>JADWQK010001078.1:0-328411 GCA_017933935.1 Sesamia nonagrioides
TTTAACCGACTTCAAAAAGGAGGAGGTTGCTCAATTCGCCCGTATATATGCTTTTTTTTTTCTATATTTGTTCGCGCATAACTTCGTTGTTTATGAACCGATTTTGATAATTATTTTTCTGTTGGAAAGAAGACATTCCCAAGGTGGTCCCATGATAATGATATCAGGGTTTGATAATGTAAGACCAGAGAAAACAAGGGGAACTTTCAAAAATTGCAGGGGGTCTAGTGCATTTCTTAGCATTTTCATTAAGTATTTTAAAGCACTATAATTTACTAGAGGTCTGGAGTAGATATGATGATGGAGCCGGGAGACAGTCGAAGGAACTCTTCAACAATTCACAGCAGCTACCTTGTGTTTGGGCTCGATTAATTTGTATTGATAAGAACTTTACACCTAGATGGGTTGTGTCTGTCATAAGAGCTCTGATGATGAAGACAAAGGAAAGTTCCGGGAACTCCTCAACGGTTTACAGTAGCTACTTTGTGGTTGGACTTCATTCATTTATATTGACGAGACCTTTGCACCCATTGAGTTAAAATAATGGTCTGCAGTAAATTTGATGATGAAGACCATAGGCAGTTGAGGGAATACTTACGGGTTAAAATTAAATTGTAAACAAAATTACGTCGTTTCCTAAATTCAGTCTGACCGGATGCAACTGAATACATAGTACTTTTAACAACTAAAAAGTGTAAAATAAAAGCTTTTTTACAAAAAAACAACGGACTTCCAAAAACCATACAAAGTGAAAAATAACTAATTTCGGAAGTCGGTGTCAAAAAACGAACATACAAAACCAAAGACACCGACTTCCGAAATTAGTTATTTTTCACTTTGTAGTGGTTTTTGGAAGTCGGTTGTTTTTTTGTAAAAAAGTTTTTTTTAGCATTCATTTGCGACTTTTGTAAACGATATTTTAATTCAACAGCTTAATTATCAACAAACGTGACAGCCTCCGTGGCGTAACGGTAGCGAACGCGGCCGTTGCGCAAGGCGCGGGTTCGATCCCCTTACAGTGCAAATATTTATATGCATGAATATGAATATTTGCAATGGTCTGGTCGTACCTCGGAAAGCACGTTAAGCCGTTGGTCCCGGTTGCCATCCAGTGGCAGTCATTACGGGTTGTTAGAGCCCTCAAAAAGTCTAACAAATTGTCTAACTGCAATGCTTAGATATCGCCTTCGGGTTGTAGAGGTCAGACGGCAGTCGCTTCACGGAAAATATCTAAGTTTAGCCAAAATCAGCAGTAAGACTGGTAAAGCGGACCTCAGACTCCAAAGCTGCGGATGCGACTGGGATTAACGCTGAGATGATGATGATGATGATTTGCATGCCATTAACTGGTAGCAAATAGATATCTTATTTCAGTGTAACAACCTCTAACCTTTTGGTGTACATAACACCAATAAATAAAAATATTTAAAAAAAAAATAATAATTCAATGGCACTGCGAAAACGGTGATCGGTGATTTTGGGGAGTGTGCGAGGGAATTGCATGATTTAATTCCCCCATCTCATAATAATAAATAAAAAAAAAATGTTTTATATTCCTTCGATATAGACTGTGAAATAGGCGTACGTTAGGTTATTGAAATTGAAATACGGAGAGAAATCGCGAAAGAAAAAAGAAAGCACTCCCAAATAATGAGGAGGTTGGACTTACAGGGGGCTTCAGGGGGTGTACTCCTGGTGTGCTGGAGTGAATGGAGGCCTCCACCAAATATTCAGTTAGCGCTATAAAGTTGCTGATAAGCTCACCGGCTGGTTACTAGCTGGTTGATATTGTTCAAACCAGGGTTACGGAGAGAACTGCGTTATACTGCTAGTGAAAATGTCTGTGAAAAAACTGTAGACAACTCGTATGAAAACACAGAACATTACAGGCTGTTTATACTTATGCTTTTTTGGGAATTCTTCCATAAAAACCAAAAACCAAATCATACAAATCCTGAACCTACGCTCTAAAATTCCACTCATCATCTACCTAGACTTATAACAACCTTACTAAGGCCAGCCTCCACTATATTCCCCCCTTCTTCTTCTTCTTCAGCTGCTGGACATAGCGCACCTTTAGAATGAAAGAGACCTAACTCAAAAAAGTAAGTTTTTGGGAAATGATGAATAAAGGTTCATAATGTTACAATATTTTTAGAAAAGGGAGATTATTCAGTTGCACTTTAATTAAATTCATTTTATTTTAATTTCATATCCTACTTTACTTATCTACCAACACGAATTTAATTTAAAAAAATGATTAAAATAATTAATAATATTTTTCTCTTAATTTATACCAAAACAGTGTTTATTTAGGTCTTTGTTTGTCTGAAACCATTGTTTTTTAAAAGACCTTTTATTATTTAGGTCTCTCTAATTCTGAATCTCTGGAATGAAGTCTGGTTTCATTCCCAAATAAGTCACTGTATTAATAGTTTTTTAGATAGTTTTAAGGAAACTTTTATGTTCAGTACACAAAAAACTACATATTAAGGTAATAAAAAGTTTTACTACAAAAGTAAACCGACAAAATACTTTACTGTTAACAAATTGTACAATTGTATGTCGTAAAGAAAAGTAATCCTAAATAAAAAAATGTAAAAATAAATGAATAACCAAATGCTACTCAGTCTTCTTTGATACTGGTAATTTTGAACATTGAAGTCACATTATTTAAAACTATTGAAATATAAAATTTAAAGAAAAAAATAGTTTAACAAATACCAAGAATTTCGAAAAACTTAACAATTAAAGTATATAATTATACAAATCTGCATAATAACCAGGTATGTAATATGTTTTCATCAACAAGATCGTGTAAGTCTTTTTTCTTATGTTCGCTTAGCTCTAGTCTTTGTAAATATTCTTTGGTTGGCGTTATATCTTCTGGTTTGACCATTTTCTTCCGTTTATTTCTCATATTGATCATGGTGAACTTACTTTGAGTGTACGAGGTTTTACAGTAAAATTCAAACTTTTCTGCTTTACAAAATTCCAAAACCTTGACATTGGTCCATATCATTTTGGTTGTATGTTCATCTTTATTGTAATTATATCCCCATTTTTCTTGTAGGACCTTTAAATCCCTGAAAAACTCGTATATCAACGGTATCACATAAATAGTTTTACCATTTTTAGGCGAGTTCTTAATTAAGGTAACATAGGTATTGGTAGAGGGTGTTTATTTATTAGCCCAGACATTTTATTTCTCTTAATCTCCTTTTCAATAGGGCTATGATGAACATTATCCCCTTCATTCTGGATATGCCCTTTAATTAGATATTCTTGAGTAATTGTGTGAATAATTTCAAAAATAGATAACGAAGCAATGTATTTATTTTTATTTTATCTGTAATATTTATCCTGATTGAACGGTCCCTTCGAATGGTTGTCGACGTATGTACATCGGAGCTCATGTGGACTAATGTGTTCCTCAGGGGTCTGTTCTCTCTGTAAATCTGTTCCCGCTGTATATTAACGATCTGCTGTTGCGCGGTATCTATGGGCATGCAGATGACACCACAGTTGTAGAGAGATACTTGTCGGATGCTCGGGCTAGTAAGGAATCAATCCGGTCGAGCATTCATGCCGCCAAAACACAAGTGTGTCTATTCACCGCCATAAGAAACCCGTTCACCTTGGCTCCTACTTTTCGAAGTGTATCCATGGAGTGAACCGACCGCCTTCAGCTTTTGGGAGTTGAAAAAGAAAACATGGAGAGCTTTGTTTGGGTTCTGCTCATTTAAACGGTGTAAATTATCTAAAACACATGACCCAATCTCGTTAGCTCTTCGTTTTCCCTGAACTTCGTCCCAGATATAACTATATACTACAAATATAACTATTACCTACGTTACGATATGTCCATAATTCGTCGTCATCGTTATCTTTATTGTTTACGCTTTTGAACTGTTGCTTTTTTAACATTTTTATTATTGTAAAATTAAGACAATTTAGTTTGGATAAATAAAATAGATGATATTGGACACATATCATGTGGGACACTGCATAACAGCCTGCAAATCGTCCATGTTATCGACATCGATTGCGCAAATGTTAGTTTCATTTATATTCCGACGATCTAGACGGTTTTCTTCACGACACAAACCTTTTCTTTCTGTTGATAATCATGATTATATTTCTTTAACTGCCACCTTGCGAATAAGAGTAGCAAGTTCATAATCTAAGCAGAAGGCCCATTTCTTCTATCTTTTTTGGTTGCAAAAAACCTGTATTAAATTCCTTTGTAAAGATTCCGTAATAGGTACAACCAATAGTCACATATTGGTTTTCCTTCTTCTTTCTGATATTTATCGAAATCTCTCCAGAGGTCCATAATCGTCTGTCCCTGGAAGTTGTAGCTCACAAATAATAAGACTCTGTCTTTGTAGTAGTGGATCCGTGAGTTTTCTTCCAATGTGCTTACCTCTAAAGTCTTTACTTACGAAACCTTCGGGTCAGTTTTCTTTTTAACGGTTCTGATTTGACGGTCACATATCCCTTGCATATTAATAAAGAACGTCTTACAGGTATAATTTATTATGAAATAGAATGCATTATTTATTATGAAATAGAATGCGTTATTTATTAATCTGGGTATAGCGGCGTTAGTATACTTGCATCTAGGCTTAATTATGTAAAGTCTATGCAGCTCGATGCAGTTCGATGTTGCAAAGAGAGCAATATGTTTCAAATAATTAATTTCTATCGGAACCATCTACATTCTTAGAACATTGGTGTCTACATTAAAATGCATCTTTAACTATACGAGTCTGTGCTTCCTTTTTGGTCATAATAGAAACGTCGGCTTTCCAGGATTCCTTAAAATTTTGTTACATTTAGCTTCAATTTTGATGGATTTCGAGTGGGCTTTCTTCAGATCTTCTGGGGACTTCCACGACAGAATTAGGCGAACAGGTGTTATTAGATGCTACGGTGTTGGACGAAAGTGAAGAACTGAAGCTAGAGCTTGATAAGGAAGTAGTATTTCTAAGATTGCACCTTAGAAATACTACTTCCTTATCTTTCTAAGATTGATTGATTAGACGTATCTACAGTATAGGTTGGGTCTGAGTCACTTATATCCACATCGCTTTCATCTGAGTTCATAGGTGACTGCTGGTAACTTTTTTCCAACAGATGTAGTTCTGCTTGCAATATGACCGGTTAAATTAGATGTTAATGGCCCATCTATGAAATGATCATTTGCTTTACCTAAACAAGAACTGCTGCTGGAACTGGAACTAATACGATGCTGGTAATAATAGGATGTTGATGGTAATCTACTAGAATTATAAGATGAGTTACTGGTATTAGAGGACAAATATAAAAATGTTATATGACACATTTAACAAGACAACAAAACGATTTGGTATGTAGGAAGACCCATGTCTAAAATAGTCTGTGAAAATATAATCATATTTATTACAAGAGGAGCATAATCATAAATCAGCTTTTATCATAAACACTAGTTTCGTAATGACATAGACCAAATGATGATTGCGTCTTTAATTCGTATTTTTTTTCAATCAAAGAGTGACTCAATGACAAATAAGTCATTGCTGTTTAGAGACAATTTATTATGAAATAGACTCAATAACAAATAGGTCTCTACTTTACCAAAAATAGTTTCATCCACATACCTTCATTTTTAGTCTTGTAGCGTTCTAATCAGGTCTAGGTCTCCACAGCAATAAAAAAGTAACGACCTGCGCATGACACTCGCGGCACATTACTTCTTGTGACTCTCTCGAATTGAACAGGAGCGGAGGGAGAGGACAGAGTGAAAGAGACCGAAGTATAAGTTTGTGCCTTTCTACGCTATATTAAGTCTCTGTTTTATTAACAGCCGATGAAGATGGCCATGCAAGGTAATTTTATGAGTCAACATTGAAACCTTAAAATTTCGAATTAGGTCTCTATTGTTCTAAAGGTGCGATAGGTCTTATACTTGACGATATTCTACAGGAGAAGCGCTGCTACCCGCTTCCCTGATTAGAGTTCGCTTAGTCGCCTCTTACGACACCCACGGGAGGTTATGGGTTGGTACTATTCTAAGCCCGGTACCAAATGAGCCACTCTATTCCAATGCAGCGTGTTGAAGCTTTCTGGAAGGGTCACTGCATTCTCCTATCAACCCCAGGGTCTCAAAGCAGGGAAAACAAACATGCAAAGCACTAACCTGGATCCAACAGGACAGGAAAAGAGGAATCACCAACGACGGGGCACACGCCGGCCGGTCAGCTATCTTCTTTATGTGGACTTGATGCTGCTTGTTCACTGCCTACACTCGTCAAGCACAGACACACCACCAATATGGAAACTGAGGGTTTATTTGGCCAGTGAAGCCCTTAAGAAAGTCAGATATTCGAAATTATTTAGAATAGACGCGGCGTTGTATGCGCTGAGGCCGCCATACATATTTTTTTTTTGTTCTTTTTCTTGGCACTCTAGAGAGAGGCGCCACCAGCACGAGTTAAGAGAAGCCCGCGCTTATTTAAATCGTCGTTGACGCAACAAGGATGGAAAATGGAAATGCATGGATAAATTATTAGGATAGTTAATGCTTACACATTTCCCCCCACCTGAAATCCACAAGGGTTTCAAGAAGAATGCGAAAAATTAAGAGTGAAATCAGCAATAGCTGGACTATGAGCTACTGCCGAAAAAATGCATAAAAATCTAGTTAATAAGTGTAGATAATATGGAGACTTATTTTAAATAACCTAAAGACAGTGTGTACTTATACTCTAGTTAGGTATATAAAAGGAAAATAAACTAATTAATTGGTAAGGGACAAACCTTTACCACCGGCCTACGAAACGTCTTTCCGTTAGCAGTTTGGAGAGTAACGACTCTAACTACCTGGTCTGAACCTGCATGCACTTGCACGATACGAGCCATTTTCCAAAACATCGGCGGAGTATTAGGTTCGTTAACTATAACTATGTCATTGACTTTGATATTTGGTTCAGGCAAGAACCATTTGCTCTTTTGTTGCAATGTGTGAAGATAATCGCGTTGCCATACGCGCCAAAAGCTTTGAGTAATTTTCCGAAGCATCATCCAACGAGATCGAGGACACGAATTATCACTTATCGGTTCTTCGGGCAAGGCTACTAAAGGACCTCCCGTTAGAAAATGTCCTGGAGTTAGAACGTCAGACTCTGAAGGATCCGTAGATAGAGTACAGAGTGGACGGAAATTTAATACAGCTTCTATTTTAGCTAATATGGTAAAAACTTCTTCTAGAGTAAGAACTTGAGCTCCAACTACTCGCTTCAAATGATACTTTGTTGATTTTATACCACTTTCAAATATTCCGCCGAAATGCGGTGCTCCAGCTGGATTGAATTTCCAGGTAATGTGGCGATTCGCTAAACCATTTGAAATTTCTGGATAATGCTGATGAAGCAGATTCGCAACCTCATTTAAATATTTATTCGCGCCTACGAAATTTGTCCCACAGTCTGTTACTATTGTATGGCATATGCCACGACGAGAGACAAAGCGGTCTAAAGCGGCAAGAAATGCTTCAGCACTCAATTCTGTTACGGCTTCTAAGTGTACAGCCTTTGAGCTTAGGCACACAAATAAACATAAATAAGCTTTGTAAGTTTTTGCGCCACGACGGCGACTCTCTTTAATGATAAAGGGACCCCCCAGATCTATTCCCGTGGTACTAAAGCAGCGAGCTGGTTGAATCCTGGCTGCAGGTAGCTTGCCCATCATTGGTTGACAAGCAACTGGATTCACTTTAAAACATTTGACACATTTGGATAACACAGTCCGTATCAGGAGCCTTAATCCGGTTATCCAAAATTTTCTTTGAATAAAAGATTGTAAAGAGCGAGGGCCACAATGCAAATATTTTATATGGAAATATTCGACTATCTTTCGAGAGATAGGACATTGTTTAAGTAACAAGAAAGGGTGTAACGCAGATGGCAACAGTTGAGCCTCATCGATGCGTCCACCTACTCGCAAAATACCATCATCGTCTAGGAAAGGTGACAGCCTTTGAATAGATTTTACACAAGGTTCATTTTTACGCACCCGGTCAACTTCCGAAGTCATGTAATTATCTTGACTGAATTTAACCAGCACTTTCATTGCTTTTTCAAGCTCAGCACTACTAAGAGGAGAGAGATTTCGGTCTTTCCTGGCCGTTTTAGAGTTAGAAACAAAACGATTACACCATGCTACCATTCTTTGAATTTTTGTAAATGAAGAATGTTTAGAAATTAAGTTCAAAAGTGGATTCTCATCATCCGTAACAAGAAGACTTCTACTTTCTATTGATTTAAGTTCAGGCAAGTTCTCCTTCGGAAGTAATACCTGCCTTTTAGGCCATTGCTCAGGTGATTCTTTCAGCCAAGAAGGCCCTGTCCACCAAAGCGGGTGATCTAGAATCTCTGGACATGATACTCCGCGGCTACAACAGTCGGCGGGGTTATCATTTGTTGATACATAGTACCAGCGATCTCGACTAATTAAATCAGTTGTCTGAACCGCACGATTGGCTACATACATTTTTAGTAAATGAGGGTCAGTGTTAAGCCAAGACAAGGTAGTGCTGCTGTCTGAATAAGCTCGAATGGAATCGATGGAAATTTTATCTTTAAGTAAATTATACATGTGTGATAGAACTTTTGCTAGAAGCACAGCTGCGCTTAGCTCAAGTCGATTCACCGTTGTTGGTTTTAAGGGGGCAACTCTAGATTTCCCTATTAACAAACTTGTCGTGGTTACATTACCGGGTTCATTGGTAACTACACAGATATAAACACAACAACCATAACCTTTCAAAGATCCATCACAAAAGCCAACTAAATGTACTTGAATAGGATTCGAAGGTATGATTAAACGCGGGAGAGTAATATTTTGTAAATCGGACAAATTTGCAGCTATTAAATGCCATTGTTTGACTAAATTTTGGGGAATAGTTTCATCCCATGATAAATTTAAACGCCATAGATCTTGTAGCAAAGATTTAGCGGCAAAAACGACAGGACAAATCCATCCAAGAGGGTCAAAAATGCGAGCTACCAATGAGAGTATGGACCGTTTTGTGAATTTCCATTCGAACGAGTCAGCAAACGTATAAGAAAAGGTATCGTTAACAGGATTCCAACGAACGCCCAATATTTTGACAAACTCACTTCCCGATTCATCAAAAGATTTGGAAGTTTGACAGAATTCTTGAGGGATATCTGTCAGAAGACGAGGATCATTAGAGGTCCATTTCCGTAGTTCAAACTGAGCCTTTGATAGTAACGATATAATATCGTTTTTTAATGCAATAGTTTCTTCGAGAGAAGATCCGCCAGAGGTGATATCGTCCATAAATGTCTCCTCTCGGATAACCTATGCTGCACGACTAGAATACTCAGCACCGTGGTCTTCAGCAAGTTGATGAAGTGTTCGAATGGCTAAGTAAGGAGAACTACTAACTCCGTACGTAACGGTATTGAGTTCGTATTCCTTTAAAACCTCAGTTGGGTCATTACGCCAAAGAACGTGTTGATAACATCTTTCTTGCGGTCTTATCAATATTTGTCTATACATGCGACGAATATCCGCAGTAAAAACAACTTTGTGAATTCTGAATTTTGTGATTAGATCAACGATGTCTACTTGAAGTTTTGGACCCACATGAACAATATTATTTAGTGACAGGTCACTCGAAGTCCGACTACTAGCATCGAAGACCACTCGTAACCGTGTCGTGGTACTCTCAGGTCGGATTACACAATGGTGGGGAATTATATAACAGTCAGTGGACGAGGACTGCACTGGCTGCATATGTCCGAGATCCTCGTACTGTTGCATAAATTCTTTGTATTCAGTTTTTAACTCATTTTGACTAGCAAGTCTTTTTTCCAAATTTAGAAAACGATTAAACGCTTGTTTATATGATTCTCCTAAGGCTGGAGCATCATCTTTAAGCATAATTGGTACAACATAACGCCCATCGGAGGTGCGATACGTGCCTTCTTTATATTTTTGTTCGCATATTTCATCCTCGGGACCGGAAATTTTACATTTCGGCGGCTCCTCGGACTCCCAAAACCGTTGAACGATCTCGTCGAGCGCACTAGAAGACGCGACGAGGAGCGTAACGGGTGTAGCCGGAGTTTTAGCTACCACGTTTTGAAGAAACTGACCACTTATCACCCAGCCGAATACACTAGAGAGTGCGCATGGAAAGCCCGGGCCTGGACTGAAACGTGAGCCAGTATATATCTGGTCAAAACAGTCTACTCCTAACAACAGATCGATCGGACCGGATTTATCAAAGTCCTGGTCGGCGAGATCCAGATGTGTAAACTTATCCTTGACGATTGTCGGCAACGACACCGAAGGAATCAGGGATGTGATTTTAGGTAGAACCACTAATTGAATATCAAACTGAGGAGTGTCACTCAATCGAGGTATTATTGAACCGAAGGTGTGACCTTTAATGCTACACACATAATTTTGACCGATGCCACTTACATTTAATTTACATTTCTTGATATGTAAACCTAATTGTCGCGCACAGCTACTTGTAATAAATGAATCCATCGAGCCACTGTCAATAATTGTACGGACATACTGCCACGAACCATCCGATCGCTTCAAACGAACTACTGCTGTACCAAGAATTTTTGTGCTAATAGGTTGATTTGAAATGTTTGACTGGGTAGCACTAGTTAGAGTAGTGTTCATATCGGGATGCTGGGATGAATCCAGTTCACTAGTATGAGACAGTAAACTCTTATGCTCTTCATGTAACAAAGTATTATGCTTTGCATTACAAATGAAACATGTTGACTTAGATTTACAATCGGTAACAGTGTGACCCGGCCTTAAGCAGTTTTGACATAATTTTAAATCTTTAACTAATTGTTGTCGCTGTGTCATATTCATAGAATGCAATTTACTACAACGGTAGATTGAATGATTTTCATTACAACACACACAAACAATCTGACTAACTTTATTATTATTGTTGGAAGAAATTAGAGATGATTTTGGTTGACGCGATAAATAATCTTTATTTGTATTAGGCCGATTTTGTTTGCTTGTAGAATTTGATGATGGAATATTAACTGGTTGGCTAACTTCTAATACTTTTATGTAATTTTGTAAATAAGTAATGAAGTTATTAAATTTCGGAATTTCTTCAGTGTTTTGTAATTCAAACCTTTTTTTTTGTTTCTGTATCTAAAGGCCTAGACGCAATGTAAAATAAAATAAATTCGCATAAATCATCAATACACAAACCGCGCAAGGCACTAACGCATTCATAAAGTGTGTTAGATAACTCAGATAAGTTAGACAAAGATGGTTTTTGTATGGGATTAATTTTAATTATTTTTTCTAAATAAGCTGTTGCAAGAATACGCTTGTTGTCATATCTGTCCAGTAAAGTTGCAAAAACCACTGAATAATTTGCCGATGTCACAGGCACGCCCTTCGCTAATGTCAGTGCATAACCAGATAAACATGACAGCAAATAGTGAAATTTCTCAGTGTCGGATAATGAACTATTATTATGAACAAGTGCTGTATCTTTAAATGTTTGCCACTTTTCTATATTACTATCAAACTTTGGAATTTCCAGCTTAGGCAACTTCACTTGCGAACGCACGTGACCTTGACCTAATTCCGAGCGACAGCCGCTACCTGCGCTCGCATCGAGAGAATCCGCAAACTCAATAACATAGTAATACAACTCATCGAATGACAGTAACACTTTATGATCGATAACAAACGAAGGGTTAAGCTTTAATTGCAACTGGTTAACATCATCGTTGCATTCCAAAAATCTATTACGAATCTCGTCAATCTTTTTGTACCTAGCTCGAAAAGCTGCAAATTTAGTTTTAGTTTCTTTAACTGTTCTGGCTAAATCGTAAAGTATCTGCATACTTTTAAACTCATATTCCCGCCTTTTAATAGCGGTTATTAATTCCGCTTCGCTCATAGTTCACTTGGTATACGATATCCGCACGCTCAAAAGGATAAAAGTTATAAAAGTAGGTAAAACGGAAAAAGCGTAAGCCGGTAGGTAGGCAGCAATGCACGCGCGAACGTATTGACTGACGTAACGACGTAACGTAAACGTAGCAACTCCCTTTCGATACGCGTGAGTCATACAAAATTACGCAAATGAAATACAAGCACACACGTCTTAAAGTTATTTGTTAGAATATAAGTTTTGACTTTGAGGTAGTTCAAAGCTAATCCGTCTCCCGCCGGAGACAAGTACTACGAGTGTAGGTACCTCGGTACTAAATTCGAGAAACTTCGAACTCACGTTTTTAAAGTAATTTATGCAATTTGTTATTGAATACAAATAAATGCAGCTTATTACAAGGGAATTAACGAGGTATGAATGTACGATTGAATAGTCAATCGGTCTCAAATAGGAAACAATAACTAGGTATCATGGAATGACCTAGGTTTTATTTAGACACTTAGAACTTGAAAGGCAAATTGAAATTGCCTTAAGTAGGTAAGTATACAAACAAAGTATAATTGGGATTACGTATTTAACGTAATAACGAGAATGGAAAGATTTAATTTCCGATAGTAGGTATTTTTGAAATAACTACGCGAGGAATATTCCTCACAGGAGGCACCATAATTAATGTTGATGCTTTCTGGAAGGGTCACTGCATTCTCCTATCAACCCCAGGGTCTCAAAGCAGGGAAAACAAACATGCAAAGCACTAACCTGGATCCAACAGGACAGAAAAAGAGGAATCACCAACGACGGGGCACACGCCGGCCGGTCAGCTATCTTCTTTATGTGGACTTGATGCTGCTTGTTCACTGCCTACACTCGTCAAGCACAGACACACCACCAATATGGAAACTGAGGGTTTATTTGGCCAGTGAAGCCCTTAGAAAGTCAGATATTCGAAATTATTTAGAATAGACGCGGCGTTGTATGCGCTGAGGCCGCCATACATATTTTTTTTTTGTTCTTTTTCTTGGCACTCTAGAGAGAGGCGCCACCAGCACGAGTTAAGAGAAGCCCGCGCTTATTTAAATCGTCGTTGACGCAACAAGGATGGAAAATGGAAATGCATGGATAAATTATTAGGATAGTTAATGCTTACACACAGCGGAATACCAGGATTTTACTTGGAGCGACTGTCTCCACTACCGAGTTACCCCTTCCCTTGACCAACCGCCTGCCTTCGCGCCAGCGGGCGGCTAGTTCTTGCGCGTTCGTTCGTTACTACTTACTCCCCCCCGTCCCGCTTCGCCAGTAGGAAGCAAGCTGTCTGATAATCATTGACAACAATAGGAAATTACAATTAATGTCTTTGAATATATTTATAAGTACTAAGTATAACACAGCAGTTAGGACGCATTTAGGTTATATACAGAACTACATTCACCAAAATATTTAGATTGAATGACGATTGTGTTGGTCTTTGTTTTAGTTTAACTAGTTACTGTGCCTAAAAATTTTAAAAGGTTTCAGGTATTTCCGTTAGGTTACCTTAAGCTATTGTTTCATGCAAAAATTCAATATTCAATGTCAGCGGGAAGTAGTCTATGTTTTGATTCCGTTGCGAGTAGTGGCGAATTTCAAAATATGCGGTATGATTATAGGTAGGTACCTCAGCATTTTGAATTTTTGCGTTGATTTAGAATTTTTCACATTTTATAGGTAATTAGATTTAAGAAGTATTTGATATGAATTTCAACTTTAATATCTCTACGCGTTCATGTGAAAAAGGGTAGGTAGTAAGTTTATAATTATTAAAAAAATATTTTATGTCATGTAAGCAAAAATAATATTTTAATATTTTAAGTAACTTCAAATTTATCATTTTCGCAATTTTTCCTTTATCTGTCTGTTATAACGTTGCTTCGTGCCGAATTTCAAGATTCTGAGTTCACGGGAAGTACCTTGTAGGTTTTGATTCCCTAGCGTGTGACGAAAATTCGTCTAAGGTGTCGGTATAAACTGCTGTATCTTTTGATCGCGTTAACTTAGAAGTTTGATTTTTTCACTGCTTAAAGGGACTATAGACCTAGGTATCTGGTATAAATTTCAATTTGATAACTTTATTCGTTCGTAAGAAATAAGGCAGTAAGTTTCATTTTATTAAAATATTTTTATTATATTATACAACTAAAAAAATGCGATTTTCGCAATTTTCCCTATATTTGCATTATATGACAATGCTTCATGCCAAATTTCAAGATTCTGAGTTTACGGGAAGTATCCTGTAGGTTTTGATTCCTTTGCGAGTGTCGAAAATTTGTTGAAAATATCGACATAATCGGCTGTATCTTTTGATTGGCTTGGCTTAAAAGTTTGATATTTTCACAGCTTAAAGGGACAATAGACCTGAGTATTTCATGTGAATTTCAGCTTGATACGTCCACGTGTTCTTGAGATAAAGGGTCTTGACAGACAGACAGACAGACAGACAGACAGACAGACGGACAACAAAGTGATCCTATAAGGGTTCCGTTTTTCCTTTTGAGGTACGGAACCCTAAAAAATGAAGACGACACAGCGCGTTGAAAACTCGTGTGACGTCACTGCACGCTACACTTTTTAGCGGCCAGTGACGTCACCGGCCACCACTCCAGATCTTTGATGCCTTTTATAATTGTCAATTTTTATTGATTTGATAAAACAAAATATACGTATCCAATATTATTTTCTAACCTGAATGACGGACTAATAGAATCATTTTTTTTTTCCTCAGGAGACATCTCTATTATAACCAGTCATGTGCAAGCCAAACTGGTCGCAGTAACTAAGCCAAGGCACTCCGAACAAATAGGTTAGGTTAGAATTGTTATATACCGTGTGCAAGCCGAGAGATCGAAGCACCAGCAGTATTTTCAGGAAACATTTGGAGGCGTCCAAAAGAGAACAGCCCAGTGGTATCGGCCGCGACTTACAAGTTGTAGGTCGTAGGTTCGAATCCAGTCAGGCGCTTTACTTTGTGTAAATTATTTCTACATCACTGCACTCAAAACGGTGAAGGAAAATATCGTGCGGAAACCGGCATTTCCTAGAAGCAAAACTTCTAAGACATGTTACATCTACCACCCACACTGGGCCCGCGTGATTACGGCCACTGCGTCTCACCAAGAGGCCACATTATGCTGAATATGTATGTAGGTATGTACCCAACGTCCAAGGGATGGACCCAGGCGAGGCGCGCGCGGCGCGCGCCCACGACGATGCACGGGGTAGTTTAACACCCCACTACCCCGTGAGGAGACGAGGCCCGAACAGACCGGGCCGGGTGTGGGGCCGTGGAAGACTTAAGACTCCGTGCCCCACGCGTGCTCGTGATAGAAGAAACACCGGGGTGGTTTCAGTCAGTAAAAGTCTGATAGACCCCGTCACCACCCAGGGTGGCGGACATCCATTCAGGATCCACCACGGAAAAAAAATAAAAAGGGGACGGAAAAGTTGCCTTAGTCAACAAACCTTTAAAACAAAAGCTGATTTTTTGCTACCCAAACTGAAACGAGCGGCGAATGACTATTTCAATTGAGCGAGTTCTAAATACAAAACCGGCCACAACATTCCAATCGGTACAATACTACCATGGATACGTGCGTAGGAGTAGACTATCTACTACTTAATTGAATAGCTATGAAGCATCTCTGGGAACTGAAACGTGATCGCTCACAATGGGCCTCATACGAAGGCTCTGAGTCACACAAAGGATGTAAGAGCTATGCTCGGAGTTTCTCTGCGTAATTGAATCAGAAATGAAGACCCGCAGAATTCACCGAACAGTTCTTCGAGTCGCTAAAATTAAGTGACGGTGGGGGTACATTGCTCGTAGAACCGATAGCCAATGGGGCAGTAAGGGTCTGGAGTGGCAGCGTAGGGAGGCCCCCAACATGGTGGACCGATGAACTGGTGAAGGTCGCGGAAAGCACAAGACGGGTCATCGTGGAAAGCGTTTTTTTTTTTGGGATGGGAAACCATCACATCTCCGCTCTGGGCGGAGCGGAAGGGTGTCAGACTTTTACTGACTAAAACCCACCCGTGTTTCTTCACTTCCAGTGCGACGGCCAGGGCCACGGTTTCTTGCTTAACCAACCCGCAACCCCTGACTCAGGAGGCATCGGTCTGTAGACCCCGTCACGATGTGCTGACATCTCTTTTGGGAGAGGCCTTTGTCCAGCAGTGGACCTATATATGCTGAAGAAGAAGCATCTGATAGTTGAGTTGGTGGACACAAGTTCATGAGAAAGTTCTTTACTTAAGTTTACAATTCGAGATATACGCGCAAAATTTTAGAAAAAGTGTCTTGTGGCTAAATAATTACATCCATACAGTCAATCGATCTGGTTAAGCTACACTTACTGAAGATATTACTCCGTGGATAAGTGACCATCTTTACATACCAAGACCCTTCGCGCGTGCCTAAGCCGTTGGTCCCGGTTACTATACGAACTCCTAGTGGCGGTCGTTATGGGTTGTTGGAGCCCTCAAAAATCCAACAATTGGTCTAACTGCAATGCTTCGATATCGCCTTCAGGTAGTGGAGGTCAGAAGGCAGTCGCTTCACAAAAATATCGAAGATTAGCCAAAAATCAGCAGTTACACTGATAAAGCGGACCCCAGACTAAAGCTGAAAAAGTTTCGGATGCGACTGGGATTAACGCTGAGATGATGATGACCATTCGAGCCTTGGAAAGGACGTTAAGCCGGTGGTCTCTGCAGTCATTCGTAGCTCTTTGACAGTTGTTGCGGTTGGTCAGAAAACCAAAAGTCTGACAACCACTGTTACCAACGAGTGTCGTACCTATTGTCTAGTTACTGGGCTTTGGAGGACTGTCTGCCTGCTGATCTGAAGCCGGTAAGACTGGAAGATGACCCCAACATAATTGGGAGAAGCGGCTCATTCGACGAGCACTTCGAACCTAAGTCATCATCATTAACCTTTTTATCGTCCCACTGCTGGGCACAGGTCTCCCCTCATACAGAGAAGGATGGAGCGTAATCACTACGCTGGCTCAATACGGGTTGACGATTTCAGACTTAAAGTCCAGGTTTCCTCAAGATGTTTTCCTTCACCATTTTAATCAGCTAAGTTACTACTACAATAAATGATTTTTGTATTTATTAGTATATTTAGTACTCAATATAAATATTTAGTTGCGCGGACCCCGGGCTCCAACGCGAAAGCCGCGGATGCAACCGGGATAAACGCTGAGATGATGATGATGATAAATATTTAGTTGCAGTATACATACATATATGTTGTATAGACCGCAACATTGTGACACTACAATGGATAAAGGGACACAGCGGTTCACTGGGCAATGACGCATCTGACGAGCTGGCTAGAAGCAATACAGCGCGTCAGTCAGCGGATCGGAGCCTATCGTGCCTATCCCCTTTATTCAAATACGCAGATGGCTAAAAGGTACACCTACGCACAAACGGTGATTTGGTGGTCCTCGTCAATGTAATGGGCTGCCGGCAGTCCAAGCAATTGTAATCTAGTGCCTGACTGCAATCCCGCCCGATGGTAAGCAGTGATGCAATCGTTGATGGTAAAACGCACTAGTTTATTAAGCCTATTCACTTAAAAAAATTAGTGAATAGGAAGGTAGGGAGTTAAGCGAGGTGATGCAATGTTAAACCCAACAACACGACCAACAATGCTGCGCCAGAGGGAGATTGATCTGGAGACTCTCCACGACCAAACTTCAGAGAACATTTGGCGAATCGTACCTGGCACACATCACAACACAACCGCTCAGGACTTATTCGTCAACTCGCGTGCGTCCGAGCGAAATGGCACCTTCTAAGTTCACCTGTTTTTTGTCGTCAACTCGCGAGCGTGTAGTACAGTCAAATAAAAACGGATTGTAACCAATAACTATAAATAACTAGTTATAGCCCGCGGTTTTGCTCGCGTTGGCTGTTTCAGTTAGAGGTTTTACGTTTAACACACTTCCATGTTTCACGATACGTTATTAAATGCAGTCACCTTCAGACACACGTTCTAAATGATGAATGTTGATATGCAGAAAATTTATTCACTATCAAGAACGCACGACGCATGATCTTTAGGACGTTATGAACCGCGTTATTAACTGTCAATATACGCGACGTCCGCGGGTTCTAGCAGGTACGAGGCGCGTGCCAAAAAAAACTAGATACTCAAAAATTATAAAATTTATTATTTATTACTCATGTCTATCTTTTCAAAGTATTCACCCTCGGCGAGACTAGTCACTGCTAGCAATAACTGCATTACACGAGATGACAGGCACAGCTGTGTGCCTGATTTAATTTCAAATGAATTGGAGATTACCTTTGAAAAATGCATTGAAAAGGTGAAAGGAGACTATAGTATTACTATACCAAATGCATTCCGACAGACAGTTTCAACATTAAACAATAAAGAAAAGGACCTCATAACAAGAATACCTAAATTTAATAATGTTAAAACAAGTTCTATCGGATACGAAATAAGTCATTGGGCGTAAAAAAGTTGTGTTTTAAGTCACCAAGGAAAGTTATTATACCCGAAAGATTTACAAAGTTTTGGCTGATTATCACACAAATAATAGAATTTTAGTATTCGCTGGTAAATATTGTAATACAATTTTAGCGAATCCTAATTTGACAATTTTATGCGACGGTACTTACCATTATACTTGATTTTGAGAAGTATGCAATGTTAGCAATTAATTATGTATTCCCTGAAACAAACATCAGCGGGTGTTTCTTCCATTTCACACGAAGTTTGTGGCGGAAAGCCGACAAAATGGGAATTATAAAATCTGTACTGTGCAGGAAACATATAAAGAGGTGTATTGTTTTGGCATATTTGCCCAGGGAAGCTATTGAGAGTGGTTGGTTGTACATTATGTCTCAATGTAAGAATGAAAAAAATGTTTCTAAATTTAATGATTATTTTGTAGACACTTGGTTAAATAATACTTCGTTTTTTGCTGACAAGTGGTCTTGCTACAATATGCATCACCGCACCACAAACATGGTCGAGAGCTGGCATTCTACTGTAAACAAAAAAAATAAACAGTAAACCCAAAAGTATCGCACATTTTTTAACCACCTTACAGGAAGAAGATAATTATTACCAAACTTTATACGTCAAAGGGTCTAATATAACTGCAAAATTAAAAGAAACCTGCGCGATCGATGAACACGTTAACTTTACTGTTAACGAATTTATCCAGAGAGTTATAAGTATTGATATATGTATCGAACTGCTAATATTGTGATTTTTATATTTTTAGATTTTTATGATTTTTAAAGTTTCCAAGTTTAATTTAGTTTTTTTTTTTGTTAGTCTGCTTTAAGCTAAGCAGACGATAATTAACGAAATGCCTCACTGACATAACGTGATATTGTTGACTGTTCTTGTTTTATTTGCTTTGCTTTAGTTAATTTACATAGTAGGTAATAGGTCAAATTCTTGATTTATTGTTGATATCCGATATCACTACATAGTATAAAACAAAGTCGCTTTCTCTGTCCCTATGTCCCTTTGTATGCTTAAATCTTTGAAACTACGCAACGGATTTTGATGCGGTTTTTTAATAGATAGAGTGATTCAAGAGGAAGGTTTATATGTATAATAACATCCATTAAATAGTGGAGAAGTACTGTTATTTTTGAGGTTTCTAACACATGTCGCAAAATAAACCCATTTTTTGAGCCTTCATAGCAAATGCTGGTTGAACGCTATGAGATAGATCAAAATAATGTACTACAGTATTGTAGATCTTAAAAATGCCTACAAAAAGTCAGCGACACCATATGTCTACCTACTATAGTTTATTCATAATGATTACATTTTTATGTTTGAAAAGTTAATCAAAATGCCAGTCGAAATCAAAGCCCACTAATTGTTCCTTATTATTAATCCTTATCCAAATAAATTACGTCATATCAAAGGAAATTTCAGTAGCAGCAGATTTCTTTTTGAATTATTGGAATTGGTTGTTTCGTTTAGGAGATATCACGATTTATTCAAAACTAAACACCAGAAAAAATCAGCTTGCCGCTCGCGCCCGTGCCGGTATGGTGTTTCTCTGCCTAAACTGCGGAGGGAGTGGGCCGGAGCGGGGGATCATTATTTCGAACAAACTTGCTACGTACTCCAGTAGGCTTTCATTCTGTTTGAAGGTGGTGGAACTGGCTATGCGTGGGCAATAAGGTCGATGTATCTTGCAGAGACAGATATTGGCTGATAGGCGGCACAGTAGATATTATTTTTATTGAAGGGCCAACGTTTCTTGAGGAAGGCTTAAGTAGCTATATCATTTGCCCACGTGCGAAGCCGGGGCGGGTCGCCAGTGGTTAATAATTATTAGGTTAATAAGCAGTTTTATGTGGATATATATTAAATATCTATTTCCCAAACAATATTTGTTTTAATTTAAAGTAAAGTCGTTTAAAATGTTTTACGCATTTAAAGTTCTTATACATTTTATGCATAAAACATGCAGCTGATATTACATAAATCTGTCAGAATTTCACATTCGAGCGAGTTGACGACGAAAAACAGGTAAAATTAGAAGGTGCTATTTCGCGAGCGCTCGAGCGAGTTTGACGCACGCGAGTTGACGAATAAGTCCCGCTCAGACCCGTCCTCCGTACGGCTTCACTAGACTTCAAGCCGGAACACGACGAATCACTTGGCGGGAAGACTGTGTCTGGTGGAAGGTAACTTCTGCCGGCAGCCGATGTTATGACCTACCGACCGACTGTTGCACCTAAATAAGAAAGGCCTGCGATTGATGATAGGGATCAAAACGGATCACTGCTCGCTAAATACACATTTCTAAATAATGGGCGTAACGGACAGACCTCTGTGCAGAGCTTGCATGGAGGCTGACGAGACAGTTGAGCCTTTTTACCCACCATTACCAACAAGACCCAAATTAAACCAAGACCTTGGTGTCCCTATGGTTTTACTTCTAATTTGGGTGATGCCTGTACATTCGAAGAGTACATGCTCAACTGTCTCATCAGCCTCCATGCAAGCTCTGCACAGATGTTCTCAACAAGCCTGGAGACTTAATGGGCTTCTGGAAGGAGGTGGGCCGGTTGGAATAACTGAAAAAGGCCGCCATGGTCCACGCACAAGGGACCATTGGAAGGACTAGATGCGGAAACCAAACCCGTAACATAGAACATCATCATCATCATCATCATTTAAGCGTTTATCCCGGTTGCATCCGCGGCTGTCGCGTTGGAGCCAGGTGCCCGCTTTCCTGCACATTCTCCTCCATTTCGCGCGATCTTTAGCATCCTGTGGTAAGAGATTGTTGGCACGCATGTCATCTCTTAGAACGTCAAGTCAGCATTTCTTTGGTCTACCCCACTTGTTCCGGCCCGGAACAAGCGGGTAGGAAAGCGGCCGGTAACATAGAACATATCCATACTAATATTTTAAATGTGAAAGTAACTCTGTCTGTCTGTCTGTCTGTTACGCTTTCCCGCTTTAACCTCTCAACCGATTTTGATGAAATTTGGCACAGACAATCTTTGGACCCAGAGAAAGAACATAGGCTACCTTTTATTCCGGAAAAATATGTTGGTGGAGGCTGATTCAACTGTCATTGTTACTAGGGAATATTGACGATTGACTCGCACTGGACGAAGGCTCGGGCGCAAACTAGTAACCTATAGTTTCTTGTCAAAATAAATTTATTCATGATTTTTTTCCACCAGGCAAAAGAATAGTATTTGCGGGTGATTCCGCGGGTGCTAACCTAGTAGCGGCTTGCACACTCAAAATATTAACGTCAGGGTTACGGAGACCAGAGGGCATGTTCTTGGCATACGCACCACTGATGATCAGCTTCGTGCCCAGTCCAGCTAGGCTGTTGTGTTTGATGGATCCCGTATTGCCTTTTGGGTTTATGATGAGGTGTCTTAAAGGTATGTTCAATTGTAGTCTCTAAGTTGTTATTAGTTTTAGTTTCCTAGCGTATCCTTTATTTTTGTTTATCACAAGTTTTATGATGTCTTAAGACTTTGTGCTGTGAACACAAAACATCTACAGGGTGAAACGGGAAGATTGTATGCATAACAAAGGCGCGGCTTCTTTGGATGATAACAAAGATATGGAGGTATGAGGTACAGGAAGAATGAATGAGCAATGGGTCCAGGGGCGAGGGACATGGGGAAGTCCCCGCCCACTTATTCATTGGACCCCGAGGCGGAGGCGCGCGCGTGTGTCGGCGTGCGCCTCAGAGGCGATGCACGGGGTAGTTTAACACCTCACTACCCCGTGCAGGACGCGAGGCCCGGACAGACCGGGCCGGCACAACAGTGTGGGGCCGCGGCAGAATCAAGGACTCCCGCGGCTCCGTGCGCTCTTGACCGGAGAGACACCGGGGTGGTTTTTAGTCAGTATCAGGATCCTCCGACCAGACGGGTGTTATGTCTGGCGGGCACTTGGCCGACGGCTGATGTTCGGAAGTTGTATCTATGTGTGTACGCTAGTTGAACGGTAAACTCTACTTTCGAGAATCGGCGTGACGTCAGTATGGCGCGTTGTACGCATGGGGCAGTTACCGCTACAAAGGATATTTGAAAAGAACCTAGTATCGGGTTCGGTAAAGTACACGATAGGTGTTCTGGGTAGATAGGGTTCAGTTTACTTTGTAAGGATGTGGAGTAACTTAAAAGAGGTGTTGCTTCTAACGAATTTATTTTGATACTAGTTGGTTACTTGTAATGGCATGCTTTAAAAGATAGATTTTTACACACATACATACACATGCGTACACACATACAAACAGCTCATTATTATTGAAATGGTTCGAACATGCCGCCCACCAAAGGGCTCATAAAGACCTTTACATTTACAAACATAAACAAGATAACTAATAAATTTAGGTTTCATCATCAAGCATCTAAGCACAAGTCATACATACTGCGAAGAAATACAAATAATTTACATTAAACAATGGTATGAATTAACATAGCTTCATTATATATTGGAACATTAATCATAAATATTAATTATCAATATCTATTGGCAAAGGACAGAGCTTATTAAAACTTCGCTTAACTATACTGTCACCACTCTTAACACTGTACACTCTAGTGAGTCCATCGTCACCTGGATGCTTAGCAATAATGCGACCTAACGCCCATTTGCCTGGTGGGAGCTGATCATTTTTGATGAGAACAATTTTGCCGATATCAAGCTCGTTGCATTGTTTAAGCCACTTGGGTCTCTGTTGGAGGCTGGTTAGGTATTCTGATTGCCATTTACGCCAGAAATCTCCCATCAACTTCTGCATGTGCTTCCAGCGTGACAGGTGACTGATTGGAATGTCTCGAAGATCAGGTTGTGGTGTACTTATTGGTGATTCACCAATCAAAAAATGACCTGGTGTTAAGGGTGTCAGGTTATCTGTATCTTCGTCATCTATCGGGCTTAGCGGCCTAGAATTCAGGCACGCTTCGATTTGACAAAGCAGGGTACTCATTTCTTCATATGTTAGATGATGGGTCAGAATCCTTTTCATGTGGTGTTTCATGGACTTCACGCCCGCCTCCCACAAGCCACCAACATGAGGGCTATAGGCAGGGATAAAGTGCCACTGCGTTCCATCCTGTGCAAGAGACTCTGCCATTGAGCCTTCAAGTTCAAATTTTGCCTCCTTCCAAGCTGCTGCCAGCTCTTTATTAGCACCCACGAAATTGCGCCCTTGGTCACTCCATATCTGTGAGCATCTTCCACGTCTGGCGATGAACCTTTTGAAGGCACCAATGAATGATTCGGTTGTGAGATCGCCGACCAATTCGAGGTGAATGGCTTTAGTGGACATGCAAACAAACACTGCGACGTAAGCCTTGTATGTTCTTACTCCTCGACCTTTGGATGCTAAAACTTGATAGGGTCCGGCGAAATCCACCCCACTGTTCAGAAAAGGTTTGGCTGGAGTTACCCTGACCTTAGGTAAATCACCCATGAGTTGGTTTTTGGCTGCAGCGCTGTGTTTCGAACATATCAAGCATTTGCGGATTCTAAACTTGATCATACTTTTTGCTTTGATCAACCAAAATTTTGTTCTTACGTAGGCCATCATCATTTGTACCCCTCCATGTAATGACTTCAGGTGAGCATCTTTCACGATGAGTATTGACAAGTTGCTGTGATTATTTAATATAATCGGATTTTTAGTTTCTTCAGAGATATTTGCGTGGCGCAACCTGCCGCCCACCCTGAGAATATTTTCATTGTCCAGGTATGGTTTTAATAATTTCAATTTACTATTTCCTTTCCTTTGCTTAAACTCAAGATTTCTTCATAAAATGCATCTCTTTGTGAAATTTTAATGCAGGCTTTCAGCGATTCTTCTAGTTCTTCAGTGGTTATGACTGTGTCCTTGTTTTCTAATTTCTTCCCTTTGAGAAATCTTCTGCAATAAGTTATTGATTTTAGAAGTTCTTCTAAGTGATTAAATTGATCAAATTGTTTGTCT
Organism: Sesamia nonagrioides; assembly: GCA_017933935.1. NCBI lineage: Eukaryota > Metazoa > Arthropoda > Insecta > Lepidoptera > Noctuidae > Sesamia > Sesamia nonagrioides. Next base: position 24,481 of record JADWQK010001078.1, read on the forward strand.
AGGCTTTCTTCCTTTTCTTCTAGTTTAAAGTTTGTTTGTGTTACTTCTCTTCTTTCTAAACTTGTCATTAGGTTATTTGGTCTATTGAATGTTATTGTTTTCTGTCTTAGCCATTCTGGGCCCTTCCACCACTGCTCATCTTTCTTCAACTCCAGAATATGTTCTCCTCGTGAGGCAACATCAGCAGGATTATCGTTTGTGTGTACATGAAACCAATTGGATCCTGTATTATCCAATATTTCAACAACCCTGTTTCTCACGAAGGTTTGCCATCTTGTTGGGTCTCCCAGTAGCCAAGAAAGCACTATTGTGGAGTCACTCCATGCGAATATTTTGTCATCAGGAATTCTTAATGCTGTTTTAATTTGTTTGAGCAGTCTAGACAAGAGAAGGGCACCGCATAACTCTAATCGTGGAAGAGACAGTGGTTTAACAGGTGCTACTCGCGTCTTTGCAGCTATTATTTGTGTTTGGGTATCTTCATTGTCTTCTTGCACTCTGACATATGCAACAGCTGCGTATGCTTTGGTAGAAGCATCACAAAAACCGTGAACTTCTAAGGTAGTTGCCTTATGGTTGGTGATTCCCAGCCATCTCTGTACTTCAATTTCATTAACATCTTGAAGACTATATCTTAGTGCAGTCCATTCATGCTTGACATCAGCGTCTACTTCTTCATCCCAGCTTATTCCTTGCAACCACAGCTTCTGTATCAATAGCTTTGTTGGTAGCATAGCTGGAGCTAGCCAACCCAGTGGATCAAATAGGCGTTGCACATCGGCGAGGATCGTGCGTTTGGTGATCTGGTTACTCATAGGTGGCAAGGTTAGACTGTACTGAAGCATGTCTTTACCCATGTTCCAGCGTAGGCCCAAGGCGGTAATGGTGCCATGGATGGAGATGTCTAGACTGGCGTGCGTTGTTCGTTTTGCAGGATCAAATTGTCTCAAGAAGTCAATATCGTTTGAGCACCATTTCTGTAGCGTGAACCCTCCCTTCTGTAGTATAGCTTCTACGTTCTTTGCTATATGTATTGCATCTTCTACGTCATCATTTGAAGCCATCAAGTCGTCGACGTAGAAGTCTTCTTTGATCATTTTAGCAGCATCAGGGCATACGGTTCCTTCATCATCAGAGATTTGATGTAAAGTTCGGACAGCCAAGTATGGAGCGGATGCTGTACCGAACGTGACGCGTGTGAGTCTGTAGTCTTTGACTGGTTGATTGGGGTCACTCCTCCATACTATTCTTTGTAGATCTCTGTCTTCTTTTGTCACTAAGACCATTCGATACATGCGTTGTATGTCCGCCACAAAACAAATCTTCTTCATACACCATCTCATGATGAGGCTTCTCATATCAGTTTGTAGCTGGGGTCCAACTAGAAGTTCGTCATTTAAAGAAACATCGTTGTTTCCCTTTTGCGATGCGTTGAAAACTATTCTGACCTTTGTAGTTTCTTTATCTTCTTTTACGACTGCATGATGTGGCAGGTAGACACTTTCCTTGTTCATTTCCTCTTGTGGGACCTCTTCCATGTGATTCATGTTAATGTATTCATCCATGACCTTTGCATATTCTGTTTTTAGTGTAGGATTCTTCTCTAGTCTTTTCTCTAATTGATTAAGTCTCTTCATAGCTATTTCTCTTGTTCTTCCTTGTGTTGATAACAGCTTGTCGGTTTTAGTTGGTAGTTTGACGATATATCGTCCATCTTCTGTTCTTGTGTGAGTGGATTGGTAGATTTGTTCACATCTTCTTTCTTCTTGTGTTAGTGTAGTTTTGGCTTCAGTATCCAACTCCCACATTGATTTTAACATCTTGTCTAAGTCAAGGCTATGGTGCATCACAATGACTTCATTGGTAGTTCCATATTCGTTTATGTTTCCAAACAAGATCCACCCTAGGCTGGTATTTTGAGCACATGGAGAACCTGGGGGACCTTTGACTATATCGCTTCTTAGTATTTGGGCACATACTTCTACACCTAGTAGCAGATCTACTCTTCCTTGTTTATTAAAGCCTGGGTCGGCTAATAATAAACCTTCTAAATGGTACTAAGTGTTGGTTGGAATGGTTTGTGATGGTAATTGCGTGGTTAGGCGTGTTGACATAATATAAGCCTTCACTCTTAACTTGAAACTGTTGTCGTATCTTGATTGCAGCTCGATATAGGCAGCTTGTTTGACAGCAGTTGTGGTCGAGCCAACTCCGTTAACTGTTGCGTGTGCAGGTATTCTCTTGAGTCGTAACAGTTGAGCAGCTCTCTCGCTAATGAATGTGGCCTGTGAGCCCTGGTCAATGAGCGCGCGCAGTACTGTCACTCGCCCTGATTCGTCACAAACTGGCACAAGTGCTGTGGCCAATAGTGCTGTACATGTGCTGGCGGTGAAGTGCGATGCAAGCTCAACTTCTTCATTAGCTTCCTTTGGTTTGCTTTGTACTTCATTTTGTTGTTGCTTGTTATCTGATTGATTATTGGTACTTGTTCGTGCATGTTGATGAACAAGAGAATGATGGCGTTTGTGGCATATGCGGCAGGACATGTTTAACCGACACTTCTTAGCTGAATGTCCTGGCGCCAAACAATTGAAACATAGCTGGTACTTCTTCACATATTCACACCTCTCAGTTGGTTCCATTTTGTTAAAATCTTTACAATGGCATAGCGTATGATTATCCTTACAAAGTAGGCAACTTCTTTGTTTAGTCATAGAAGGTACTGTAGAAGAATGGACTGTATATTCTTTACCTCTTGATGGTTTCTCTCTTGACGGCGGAGCGATCAGTTCTAGTGTGCGAAATGTGGTTTGTAGGAATCTCACAAGTTCTTCCCATTTCGGTAATTCTTCTAAACTATCTTTGTACGCAAACTGTTCCCATTCTCGGTGTGAATCTGGGTCCAGCTTTTGCACTGTCACAAATATAATGAACGGATCACAAGAATCAGTTGACACGTTGAGGTTTCTTAGACTATTAATACACTCACTTGTTGTGTCTAACAATGCCTTTATATTGTTAGCAGATTGAGTAGTAATCTTCTTCTGCATTATCAATTTTCGAATGAGTGAATTCACTATAATCCGTCGATTACCGTACCTATCTCGTAATAAGTTCCAAGCTTGCTCGTAATTACTTTCTGTTATTTGTATGTGCTTCAATAATATTTCTGCTTCTCCTGTAATGCTACTTTTCAAGTAATGAAGCTTTTGAACCTTGGACAACGTGGAGTTGTTATGCACTAACGATGTGAAAAGATCCCGGAACGTGGTCCAGTCTTCATAATGTCCCGAAAAGGTAGGTAACTGTATTTGAGGCAGTTTAAGATTTCCTTCATAATGCGTGCCGGTATTGTATGCAACGTCACTTAATCTCGGGTTTTGGTTAACCGATAAAAGGTCCTTCAAATCACCTTGCAAACATAGGTACAAATCTTCAACCACAAAGTATTCTTCATTTGCGAAATACGGAACGTCCTTCTTCTTTTCCTTAGGTATCACTTTTAATAAGTTATGATGCGCCGTGCTAAACTTCTGCCAATATTCTTCAATGGATTGTAAACGTGTCTCGATGTATCCTTTTGTAAGTCTTTGTTTCGGACATTTCTTGAGGTTAGTTTGCGCCTTTCGCAGCAATAATGCAATATCTTCCAACTCTGTCAGCAATTGTTCCACTGCAGTAGACATTTTTCCAAAAAAAGATGCAATATAGGTCACGTATTTACTGAGATAATCCAATCGTAATATTCCGTAGCAGTCGTCTCAATTACTTTGTTCTTATATTGGCACGAATCACTCATAGAAAACCGGTTCCTTATCTAAGGAATGCGCTTCTTTTGTATTCGCACTATTCACTAGACCGCCCAAGTAGATTATTTATCCGGTTCGAAATTTGACCATATTCTGGGTAGATAGGGTTCAGTTTACTTTGTAAGGATGTGGAGTAACTTAAAAGAGGTGTTGCTTCTAACGAATTTATTTTGATACTAGTTGGTTACTTGTAATGGCATGCTTTAAAAGATAGATTTTTACACACATACATACACATGCGTACACACATACAAACAGCTCATTATTATTGAAATGGTTCGAACAATAGGATTAATAACCCCTTATTAATCCTATCGTGTTCTTTACCGAACCCGATACAAGGTGCGCAGAATTATAGAAAGACTGGCGGACGCCAGCGACTTCGTTCTCGTGAAGTTAGTTAAGCTCCGCTCCTATTGGTCGCAGCATGATGTTATGTAGCCTAAAGCCTTCCTGGATTAATGGGCTATCCAACGAGAATTTTTCAAATTCGACTATTAGTTCCTGAGATTAGCGCGTTCAAACAAACAAACTCTTCAGCTTTATATATTAGTATGTATATAGATATTTATCGTGATTTTGGACTTACGTGACATGTAACATGTAGTTATTTACCTATATGGTGCGGTGGCAGGTTTGTTATGATTTGTATTTAAGAGACATGAAACCTAAAATTTGGGATAAATTCTCAGAGTATTTTGAATTGAAACCCTTCCAATACCGTTTGATATCGTCCAAAGTCCCCTTCCTATGTATATACTTTTCGTTACACGTTATAACTAATTAGCCTATAATGTTCTCACTGCTGAGTCACAGGCCTCCTTTCTGTGAAAGGGAGTGAGCCGTATTCTACCTCACGGGCCCAGTGCGGGTCGATAGATATCCGCATATCTTAATTTTATTTTATTACAATATTTTTGAAACCTGTGGTTATGAAATAATTTACAAAAAGTTAAACGCCTGTGTTTTACTTAATTGTAAATCATAGCTTTTACCACTCGCCACCAATGCTCATTCACTTGATATCAAAAAAAAAAAAAAAAAAACTTAAGATGATATACCAAACTTTGTTACTTTTTCAGCATACGCAAGTCCCAATAACAAACCTGATGGCGGTAAAGGTAAAGAAGATAAACAGAATGGGGGGAACAATCAGATTGTATCGAGCGCCACAACGCCAATGGACAGCAATGGGTTCCTGAGAATCAGTCCTTCACAAGGTAAAAACATGATATGTGAAATATACTGGAGCATAAGGAGATATTTTGGCATAGAATACAAAAAACACAGAAATTTTGTTTTGAATTTTGAACTTTTTTTAGCAGTTAAAGGAAAAATGAATAAAGGTCCTTATCTAAGCGCACGGTAGTGCGCAGGCCAAGTTTCAGCAAGGGTCTGCGTCCATGCCATACGCTACTTAGACGAACCATTTCGACCCATTTTTGACCCCCTGTAGCTCAGTACTACTACTATTGCAAGTGCAGTAGTAGTAGTACTGAGCTACAGGGCAGCTTCAGTATATCCTAAAATATGATCCTGTGAAAATAGCTAATTTTGGCACTGACTCACTCACTGACCGGTATATAATCAAAACCTTTAGGCCTCTTCCAATTGTCCTAGCATTATGATATTTGGCACACAGATTGCGTGTTATATTAAAAAAAAAAAATAAAGAAATTTTATCGGTCAAGCCCAAGCGTGAATTGGCTTAATCGAATATCGATTTTATATAAAAATATTTATGAACCAGTGATACAAAGAGGATATGATGAGGAAAGGGGAGGAACAGACGGGAAGGGGTTATAAAATATTGTCACGTCTGTATAATGATTTACCTACAAAAAAGTGGCTCTAAAACGCAAAATTAATTCTAAGGATAACAATGGACGCGGGTGTGGCACAAAAAGAAAAAATTAGGGACGATTTCTTGAAAAAAGTACTGAAATCCCACTTGGCTAGTTTTCGTGCTGTACCTAACACTTGATTAATTGTTTATTTATATAATTAAATTAATCTGCCAAGTTCAAATTATAAGTATGATAAATTTTATTTCATCTAAACTTGTGGATAGGATTTCAATAGTTTTTTAGGCGAACAATTAGCCGATAGGAACTTGGCTCCCTCTTTAACAGGTATGTTTTTGGTGGGATATAATGTTACCAGACTCAGCAGAACAAGACGTATAATCAGTAGGTTTTAGTTTATATTTAAAATTATTATCATTTATTTACAGAAGGCATAAGTGAAGGCCCTTCATCATTTGAGGAAGTGTCTCCTTCTGACCTGGCTGAGCTGCAGGCTCACAAGTCTGGTAGCGAACGAAGAAAGTCTTCTGACACTACTATTAGTGCTGCGTCACTGCAGAGCGAACATACCGCCACAGGTTAGTGTAGTTAAATCCATACTAATGTTATAAATGCGAAAGTAACTCTGTCTGTCTGTCTGTTACGCTTTCCCGCCTAAACCTCTCAACCGATTTTGATGAAATTTGCTTTAGACGACCCTGAGAAAGTATATAGGCTACCTTTTATCCCGGAAAAATTTTATATTCCCGAGGGAAATCTAAAAAGCGCGATATAACCAAACTCCACGCGGGCGAAGCCGCGGGCGGAAAGCTAATGTCCTATACAATATGTAAAGAAAACCCTGTCCGATCCGTGAAGGTATTGTTAGGTATCGATAACTGATTCTAATAATGGACTCAAAGCCACGCCAAACTTTAAAAAAAAAAATGCCACTAAAAAAATAAATATTATTTCGCAAAAAGAGGTAACTTAATACATGTGCGCTAAGCAACCCTTCCGCGGGTGGCGGGCGGCAGGGCACGCGGCACCAGCTGTGACGTGGCCGCGTCGCTATTCGCTCATAATAATAACGGTTTTGTCACTTTTTTAAAAATTACCAAATTTCGGGGAAACTGGAATTAATTCCCGGGGAAAAAAAAGATTATTTCAAAATTCATTAGTATTGTTACTATGATGATTATGTAAAATTTTATATTATATTTGGCCAAGTGTTTACCTAACCTTTATTATCCTTACGGGTCGGACAGGGTTTTCTTTACATATTGTATAAGAGGTCAAAAAACTAATAATTATTGGTCCCGATTCCCGTGTTCACAAACTAAATTGGGTGCATCTTTTTGTCTTTCATTAAGAAAAGCACAAAAAATAAATAAGTATTCGATTATTCCTATCAAATTATTCCGCGCCTGTCGTAATGTATTCTCTATGCTTTTAATCTCGTCTAAACTGTCTTTAAATTATCTTAATTTGACAGAACTAAAGTAAACCTTTTCTTCTGTTAAAAAAAAAATGTTTAATGTAATAGAATGTTTAGAGAAAAAGGTGATCAAAACTTAAATTTAATTTTTGAACAAAGGAATAGGCGCTATTGGGCTGTTAAAAAATTATATAGTCGTGTCATCGACACGGAAGGGGGAGATGCATAAATTGTGCCTCACGTTAAGAGAACGGGGGTATGAGCATGTCACATATTTAAATATCATTATGCGTTTATATTAAAATTATGCCTACAGTATTTATGGCAATACGTTTATGCCGATAAATATTATGCATAGTGATCATTACGCTGAATTTCGTATGATAATATGCAATTTATGAATGAACTCCTATTACATAAGCCTATTCCGCCCTACCTAGGCCTTAACCCTTTGCCAAATATCCATTTTGCCTCATTTCCCGGTCTCCTGAAGATTTGGCTAGACCATTAAAGCTCTCTCTTCAGCTCATTCGAATCCTGCTGTACCTATATTGATGTATTAAAAAATAGGATACTTATTCTTGAGTGTCTGCAAATGTAAATGTAAACCAAACCGCTAAACGTGAACATCCATTAAGGACATTTGGCCAATACATTGGCCACTCTAATCACCAATACATTGTCGTACGGAAGATGTTAATAATAATACCCAAAAAGACCCTAATACCTTGAACACCTAATCCGCTTATCTTATAACTCCTTAATCCTTAAATCCTCTTCATCATCACATACAGGGTATTCTTCAAGTAGTTGTGAAATTCCGTACAGCTGTAAGGACTGCGACTCTTGTGAGTATAACATGCATATCACAAAAATATAAAAAAGTTGTTAAAAGGGATTTACCATCATTTCGCTCCAGTAGATATTTTAATATATTTTTTTTTTAATAGTGTCCGACCGAATATACGCTTTCGTTTTCGGTTGAGCTTCGGCAAAAACATGATTCGGTTTAGTTTAGTTTTCGGCAGCAAACTTGCCGAAACCGAATGTGCATTTGAGAGTTATCGCGCTGTGATTGGTCATGTTCGGCGCGTTGAATTAATGAATGAATCCCATCAGAGCCAATGTCGTTGCTATTTGTTTTGTTTGTTGAGGTGGTGAGTTTTCGAGCGATTGAGATTCTATCCACTCAAACTACCTATTATGAATATTTTTGAAAAAATGGGAACGTTTATTTGAGAAAAAAATATTAGGGTATTTTTTATTGATTTATTAATAAATGAAAATGTTCATGACTGCTTATTAATGTGATTGAAAGAGAACATTATTGTTAGCATTTATGGTGTACTTGTATTGTAATTCATATTTATTGCGATAATTTATAGTTAAATAGTATTCTTAATGTCTGTGTTCACGTCCGGTCCTTTTGGTCAATGCACTATCTAGTAGTGTATTGACTAAGAGGATTTGACTCAAGTTGACACGAACGTCCGTTTGCGGAAGTTGGTGGGAAACGGTAGAATGAAAAGAGGGGTACGCGTGAACACGGGCATTCGGGTTTTGGCAGCTCAACGAAGAAGTTGGAAAAATTGTAAGAGCAAAGTGAATAAACGTGACTATCCTGAAGAACTTGTATTCTCATTTTTGACCTGTTAAAATTATAGACTAATATTTGTAACAATAGCTTGAAAATTTAAAAGAGTGTCCATGGAGTTTCTTGCCTGTAATTCTCCATTGCTACCTACTCTTTGGAATGGGCGACTAGCTTCATCTTACTGTCTGACCGACCTTCTGACAATTCAAAAGTGCCTGTAACTGGTTTATTTGAAATAAATGCTTTGATTTTGACTGACTTATAATAAGGTTTTCCTTGTTTCCCTCAAAATATAATAAGGAAGTTTCAGGGAGCGTTACCGAAATCCGTTTTCGGTTTCTGTTTCGGTCGGACACTAGTTCCCAATGCTGTCTCACAGGCTAGGTGGGCTCCTCTCTCCAAGAAACAGTGGGCTAAAATCTACCATACGGGCTCATTGCTAGTTGATAAATGTCGTCAGATTATTGGTTATAAAACATGCCGGTGTCTTAAAGATGTTTTCATTCTCCATACTGAGAGCGTCGAAGTCGTGGTGGACTAGTGGTTAAAACACCAGCCTCTCAAGTATGAGTGTACGGGTTCGATTCCAGGTCAGGCAAGTACCAATGTAACTTTTCTAAAGTTATATGTACTTTCTAAGTATATCTTGGTAACCAATGACTGAAGGTGAAGGAAAACATCTTGAAGAAACCTGGACTTTAAGTCTGAAATCGCCAACCCGCATTAAGCAAGCGTGGTGATTACGCTTAATCCTTCTCTGTATGAGAGGAGACCTGTGCCCAGCAGTGGGACGATAAAAAGGTTGATGATGAATACTGAGAGCAATAGTGATGAAATGATTTACGCAAAGTAAAGCACCTGCCTCAATTGGATCCCACAAGCGATACACTCACAGCCGGAGTCGTTACTACTGGCCATCTCTGTTTATAATGTAGGCAACATACCCACTGACCAGGTGGCTTTATTAAAAGGCGCACTTCTCTCCGTGCTCTTAATCTCCGTAATCAAATCATAATGAAATACTTCATATTCTACCGTACCTGTAGTCTCATCTGTTTTATTTTACCCTCAGGTGTTACGCCACCCGATGATAAATCTCAGAAGTACGTATCAGACTTCCTTGAGAGGTACGTATTGGACAGCGACACAGATTCAGAAGGTCGTAGGATACCCATCATCAAACCAACGCCCAAGGCTTACGACGAATCTCACAGGTACTTACTATAGTATACAATATGTAAAGAAAACCCCGTCCGACCCAAAACGATAATAAAGGTTAGGTAAACACGTGACCAAATACATACTAACAAAATTAATGAATTTTGAAATAATCTTTTTTTCGCGAATTAATTCCAACTTCCCTAAAATTTGGTATTTTTTAAAAAAGTGGCATCAACTTTTTTTGGCGGTAGTATTATGAGCAAATAGCGATGCGACCGCGTGCCGCGTGCCCTGCCCCCTTCGCCCGCGCATGTATTGCCTACCGCACATGTTTTAAGTTACCTCTTTTTTTTAGGTTAGCCCGGTTTTGTATGCGATAGAAGAATCAGTTACCGATACCTAACAATACCTTCACGGATCAGACAGGGTTTTCTTTACATATTGATAGAACTAAATATGACTAGTGTAGCTTCAGAAAGAAACTGTCGCTTATGCTGAAATCAGACACTTTGTTAGTTTTTGTCTTTTTGTAACCTCTGAACACAAAATGTATCATTCTAAAAAATAAATTCATTAGTGAACCGATCCAACGATGTTAAAGGCAACTCCATTCTCTGGGTTGGTTACTGCGGGTACTATCAGCCTGAATGCAGTATGTGGGGGGTAGAACATTACACAGGAATCTGTGTGTAGTGTACCGCTCACTATACAAGTTTGTTAACAGGTTCGGTAGGCTATTGAAATGGTGCCGCCGAATGATCGAAAAATTTATAAGAATGGAAATGAAAATTAATTCCTATGTAATGTGTTGTGTGAACGTGGAATGAAACAAAATGGAACGTTAACCGAGTGAAGCGTCTATAGGTTTAGTTTGTTTTTTAATCCCAAAGACGGAAACTATGTACTAAAAAAGGAGAAAATACTTAAATGTCAGTTTAGTCCTTGGGGTTCAAAAAACAAACATAAATAAAGCTGATAGAGAATATTCAACAAGGGCAGATCATTGTCTAGAACTCCATGGGCCAAGTTTACGACCAGCATTTTGTTTTTAACCTTTTGAACGCCCATCTATATAATACGCGATGTGTCCTCCTGCGCCACACTACAAATGTATAACGTATGTATAGTAAAACGTAGGGATGGGATTAGTGTCCTATCGACAAATAATATTATACATTTAAAATAATGTTTATTCACCAATTTACGAAGCTAAATAAAAACTGTAATCGTAATTTCATATTTTATTTTATTTCATAAAAAAAACAATATGAAAACCTGGATATATTCCCCATAATAAAGAAAAGAATTTTAAATTTATTAGACGTGTGTTCTACAAGGCACATCCCTATTTGTCTCCAAATGTAATCCTTCTACTTCATATCAAGTAGTTGGCGCTCGAGGCACGTCAAAATCCTTTCTGTTCTAGGGATGTCTAGATTTCTATGGTATATATTTTATATTCACTGTGGTCGAGTTACACGTGCATAAACTCAACCGATTCCTGCATAATTTATTTCGTTTACTTACAACAAATACAATTAATAGAAGCTAAATACGTGGTTTTCTACGTTTTAAAAAATAAAATGGAGGGTAAGTGTCTGTTTTACACAAGACCTTTTTTTTAATAGTGTCGCTAAATACTCGCAATTATTTTTCTGGTTTGTAGAAACTAATAGAAAACTGAAGAAAATTCCTGAAACGGAAGTTGACGACTTAACGGAATGTCAAGACGACGAACTATTTCAAAATTCTGATTCAGACTTGAACAACTCGCAATAATTCGTCATATTCACAGTCACAATTTTTTTTATAAGGACACGTGCGCCAACTCAAGATGTAAACATTGCACTACACTAAAATGCACAGTCACTATGACCTTGAAACCCGTCCGCTTATGACGTCACAGATTTCCTTCTATACACGTCGGTGGCGCGTACGGACCGCTAACTAACTAACTTTGTAGGGATGGGTTTTTCAAACGGGGTTTCACTATCGACAATGATTAGAAAACCTATTAATTCTTGATTAAGGTGAATAAAACCTAGTTTAAAGTGTACAATATTTATAAAATATTATACAGTATGTTAACTAACAGAGGGCGTTCCCGTTAACCCGAAGTAGTATAGCATACATACATGCTAAAAAAAATATTTCCATTCGAAAACAAAATGTTTTAAAATTTTTTCCAATAAGAAAATATTCAATAAAAATTTTAAATTGACATGTAAAAGAAACACACTGTACACGCGAACATGAAAGACGGCAACGTCGCAATTTATTTATACATGACGACTACTATTTTGATTTAAAACAGGAGGTTTCAAATTTATTTCCAATTAGAATTTTTTTTTCGGATTTTTTTATGCTTATTTTTCTATGCTGATATTTTTATTTTAATCCATTAATGATATATATTAACGAGTTTAAGGGAACGCCCTCTGTTATTTAACATACTGTATATTTACGTCATTTTCTTGCAATAATAGTATTTATGATCATTTCGACGAGATGAAATATAGCGAGGTCTTCGTCGTGTCCCATCACTGGCTTACTTGATATCAAGTAATTGGCGCTGGGGGCATTAAAATATTTTCTGGCGTTTTTGTTTCTATTGAAAATTAAACAAATAAGAACTTATTATGCGTGAAAAAGTTAAAAATATGGTTGATAACAGGGCAAATTTCCATAAAAACAAAATAAAAGGTCTTGTAAAAGTCGTAAATTTATTTTATACTGTGATTACTTCTAATCAAGTAGTGGCGCTGAGGGCACGAAAATCTCGAACTTGTATAGAAGTGATTGGCGTTCAAAAGGTTAATATGTTTTTATTTCTGTTTCATTTTTTGCGTGTAACTAAATAAAAAGCTACCTTAAACTCAGCTTGACATAATCTTTCATTCAGCGTTTTTTCAAAGCGAATACATTTTACCACTAAATTAATATAACTAAGCGTCCTATTGAACTCTCATACATTTACAGATGGCGTTGCTGACAGGTAAATGCTTTTAAGAACCCATCCCAAACTGGGTTTTCTTCACCCATGTTTCTAACCTCCATGTGTTGTGGTTGTACTAACACCCTTGTGTGTTGTTATAGGGAGCCTGAATCTGAAAATTCTAGTACATTAGTAGGGGAACCACCGTTAGTCGACGACAATGACAATAAAGACAACAAGAAGAGGATAAAGACCAGGTATTTGTTAAATTATCCCTTTGACGTAGGTAGGTAGGTACCTTCCGCGCCACGTCACTTTAGGTATAAGTTGGAACAGTGTTGGGAACACTCAATATCGATGCATAAATTCTTTATGACCTTTTGACAATATTAACTTTTATACTGCTCATGCATAGAGGCATTATGTATTATAAAAATATAGGTATATACCTAAACGTAATAACACTACAAAATCTGTTGTTACTACCCCACCTACCTAGATACTTTTTTAATATTAAATAATATAATTCCATCCTATGAATGTATTATTTAAATTTTGGTTAATATCCATTATGAACCTTAATTGGTATATTAAACACACAGACAATTTCTTGTCAAATTAAATTATCGATTTAAAAAATAAATCAACTTCACTTTCTATGTTAGAACCACAGTCTAAAAATCATACAGTCGTCCAACGAAGACGTCTAGACAGAGCAATTGTGTGGGGTGTGAGGGACGAGACGCGGGTAAGCGGCACCCGAGCTGCGAAGAAAACGATGTTCGTAGCTCGGTATCTATCATTAAGGGCTAACACGTGTTTATTTTTTTATTTGTTTGTTTTATAATTTGATATGAATGTCAATTTAGCGGATAATTGGGGTGCTTGTTACGAAAAAGCCATCCTTTTTGATATCCAAAATGGCGGACGTCATTTTTTTATATGAGTGTCAATTTTGAGTATAATTGGGGTGCTCGTTATGAAAAAGCCACCCTTTTTGAAATCCAAGATGGCGTACGCCAATTTATATTAATATGATTTGGGTGTTAATTCCGAGGTGGATTGGAGTGCTGGTTACGAAAATGTCATCTAAATAACTTAAATCTGTCTCGAGTTATTCCCTAGGTAAAAATAGCAAATTTATTAAATATAATACAGCTATCGATGTTGATCTGCAATCAATAAGTAATTTCATAAATATTGTTTATTTGTGACAACCCTGGCCGATGCGTTAGTGTCTAGACGATGTCGGCATTTTACACGAGACCAATGGCGTCGACCTACTGTATGATTTTTATACTGTGGTTACAACTGCCGTCGCTTGACAATTCATAATTACAAAATATTTAATAACTCTTCGTCTTTACGAAACACGAAAAAGGCCTACAACACTAGTTGCACAGAGCGATAAAGCTTCCCGTGATTTTACGGAGATGGCGCTGAGGCAACTTAATACAGCGCGATTTAACCTTGAAGCTCCTTGGCCGCACGTAATAATACGGTGACGGCGACCGGCGATTGTCCGCACTAGTGACGTACCGCGTAATGAGATTTTCTATATTTTTGTCGTAAAAATTAAACAATATGAAGCTTAAATACATTTTATTGTGTACAAATTTTATTGTTTCAGAGTAACACTATGGTTATTTGGTAGTGAAAGTACCCAGTTTCATTGCAAATAGTGACAGTAATTTCTAAAGAGCCTTGTTTATTCTTAGACAACTTATAAAGTATTTTACGAATTTACCCCATCCCTAGTACTTGTAAAATTACGTGTTTGGCGATATAGGTAAAGAGACCAGTGATCACGATGTATTTACATCTCAAAATTCACAGTATTTATCATTCAAAACATTGAAAAATGTCCATAACAATGACGACTATACCCTACTCTTATAATTGACACATTTTATATGGAGTTTGTGCACTATAAGAACTTTTTAGATAAAATAACGTACTTATACGAGGGTTGGCGATTCGGGCACGAATTTCAGAGCCCGTAATATTACGGTGTCGGCGGTTAAAGGGTTAATAAACTAGCGCGCTTCACCGTCAACGATTGCATTCCTGCTTACCATCGGGCGGGATTGCGGTAAAGCACTAGTATAGCATTATTTAAAAAAAACCTATATAGTTTATGATTATTATATGTATTTGTATTTTGTTGTCATAGGATTAGCGAAGCGGCAACTGTCTTCATGGGTGCAATGTCGTCTCGACTAGCGTACATCACAGGATCGAACGCGATCTCAAGACCGACGCAAGACGAGTAAGTACTTTATTAAATTCTATGTTAAGGATTTGGTTACCTCACTTAGTCATTGTGCATAGGCCATAGCAGCTGTCGGTGGACTGAAACTCTTTGAGTAACACCGCGCGGCGCCCAGTCTGTTGTTCACAGGTCATTTGACAAGTCTAAACTGACATTTTATCTGCTGTCCTGAAATAGAACGAAACAGATGCACTGAACTTAAATTTAATAGTTTGTGAGCAAGGGAATTGGGGTCGATGTCCGTTTTCAGTAACACTAAAGATCGCTCTTAGCGATAAGACCGCCCATTGTGTCACCCTTTGTAAAATCATTATGTGTGGGTGGCCCATAAGTCCTTAGTAATGAAAAAAATTAATTAAAATAAAACGAATTACACTATGAATAAGATTTTTATTTGTAAATATAGCTAGAAAAACGGGAATTATTTTTTGTAAATAACGTCGTCCAAATGTAATCCGTTACAGCCACGGCACTCTTGCAAACGCCTTCTGAAATTGTCGATGACTGCGCGGCACGTCACTGCTGAAATGCTTGCTATTTCTCTGCGGATGTTTTCTTTTAGGTCATTAATTGACCGCGGGTTAGAGTCGTACACTTTAGCCTTAAGGTAGCCCTACAAAAAAAAAATCCATTGAAGTCAGATCCGGGCTACGCGGTGGCCAGAAAATGTCTCCTCTCTTAGAGATAACTTTGTTTGGAAAAAGTTGACGGATAACGGGCATAGCAGTATTGTGTGTGGGAAGTTGCTCCATCCTGTTGAAACCATGTTCGGGCATTAAAGCCTGGAAAGTTTTGCAATTTTTGTGTGAAAAACTCCTCGATCATGGCCACATATCGCTCCGAAGTAACAGTAACAGCACGCTCTCTGCCGTCCTCAAAAAAGTAAGGCACTATGATGCCATGGGCTGACATAGCGGCCCAAACTGTAACTTTAGGGCTATGCAAGGGCTTCTGGTGCTTAAGTTTTGGATTAATCGGGCTCCAATAGCGGCAATTTTGTTTACTAACATGTCCGTTAATGTGGAAGTGTGCCTCATCAGAGAACATTATGTTATTGAACGAAGTAAACCGATTAAACATTTCATTAGCATAATTCACTCTCTGAATAGCATCAGTTTCTTTTAATTCTTGCACCAACTGAATTTTGTAAGGGTGCATAAGTAAATCTTTCTTCAAAATCCGTTGTAACGATGTCCTGGATACGTTTAATGCACTGGAACGCTTACGAGTTGACTGTGTAGGATTTTCACGAATAGATTGTGCCACTGTGTCGATGTTTTGTTCCGTACGTGATGACCATGGGCGACCCAACCGCGGTTTATCTAACGTCGAACCGGTCTCCTCGAACTTAGCAACCCTATTCTTAATCGTTTGGAGAGCTGGGGTGTCATCAAAGTTGTGTAAACCTTTGTGTTCTCGAAATTTACGCCTCGCAACGGTTGCCGAATTGTTGTTTTGTAAAACTCGCGCACACAAAACGCACGGTCCGCTCCGGTGAAACGCTCCATCACGACTAAATTCCCAGAAACCGAAGTTACTGCCCCCGCTTCCCCTGCACCGCTCACGCGCGCCGTTTTCGTTTAATTCAAATTTTACTTTTCTAAGGACTTTTGGGCCACCCTGTATTTATGTTCTGTAATTTATATGGTATACATTTTAATGTCGTGGTGGCCTAGTGTTTAAAACACCAGCCTCTCAAGTATAAGTGTGCGGGTTCGATTCCAGGTCAGGCAAGTGCCAATGTAACTTTTCTAAAGTTATATGTCCTTTCTAAGTATATCTTGGACACCAATGACTGAAGGTGAAGGAAAATATCTTGAGGAAACCTGGACTTTATGAGTCTGAAATCGCCAACCCGCATTGAGTAGGCGTGGTGATTACGCTCAATCCTTCTCTGTATGAGAGGAGACCTGTGCCCAGCAGTGGGACGATAAAAGGTTGATGATGATGATAACATTTTAAAGAGTATTTCTATTCTATTCCACTGCAAAGGTGTAGCCTAATGTAAATAAAAACGGGAATAAGTCTCAATGGCTTAAGAGGACTGCAGAATAGAGGATTTCTTATGAGATTGAATAATTTACCTTATTGTCAATCTCATAAACAGCATACTACATAACGCTACGATTGTGACTTGAATATTAACGTTTTTTGGATGAGATGTAATTTTATCAAGTTGACAATGCTTCATAATTTGATATAATGGGAAGAAGGAGGGAGGCTAAAATTTTCAAAATACTGGTCTAAGCTTAGTTATGACCCCAGATCTCCCACAAATTATAAAACATTTTGTCAAAATGTATGCGTGTCAACAATTACATATGAAACTATAGTTGAGCCAAATTCGATAAAGAATAGAGGTAAACAAACCGTTGCTAGGCAACGAGTAGTTTACGCCTAAAAGACAGATGTTAACAACCTTTTCTACATAGATGATTTTCACAAAAGTAATAATCCTACTTCCTATACTAGTCCGAACAGTTTATTTATGTTTAGATATTTATGATTTGCATAGAGCGCTTAACCGATTTGAATGAAATATGACATACATGTAAGCTAATGTCCTAATAGGTAGGTTAAATTTTTTGATACATATATGTTATAAGTAGTTTATTTTTGAAAATATTACAATGCATGTGTTATGCAGTTGATTAAAATTGTATTGACAATTGCCTCAACTTTATTCAATGGTTGAATTCCACAAAATGTGTTTAATACCTGGATTTCATCCATCTTTCTTTTTTTGCAGGGCTATCACGTAACATTAATGTCGACTTTTTAATTGTTTTTCGAAATACCAAGTTAGTATGCATGTTATTTTAGTGATTCTATTGAAATATGCTGCAATAGGAATTGTTAATAAATAGCTAGCATGTAAAAGTCCATAATCATGTAAATACCAGGAGATTTGCAAAACGTGAGTTGTGATAACCCTAAATTGGTTTGTTTACCTCTATTCTTTATGGAGCTAGGCGATGGTATAGTGCGCTTTACCATCAACGATTGCGTTACTGCTTACCATCAGGCCGGATCGCGGTCAAGCACTACGTTATAAGTCTAAAAAAAAATCGACATAAAAGAAACATTTTTAGTTTTTTTGTTTAATCACCAACATAATTCCACAGTCTAGCTGCCCGTACAAATCTGGATGCGTTGATAGCGCGCAGTCCGTCCGACGAGTTCATATTCTCGGTGCCCCGTGACCCGCTGCTGTCGCCCTACTGGGCAGACGACGATCTGCTCACTAAGTTCCCGCCTGTCAGAATACTAGTAAGTATTACAAGGATGAAGCGTGATTTGTGATTCTACTGCACTTTCGACCAGTGTAAGCAACGAGTTCTGAGGCCTATTTTATAAGTAAAAAAAGTAAAAGTACACGCTCTGGAAGTTGCACGTTAAAACTAGGCTAGTTGGTCGAAGAAAGTAAAAATTATGCTATCCCTTTCGCGCTTCCCATAATGAGAACGACTTACTTCCACGTGACTTGTAATATAGTGGGATATTGTAATAAGAAAAAGAAAACAAAATATTTGGATTTGAGTTAGTTCACGGATTTTGCAAACCAAATGCTGGGTACGTGGGTACCTCTTCCCTATGTTATTGGTTTGGTTTCCGCACTCAGTCCCTCCAGCGGACCATTGTGCGTGATCTCTTCCTTAAAATATAATGGGGAAGAAAACTGACAAATCTCGCCACTAGAGGCGCTGATATCGTTTGACCCAAATAAACTGTCAAAACCCATTGTAATTTGTACGAGTTTACGTTGTTTATACAAATTTTAAAAAAATGCCGCGTTGTGTAGCAATTTCTTGCAATAATAATGGAAATCACTCTTCCCTAAAGATATTCATTTCAATTTAGAACAGAATATATGTACGTATAAATAGATTTCAGTAAAGATTATCAATTATGTTGATGTCTCTATAGCTTTCTGGGGGCGGTAAATCAATATTTTTCTCTTGAATTTCTTGTTCTTGGTGAACCTCGAAGTTAAAATTGCGGTCATACGATTCAAGTCTGGATAATAATTTTAGGTTAATAGGGTTGAAACTTTCAAAATATGGCAATAATAAGTACATTAATATTTACCTAAATATAACTAAAGAAACATTAAACCTAATACAAAATTAATGTAACTTAAAACACTAATAAGTCTGCATTCAGTTTAATGTTTGGGCATTGTTATTAGCCTGGTAATTAGATCAGCTTTTTGTCCTTTTACTGAAGCTCCTCTCGACTTTTAACTCCTTTTTTAACTTGAAACAGTCCATGTACAATACATTGCTCTGCTTAATCTAAAAAAACTCAACATAAAACGTGATACGACTGACCGCTAATATTGTTATGAGTCAAACGCCATCAGCGACATCTGCAAATAGCTTTGCGTTTTCTTCCCCATTGAGTATACCTTTGTGAATAAATCCTTCTCTATATGAAAGGAGACCTTTGCCCAGCAGTGGCACGATAAAAAGGTTGATGATGATGATGATACCTTTGTGAATAAATCACGCAGTGGGAATGATATTATACAGTCAGCAAGATGAATCAATCAGCCCCACTTACAACTTGTCTGAGAGGCTAATCTTGTTTCCAAAGCTACCATGACTGTTTGGTTCAATTATTGTACAAGTTATTAGTTTGTAGTCCTGTGAAGTACCCGTCGCCTAAAATGACTTACTGCCATACAAACTTTCTACTCCTTTTTAACTACTGTAAAGGAGAAATTTAAAAAAATCCATCATGCCCTATAAAATTTAATATGGAAACCCAATTTCATGTATATAGACCCAGCAGCACCCTAATTAAATCAAATCAAGTCATTTATTTAATTTAGGCTGAGAACCAGCACTTTATGAACGTCAATATTACATAAGACAGTCCCCCAAAACGCCCACCCATCGACACTTCCTAGTGCTTTCGCTGGGAAGAAGAAGTGGTGGAAAAAGCTCCCCAGCAGCACAGCTGTCTGTTCATTTCAAAAAAGACATGACTTTATACAATACTATGTATAGTGATGAACACAAGAAAATACAACAACAAAATGTAAAAAAACTGAAAACTTATTACTTAAATAAATAAAAGCCCCAAGCATAAAGGGCATGACAGCTTACATATTTATGTATTGTAAAAAAGTAAATTATATGAACTCATATAACGTGTCAGTAAGCTAATTCCGGAGAAAGAACACAAACGTTGTCCTGAGTTAATCAGAGCGACCAGCTATTCTTATCATTTAAATAATCATTTACAGAATAATATGCCGTTGAACAAAGCTTGGATTTGATTTGTGCTTTAAATGCATTGTAAAGCAAGTCTAGCTAAGCAGAGGGTATCTTGTTATAAAAAGTTATACCAAGCCCAACAAAAGAGTTATGAACCTTTTGAAGTCGGTGAAAAGGGGCTCGCAGTTTGTCCTTATTTCTGGTTTTAATATTATGAATATCACAGTTTTTGGTGTACACGTGAATATTTTGCCTAACATTTTGCGTAACACACTATTACTCAGTTGGAAGAATTTCGAAGCATATTGCCAAATCATTACTCCATAGGTTCGAAAAATGTGTGTGCTCAACTACGTAATAACGCAATGAATGCAGTTGAACTGTCAAAATGAAACCCATTGCTACTGATATTGTGTTACGCAATTACCCTGCGGTTTAATCGATTGCGATTTGTATCATCTGTTAATGAATTAATGAACAAAAAAGGTTTCAGTAAGGTCCATATTCCAGAAGGAAACTCAAGCATTGATCTCTGTTTAAGCATTTCTTAAAACTAGTTTCAACCAGTCAAATCGCTTCAAACGAGACTTAAGTAAAGCTTGAGTTTTGAGTGACGTTCTGTAATACGGACCTTTCTGTGGTCTCTTTTTACCCATTTTAAATTATTCCCAACACTGTTTATTACAGACCGTGCACTTGGACCCGTGTTTAGATGACTGCGTGATGTTCGCTAAGAAGCTGAAAAAACTCGGTAACAAAGTCGGCATCGAAGTGTTGGAGGGATTGCCCCACGGGTTCCTTAACTTTTCACTTGTAAGTGTCTTTGATTTTTACCTTCTCCCAAACTCCGAATGTATGTTAAATTGCAAACAAACGACGTAAAAACTTACGGTAATAGTGTTGTCTTATGCCCAAGGCTCCCCTGGTCGGGAGACAACATCGAACTCCCGGCCACCGTAGGCGCGGGCCTGCGGGCGGTGAGCATTGGGCAGCTCGCCGCCCGATAAGGACTGGGGCCTGTAGCCAATGTAAACGATTGACCAGCCCCCTAATCGGCGAACACATTTTTGTCAAATGATTGCGACTAGTTGGCATCAGTTGCGATTACAGATGGGCAAACAACCGGGTTTAAACCCTATTACTGGGTTAAAACCCAATAAAGACCCATTTATTCCCTCCCACCGGGTTTTTATTCGGGTTTTTATTTTAATTATAATTTAAACACGGTAAATGTAAATATTTGTGAATATTATAGTCCGTATTATATAGTATTGTAATAGTAAGAGTCATCGTCCGTTTTTTGAAGAAAAAAAGGCTATTTTTAGATTAGATTAGATTATATACTATACTTCTTCTTCAGCCTATAGAGGTTCACTGCTGAACAAAGGTCTCCCCCAAGGTTTTTCACGATGACCGGTCTTGTGCTGCTCACATTCGTCGGCTTCCCGCGACTTTCACCAGGTCATCGGTCCGCCTTGTTGGGGGCCTATTTACGCTGCATCTTCCGGTACGTGGCCGCTACTTCAGAAACTTACTACCCCGTCGGCCATCGGTTCTATGAGCAATGTGCCACTTAATTTTAACGACTTGAAGAGCTATGTCGGTGACTTTGGTTCTTCTGCGGATCTTCTCATCTCTGATTCGATCGCGCCGAGAAACTCCGGTAGTCGTGGTGGCCTAGTGGTTAAAACACCAGCCTCTCAAGTATGAGTGCGCGGGTTCGATTCCAGGTCAGGCAAGTACCAATGTAACTTTTCTAAAGTTATATGTACTTTCTAAGTATATCTTGGACACCAATGACTGAAGGTGAAGGGAAACATCTTGAGGAAACCTGGACTTTAAGTCTGAAATCGCCAACCCGCATTGAGCAAGCGTGGTGATTACGCTCAATCCTTCTCTGTATGAGAGGAGACCTGTGCCCAGCAGTGGGACGGTAAAAGGTTGATGATGATGAGAAACTCCGAGCATAGGTCTTTCCATCGCCCTTTGTGTAACTCTTAGCCTTCATATGAGGCTCATTGTGAGCGACTACGTTTCAATTCCGTAAGTCATCACTAGAAACATACACTGATCGAAGACTTTAGTCTTGAGACACTGTGGTATCTTGGACGACGCGAAGATGTAGCGTAGCTTCGCGAACGCTGCCCAGCCGAGCTGGACTCGACGAGACACCTCTTTCTCGAAGTTGGACTGTTTGCCCCAGGTATATATGTTTATGTATACTCGTTAACAACTTCGAGTGCAGAGAAACCAACTAGAATTGAAGTGGGTGCAATTTGAGAGTTCGACATGATCTTCGTCTTATCTATGTTCATCTTTAGACCCACTTAGGAAGCTCTGCTGAGGTCATTGTGCAATTTGCCCAAGTCGTCCAGGATTCCGCTATGACCACGGTATCATCTGCAAAACGGAGATTAATTATGTACTCGCGGTTGATGTTGATGACAAGTCTTTTCCAGTCCAGGAGCTTGAAGATATCTTCCAACGCAGCAATGAACAATTTGGGAGATATGACATCTCCATGTCTCACTCTAGGCTGCAGTTGGATCGGTTTCTAGTCCTGATGCTGGAGACGGACTGACATGGTGGCGTTTTTGTACAAACACTCACCCCAATGTGTCGATAGTCAATTTGGCACCGCTGGAGAGATTGTAGCACCGCCCAAGTCTCGATCAAATCGCAGGCTTTCTCATATTCCACAAACGCTAAGCATAGTGGTTTGTTATACTCCTCGGACTTCTGTATAACTTCCCGCAGCGTATACCTATATGTGTTCTATGATGCTAAAGCCTTTTTGGAAGCCTGCTATATATTGCCTTTGCGGAGCGAGACGATTCATGATGACCCTAGAAAACAGCTTATAGACATGGCTCAGGAGGGATATCGGTCTGTAATTTTTCAGTAAGGTATTATCACCTTTTTTGAAAAATAATACCACCACGCTCATATGCCATGCCGAAGGCGTTTCGCCTTTGAAAATGACGGAATCAAATAGCTTCTGAAGCGCTTTAAGAACCGGTTGGCCACCCGCTTTCAGAAGCTCAGCCGTAATTCCATCATCTCCAGCCGCCTTATCGTTCTTGAGCTGTTTCAGGGCTATACTAATCTCGTACAGGCTGACGTCCGGGATATGGTTGGTGTAGTCTCGGGTAGTGAGAGGAGAGTGAGATTACCCCAAACCAGTTTGGGTTTATGCCAGGTCGAGGAACAATGGACGCCACTTTTGCACTCCGCCAAGTGTGCGAGAAGTACAGACGTGCACACAAGAACTTGCACATGGTGTTCATTGATCTGGAGAAAGCGTATGATAGGGTACCTCGTGATGTGCTGTGGTGGGCCCTGAAAGAGAAAGGTTTGCCTGGGAAGTATGTAGAGTTAATTCTTGCTATGTACAGTCGATCTCGTACCTACGTCCAGTCGGCTGCTGGCAATACCGACGAGTTCAGTGTGGCGGTAGGCTTGCACCAGGGATCGGCTTTAAGTCCGTACCTCTTCCTGTTGATTATGGACGCTCTTACGTCGGACATCCAGGAGGAGGCACCCTGGTGCATGCTGTTCGCCGATGACATTGTTCTCGTCGGTGAAGATGGACCTGAGATCCAGAGCAGATTGGAGAAATGGCAACAGAAGCTGGAGAATGTTGGCTTGAAAATCAGCAGAACCAAAACCGAATATATGTTCTGCGATTTCGGCGGTCTCTCCACTTCTGGAGCCATAGCGCTTGATGGCGCATTCCTACCAATCTGCTCCGACTTTCGGTATCTCGGTTCACTCGTGCAAAGCGATGGCGAAATAGATCGGACGGTTAAGCACAGAATTAACACTGGGTGGATGAAATGGCGGCAGGTCACGGGAACAATCTGCGACTCCCGCATTCCCCTTAAACTTAAGGGGAAAATATATAAAACCATGATCCGACCTGCTGTCTTGTATGGATCAGAATGTTGGGCTACGAAAGGGATGAATGAAAGGCAATTGCATGCAGCCGAGATGAGAATGCTAAGAGGGATGTGTGGTGTTACACGAATGGATAGAATAAGAAATGAGTATATAAGAGGAAGTCTGAAAGTGGCACCGGTAGCTGAAAAGTTGTGTGGAAATCGGTTGTCATGGTACGGGCATGTGTTACGGAGAACTGAGGAGAATGTCGTGAGGAGAGTCTTAATTATGAATGTTGATGGCTATAAGAGTAGGGGAAGACCAAATAAACGATGGATGGAATGTGTGAAGGATGATATGGCTAAGAAGGGGGTGACTGCCGAGATGGTTTCTGATAGGGATGCATGGAAGAAAAAGACATGTTGCGCCGACCCCAAATAAATTGGGATAAGGGCAGGAGAATGATGGAGTGTCGGGTTAGTCTGGCTCTAGGATCATTGGCCAGGCTCACAACAGGTGCGCGTGTTGATGTGTATAACTCTCCGTAGAATTTCTCAATCTCACCCAAAAAGCTCGGGGTGGAAGTGACGATCCTACCATCCCCATTCTTCAGCTTCGCAAGTAGGCTATGTCGAACAGACAAATCTCTTGTGAACACTTTGGAACCTTTGTTCCGCTTGATAGCCTCTTTAATACAATTTGTATTAAATTGGCGTATATCGCGAGTCAGAGACTTTGAGATTTGTCTGTTAAGGCATCTGATACGTGAATCAGGGGATTTTAAGACCACCTCCCGTCTTTCTTCCATTAGCCGACGGGTGGAACAGGAGATCTTCTTCTGTCCTTTTGAAGGGAAGATTTTGAAGAACTTGGACCCTTCCGTATGCAGTTTCCACAAACCTGTTGTTATAGTGGTCCACATCTACGCATTCACCGAGGCATTCAAAGCGATTTTGCAGTTCGATGTGAAAGCTTTTAGAGTTTTGGAGCTGGGTTGATGCTGGACGGAGCGTAGACTTCATAAATCGAGAGCGTTCGACCTAATGTTGAGGTTCAAGATGCCTCTAACAATACGGTGATCACTCCCGGTTTAAACCGCATAGAGCACGAAGACATCGATGAACATTTGCCTTCTCGTTGATATTATGAAGTCTATCTCGTTTTTGGTCTCACCATCGGTGCTAATCCAGCTCCACTTGTGGTACAATGGTTTCTTGAAAAAAGAATTCATCACAAAGACTCCTTCCTTTTCCATGAAGTCCATTAGCATCTGATCTCGGGGATTCCGATTTCCAACTCTAAATTGCCCCATTTTCATCTCGTCCGCCTTTCGCATGACCAGTTTTGCGTAAAAGTCCCCCATGACAACAGTGTAGTGGGTTTAAGAGGTAGGTATATATCTGTCTACTGACGTCTTCATATATAACCTCCACCTCACTATACAGTACGCGGCGCAGTACAGCTGATTTTTGGGTCTTAAATCGAAATGTGATGCCAGAATACGGCGTGCAGGACTGTGCGTAACCACATAACTTCGAGTAACATTATATATTTCCGAAACTGCAATGGTTAATGAGAAAACTGGAACGCAATATCTGAAACGGCCGCCATTTTGGTTCATGTTATATTTTGAGTACTGTATATTTCTTTGGATACCCTTGGAAGATGTAGTGAAGAATGTCAATTCATAGGATGGACTCTTAAATCAGCAGTAAAGTGTACGTCTTAATCTACTGTAACTATTATTTTAAAATAGGCTTGATCATACAATGAATGGACTGTGATGAAATACTTGTATAAATAATACAGTTGAAATATCACGTTCGAAAAGTAAGTGGTCAAACTTGCTGTGATCTTAAATGCACCACTATTAGTGATATTTATACTCCAAAAAATACTAGAAGTACCTAAGTCGTGTTAGGTCCACAATCGAAGATATTAGTGATAGTAATAAATAAAGACCCGCTGCTTGGGGTTTTTATTCGGGTTTAAACCCGCTTAAACCCAAAAAACCCGGTTTTAACCCATTTCCACCCATTGGGTTTAAACCCTCTGCCCATCTCTAGTTGCGATCGTTCGGACATAGGCCTCCTTCATGGCACGCCAAAAAGCTCGATCCTGAGCAGTTCTCCGCCACCCACTACCAGCCACCTTTTTGATGTCGTCGCTCCATCTCGAAGGGCGTCCTACGCTACGTTTCCCCCAAGACCGGGACGTGGTCTCCACTCGAGGACTCGTTTACCACAACGGTTGTCGGTCCTACGGCATATGTGACCAGCCCATTGCCCAAGGCTTAGTTTACGTTAAAAATTCGAAATTACAAGTAGCAATTGTTTGATTTTTTTTTTTATCATTATTCCACAGATGGCCAAAGAAGCGAACGAAGGTTCGAAGCTGTGCATTGAACGCATCAAACAGCTGTTTGACCTCGAGAACAGTGCAGGTGGGAGGGAGAACGAACAATTATGAATGTGCGGCCTCTGCTGTCGTTCGTAGAGTAGGCCTTAGTACGTGCCTGAATCTCGCAGACGGAAGCACAGCGGGAAAAGTTAGTAGGCCCGCTAAACGCGACAAGAATGGACTCTAACGATTATTGTATCGATTCTTGCTAAACTCTTCAGTCGAATCAATGTGATGTGTATATTGCGGTACCAAAAGGCAAACGCCACCTATATTTAGTCGATTAATAATTAATTGGCAATTTGCTCTGTAAGCGGAATCGACTACTTACCTATTTATTCGTCAAGCTCAATAAATAGGTGTAAAATGTCGACTAATGGTCGATTATAAGCTTGTTTAGATGAAAACGAGATTACCTATCGCTCGCATGGTAGATGTATTTGTAAATGCTTATCGCAAAACGTGAAACTATTTAATTTCAGATTTAAATATTCCTATTCGCGTAAAGTTTCACACTGACCAATATGTAACGAAATTCGTTGAAGTTTGCTGTAGAAACTTGCACTTTGGAATAGTAAAGAAACTATTTGTCTGTTGTCGACGTTCAAGTAAGCGAATATTCGCTAGATAATTTAATGAAGAACGTACCAATTTGAAATTTTAATGCAAAGAAACGCGACTGCGAATAAACAGTCTTATTAACTGTAATAAAAATTTAAATTCTTAATGTGTATTAACATTGCCAAATTCCAGAGTGGTACTGTCAATTTAAATAATGTAATTAATGTTGTAAGAATATGTTAATGTTAAAACTAACACGTGTTAAAACGCGTTAAAAGTAACGTGTTAAAAACGCGTTCAAACTAACACGTGTTAAAACGCGTTAAAAGTAACGTGTTAAAAACGCGTTAAAACTAACACATGTTAAAAATGCGTCAAAACTAACACTTCGTCCTACTAACTGTAATACCTAATGCGTCACCAAGCTGTGTTGATGTTTGTACCGACGGTGCAGTATTGTATGTGCAATCAAATAGTTCAGTATTTTATAGATAACAAACTACTGTAGATCCGTATTTATTAACTACATTAATCACATTTAGGTTGGGCTAAAATATATTACTTAACCCGAGTATCTAACGAGTACAGACGACAGCAGGTCAACCTACCCTAAATTGTCAGATATTCCAAATCAAATTCGAGCCTTATTGCTTTAGTGATAAAGTTGAAAATCTAACAAAGAAGTTTGACAGATTGTAGTAGCTTGATGAGCTGTCGTCTTTAGAATGTCCCCGATTCCCTTCTTCACAAACTAAACAAATTAGTCCGCGCTGGAGGTAGATTGCCTTATTTTAGACCCCATGTTTATAATTTCGTCTAAACTGTCTATGGAATATCTTAATTTGACAGGACTAATCTAATCTAATATTTTATCTTCTGTCATTTTTCTTAATGAAAAGCAAAACATGTACAGACCTTTAAATTTAGTTTGTAAAAAAGGAAGTCGGAGCCACTGTGTGATTTTATAATATTTATGGTCTTTAATTTATTTGATTTTCATCACAATGTTGGTATTAATGTTCTGGCAACATTGTTGTAGTTCTCTAAAGTTGACACTATCTGTCACAATGTTGCCATAATTATGTGATAACACCAAATATTACGGGAAATGCATTTAGTTGAAATTAATGTGTATATAATATTTAATTATTTATATTACATTTCTACATTTCCCATTTTTCCTCGCTAGTGTTGTGAACTTTTAATTGGTCAATCATTGTGTTGTAAAAGCTTTATCTATTTATTGTGTAGGAATGTCAGTGATTGTGTTTTTTTTTTTAATATTTGAATAAGGTGGTTCACTTAATTGTTATAGGTAAAATCTATTGGTTCGAGGTAAAATATTTTTATTTAAGAAGTTTATTGTTTCGATGCGGATTATTTATTACATGTGTCTATATGGAGCAAATCGTGTGCAAAGGCCGCACGCAGAACAGCTGTTTGCATGCATCGTGTGTAGAGTACGCGCAAGTTAAGTCTGCGCGTGGGTTTGAACTTCAACATTATATCCCTGACAACACTTAAAACCAAGCATTCGGCATAATCATGGCGAATATTTACTTTGGATACACTTAACACAGTATACTCTCTTGATAATAATAATAATAATAAAGCTTTATTTGTTCCATAAAATTTTACATTTCAAATGTTTGTTAGTAGGTTAGTGTTAGTTAACTTTATAGCTATTTCTAGTATTAGTACAATTAGTTTATTTATTCGGATCCCTTTCCGGTAAAAGCCTCCTCCACCCTCCGAATACTCTCTTGATACTTGATTAAAACTTCAAGATGGCTGCAAAAGATTATTTCTGATTTAAACAGCGTGCAGACTTAATTTGCTGCGTCTAGCCCCCCTTCAGGCTGTCATTGTTTGTGTTTGATAAGTTATTGTTTTTTTTTTATTATTATTATTAATAACCAGGTTTTTTATTGTTCCAACTTTGTATAATATGTTGCATTGAGGAAATGTGTACCAAGTGTTAATTGTTTAATTCGGCTTTTAAATTCACTATGAAAGATAATTTTCCTCCAGAATTCACTTGAGGTAATTCTAGGGACATGAAAGTTATTTTGCGTTCGAAAAATATATCTTACCTTATCTTACTGGAATATAGGCTGAAAAATGACAATGTTCTTCGGGGTTTGAGATATACTTTTTCTTACACTAAAAGTATATGTTTGCTCCTATTACTTTGTAAAAAAAACTTTATGGACCATAATTGAATATCATTTCCCTATCAACATTATAAAAAATTTCGAAACATTGAATGCTCAATTCTTCGTTGTATATTTTTGATAAATTTATTTCCTGAATTAAATACGTATTTGATATGTAATATTTAAATTTCAAGAGAACAAACTTGGTTTTAGAAATCAAGTTGTCAGATTTTATCATGAAGTCTATCAAAACCTCATTTCGGTATGTATTTTAAAGTACCAAAAAGAAGAAAGGAATTCGGCAAACGGAATTGTGTTTCAATGTGCGCTCTTTTCAATAGTAAAATATAAAGCATTTTTTCCATCATCATTCATCATTTCAGACGAAAGACGTCCACTGCTGGACATAGGCCTCCCCCAAGGTTCTCAACGAGGACCGGTCCTGCGCCTCCCGCATCCAGCGGTTTCCCGCGACCTTCACCAGGTCGTCGGTCCACCTTGTCGGGGGCCTACCCACGCTACGTCTTCCGGTGCGTGGTCGCCGCTCGAGAACCCGTCGGCCCCATCGGGCATCGGTCCTACGGGCAATGTGTCCAGCCCACTGCCACTTTAGTGTTGCAATTCTTCGGGCTATGTCGGTTACTCTCGTTCTTCTGCGGATCTCTTCATTCCTGATTCGATCGCGCAGTGAAACCCCAAGCATAGCCCTCTCCATTGCCCTATGAGTGACTTTGACCCTGTTTATAAGGCCCAATGTTAGCGACCACGTCTCAATTCCATAAGTTATCACTGGCAACACACACTGGTTGAAGACTTTTGTCTTGAGACACTGCGGTATTTCGGACGAGAAGATTCTACGTAGCTTCCAGAAAGCAGCCTAGCCGAGTTGGATTCGACGATTTACCTCTTTCTTTCCATAGCTGTGTTCTATTATATCATTTCCTTACTTGGGCAAGTTTTTCAATATGTAGATACTGCAACTATAGCAAGTAGTCTTAGAGAACGCATAGCTTTAGAATATGCCTAATATTTTATTGTGGTATAATATATTAAATGTTTTTGTTTAATTATTTTTGGATATTGATTAACCAATGGGAATATACCAACCAAATGCTTTGATTGTTTACGTGTTAACTTAAATTTAGAAAATATCCTTATTATTGTCAATAGTTAGGTGATAAACGTTTCCTTTGCAACATTTCATTTCGCGCACGTATCCCTTAGGTACGAGTTTCGTTCAAAAATGCCTTCTATCGTATCGTGTTCGTAATCAAAATTCGCTCTCTTGCTTCGACTTAGTTGTCAATGTATCAAGAACCGAGCTACAAAATTAGATGCAATAAGAATGCAAAATTAAACTGTGTCTGTGATAGCGAATTTCGGCTTTTCGAAAGCATAACTAACAGTATTCTTAAACACAAATATTAAGTACATCATGTATAGTATTTCTACCTCCCGAAGCGACTAGACCTTTACTTGTGGTTACCAAGTGTACGAATACTTTGAATGTGATTTGGCCTGATGATACTCAACTTGGCCGCACGATACTCATCTTGGTGCACATATTCACGGCGTGTTTGTATGCTTGGTTACCACAAATAGAGTGCGTCTCGCTTTCTGAGATAAAAATACTGTTATATAATGTTGTCCGTTTGTGTATTTATGAAAATGTAATATAAAAATTTAACAATATTTTTTATAGAAATTAAAGTATCCATAAAGATAAGAACTTATTAAAAAAGTTGCAACATTTTATTGTTAATCTCTATTATATAAATTTATTGGTGACTTTAATAGATGGACACTTGAAATTAGGCCTTATGGAAATGAATATAGATATTAAATAAATTATAATCACAAACGAAATAGTTATGGTCTATTGTCCATAGTGAAAATATACTAACTAGTCAAAAATGACAATATTGTACAATGTCTTATGTTATTTCAATAAATGAATGCAAACAATGTATGGAGTTTGTTATTAATCCATCCCAAATTCAATAATTATGGCTGATTTTGCAAGCAACTGTACATTGGGCTCACATGATAGAAGCAACAGAAATATGTAACTCATATTATGATTTTAAAAGTGTCCATGGAGTTTCTTGCACGTTCTTCTCCATAGAGATCTACGCTTTGGAACGTGCAACTTAGCTTCACTTTTCATGGACTGACCGACATTGACTATTCAAAAGCACCAACGGGTGGTTAATTTGAAATAAACAATTTTGATTTTTTGACTGTCTATGTAATAAGTTTCAGATTAACATTAACTTACTTGCTGGCTGTATAACATTTTCTGGTCATGCTGCAGTGAAGAGTTGTAGATAATTCGATTTTATGTTTTGAAGTTAATTAATTAAATTTATAAAATAAGACAGCTCGTCAGGCGTTCGGTGACCCAGAGGATTGTTATACCTACTCTTTGATTATTTCTAATGTTTGCGAATGCATGACGTCATAGCGATGTCCTTCACACAAAATTGGAGCTTTCTCCGACAAATGAACTTAATACACGGCTTTCATATATTATTAAATTCAATTGACCTATTTCCCTCTCGTTCTTGACTACAAAACGAGTTAATCAATGAAATAGACAGACTGAGGACTGATTGTTTTCCAATCGATTGTAGTATGCCTAATGCCTATAATTAAACATTTCATTTTAGTACCTCCTATAGTTCATCATCAGCCTCTACTTGTCCACTAATGGACATAGGCCTCCTCCATGCCACACCAACAAGCTCGATCCTGAGCAGTTCTCCGCCAGCCACTACCAGCCACCTTTTTGATGTCGTCGCTCCATCTCGCCCAAGGGCGTCCTACGCTACGTTTACAGAGATGCGGTCTTCACTCGAGGACTCGTTTACCGCAACGGTTGTCGGTCCTGCGGCATGTGACCAGCCCATTGCCACTTCAGCTTGCTTCTTCTTCTCTTCTTCGATCTTCTCAGCTATGTCGCTGACTCTGGTCCTCTGTCGGATCACCTCATTTCTGATGCGGTCCTTCAGAGAGACACCCAACATAGCCCGCTCCATAGCTCGCTGAGCGGCTTTAAACTTATGGACTAGTCTGACCGTTAGTGTCCACGTCTCGGCTCCGTAAATCATGACGGGAAGGACGCACTGGTTGAAGATTTTAGTCTTCAAACATTGAAGTATGGGAGACGAAAATACCCGACGAAGTTTACCAACTACTGTCCTTCCCAGCTGGATCTTTCTATTTCCCTCCTTCTCGAAGTTGTTTTTCCCCAATTGCAACGTTTGCCCGAGGTATACATATTCTGAAACAACTTCGAGCGTCATTCCGTTTACGGCAATCGATACCGGAGTGATCCGTTCATTGAACATAATTTTGGTCTTGTCTAAGTTCATACGGAGACCGATGCGTTGGGAGGAGTCAGCTAAGTAGGCCGGCAGTTGTTCCAGCTCTAGCTGCGTTTCTGCCATGATGATGATATCGTCCGCAAATCGCAAGTGTGAGATGTACCTACTCGCCATTGATGTTAATGCCCCGACCCTGCCAATCCAGCGTCTTAAACATATCCTCGAGGACATGAGAGAACAATTTGGGGGAAATAACGTCCCCTTGTCTGACTCCTCGCTTAAGAGGGATATGTTTAGTCTGCTGGTTCTGGACTTGGACGGACATTGTGGCGGCATTGTAAAGACATCTCATCACTTGGATATATCGCCAAACGACTGTGCATCGCTGCAAAGATTGCAGAACAGACCATGTCTCGATGGAGTCAAATGCCTTCTCATAGTCTAAAAATGCTAGACACGGGCTGATTATACTCTTCGGTCTTCTGTATAATCTGCCTCACTGTATGTATGTGGTCTATGGTACTTAATCCTCCTCGAAACCCGGCCTGCTCAGGCGGCTGGAATTCGTAGTCTGCACGCTAGTCGGTTCGTGATCACTCTCGAAAACAGCTTGTAGACATGGATCCTACTATAGTTACAAAGTAAAAAGTAAATTATAATGAAATGAAACATCATAAAATGTTAATCATGTTTATTATACTAATAATGCTAAGGTTGCAGTGAACTTGATGTTTCAAAAACTAATGTTTACAGAGAAGACTGACACGGGTCGACAATTGACTTTTTGGTAACAATATTATGATAAAATGACTACTTACAGATGCACTTTACAAATAAAAACATTATTTAGCTATTATATAGACCATGTAAAAATTTTAACAAAACAAAACTTTCATTACAACTCAACATTGATTAAATAAAATTTATTTACGTCGTGCAAAGGATTAGCGTCGATAAAAAATGTTTAGTTCAATATTTTAGTCGTTTATCAAAACCCTCACTTTCCTCATTGCTTGAAAAACAAATGCATTGATATGAAGTACCAATTCATTAAGAGGTGATAATTAACACTTCCGTTCCGAACTCGAGAACAATCAATTTAAAAACAGAGTATCCTTGACTACGTTATTAAATACCACAATATACAAGTATAGTAAAAAACTGACAGAAATTTTATGTCAATATAGGTAGTTAAAAGAATGTCTAGAGCTAAATATTATACATTACATGTAGTAGAATCTCGATTACCCGAACATTCGATTATCCAGACTCATTCGATTCTGCTCTTTTGTAAATTAAAAAAGAAATTGACGGCGCAACGAGACATGTGTTTTCTCATTGTTTTATTTTCTTTGATACACGCAATTCTTCAATTAAATCGCACGAAGGTTTAAAAAAAAAAACAGTAACAAAAATTGGATGGCGAAGAACAGAATATTAAGGAACTGCTATAATGAAGACACTGGATTCCAAATATTAACTGATAAAAAAATCATTTAGGATTTGATAGTAACAAGGGAAAAGAAGAAGAGATTGAAACGGGTTTGTAGGTCAAGTACCTACCATCTCGCACAGAAGCTTTTGAAGCTCTAGATTTGCCATTTAAAAAGTTTAAAAGTCAGGATAAATCCGATAAAATACAATTGTTTCAACTGAAGAGCATCAGGAACTTTTCCGCAATGAAAACAGGATCAATAACAAGATATTTTCAACCAAAATTCTAAATTACATACTTACATAGGTATTATGTAATTCATTATCTAGAAATTCATTAGCTTGGTTTTTATATATTATCTAAATGGTATTTGTAAATCTTATTCCATAATAAAAACTTAAAATTTAAATATTTTTTGATTTGCTATGAAATCAATTATCCGAATTTTTATTTTGTTTGATCAGGGTAATCGAGATTCTACTGTACTTATTCAAACCATTAAGAGTTTTAATTTACAAGTTGAATGCCATTTTATAAGTCATAGAGTCACTTGTAAAAAGTACTAGACTGTAATGTAGTCAAACACTTATGTATGCTTTATTATGAACATATTCTGTACAACATTATAATGATACTGAGTGGAATATCAGTCATTTCTAGTACTATATTTATGGCCTCATGCATCCACAACCACAACTTATTTGATTAACCCATCCATTACAAATACATATATCTTAATGTAAATCAATCCTGTTTGCACACAATGTTTTATTATGATTCTTACACATTATGTTATCACTTGTTTCACATTAACAACCGAGTTGAGGCTTTTACAAGTACAAGTTTTGGATAAGGTTGTGTATTCAATCATGTCCATTGGTTTTTGCATGAGGTACGGTGCCATTCAGTAAAGGTACAGAAGGCTGTGGTTGTCTGATCGTTTTCTGTAGCACATGTGCATCAGCTGGTTCTATCCTCTTGTAGTAGTGCTCTTTAGTCTCCACAATCTCGAATCCGAACTTCTTATAAAAATCTATTGCACCTTCATTGTTGACTTGCACATGCCTGAAAAAAAAAGTAGTTTATTTATAGTTTACCTTGCCATCTGTTTTGAGCATTATAATTTCCGCAATATTGAAAACCATCATCAAAGCAGTGCCTTACATCCTGATTAAATTAAGAATAACCACCCGACAATAATTATAGTACATAATACTATCCCACCTATAGCCCATTTGTAAGATATTGACAGAGTAACTAATTATTGTATGTGTTACATACAGACCAGGGATTTTGTGAATATTCGCATCCACATCCGCAAATGCGGAGCTTCCGCATAGGTACGAAAATCTGCATCCGCATCTACATCCGCAAATGCGGAGCCAACGCATAGGTTTGAAAATTTGCACCCATCCGCATCCACAATAATCATTGTGAATGTCAAACAAGTCTAATTGTGACAAGAAATTAGGCGGTCCAAAAATTGGCGCGTGCCTTTTGCACGTGACAATGACCAATAGGGGAGAAGAAATTGGTGACAAAATCCGACACGTTAGTTGTGGTGCGTCATATGTTTCTTGTAAATAAATCATGACATGGTTGTTTGCGCTGTGGATTACTTATCGTATAGAAAGATATTTTGAGTGTTGTTGTGGTACAGTGATCATTGTGTATAAATAATATCAGACTAATATAGACTACTTTAATCCTAGTTCAGTATATTAAAAGCGATAAATTCCATTATGTTGCACGGGTGTTACATTCAGTGTAGGTAAAGTTTATCGTTTTATTATAAAATTCTTTATTTTGTTTTTTGCCTGTTATTCTGAGATTATATTACTAGTTAATTAACAATGTCACGATCACGATCAACACAAAACAATATATTATGTTGAACCAAATAAAAAGAACCATAAAAACGCTGATTGTAAAATGTGCAATAGAAGCTACCCTTGAGAGAGCCTCGCATGTACTTATTTATCTGCATCTGCATTCGCATCCGCGGATGCGAAAAAATCCGCATCACCCCTGGTACAGACTAGGCTAATAAATTGTGCTAGGTTGAATTAATTAATAGGTTGGTTATTAATCAATTTAAGTCACATGTTATAGAAGACAACTGGACTAAGGATACAGTTCACTTTGTAAGCAAACTGGGCGTGGAATTTACCACGTAGAATATTTATAGGGACTTTGGATTACAACAGAGCTCTAGACAAAGAGATAGATATGAGATACAAATATTCATTTAAATATTAAATCTATCCGTTATTTTGTTTGAGCAGTGTATGCTCATATTGACACTATTTTAGTCAATGTTATGGTAAATATGTGAGTCTGTAAGCTGGATTTACTGGACATACATTTAGTATGATTAACAGTTCTGCTTACTTTTAAGCAATAGGCAAACAGTCACCATAGCCCATAAATTTATGTCAGTGCACTGGGAAAGGATCACTCTTTGATAGAAAAAAATAGGTACAGTCTTTGAATGACATTGTTTACTTTCGGGTGAGATCACTGTTATACACTAATTTAAAACATAAAAAGGAAACTTTTACTACACTTTTGAATGAAATAAACTTTGAACAAAAGAAAATTAAAGAAATAAATTCTACTAAAGCTTAATTCATTCGTAAACATTACTTCTGTGGTACAGTGGTACTTAGGCTAATTGGATTTTAATGAGCAGTCTAACCCTATAATAACATGAGTATATGTATGTATGCATGAGTAAAAAACTGTTTTGGTATGATCTTCTTAGTTTTAATTTCAACTCAGGCAAATATTATTTACATACCTTCATACTTGTGAACCCCAAAGAGTTAGGTAAAGGTAGAGCTAAGGTACCCTCATTTTGACATTTATGTTTAACTCCAAAGTACAAGCCAAGATAATGAATCAAGCACAAATCCAGACTCGGGCTAGTACTGACAAAATCTTAATGGAAACAGCTAAAAAGGCTGCCCAACTTGAGAATGTTTGTTAAAATTCAGAGTCTAAAGTAAGTCATTTTTCTGTCATAACAGTAAAACTTCTAACATGCCTCAATTAGCATGCTAGATGAGTCTATAAATTTCAAAGACAAAAAGGTTGCTTGTTGACTATGGAAGCCTATAAAAAGATCAATTGAATCTAGTCAGGACTATGAACATTTACATTACGACTTCTCAGTGTAATGTAAAAGAGCTTTCTCATAGGATGGTCTTTCTCTTCCAATTGGAAAGTATTATTTTGAGTACACACATTTTTTCTTCTTGCAATTATAAAGCAGAGGAGCAATTCTTGTCGTTTTAAGAATATTTAGCTGATCTCAGTCTCAATCTGCCAAAAATACCTTTCATTTTTGACATTTATTGCAGTGAGATTTTGAATGTTGGAAACTATATAAATAAAATGCTGATCAGTATTACTGATAATCTCTGTCCTCGGTACATTGCCCAGTAAACTTTCAGACTATGTATAATATGATTAAGTATATAGTCATGATTTTTTCTAATCTTAAACTAAAAAAAGCAATGACTGAATGGGAAAAAGCTTTAAAATGAACACAAAATTCAATCAATTCTATGCCATTGTCTGGAAAATGAAAATTTGAATTTACATAGTAATTTGATAGGGATTAGCTTCCTTCATCTATTAAATTTATGTGTACATGTCCTTGACATAATTTAGTTAGATGGATAGCATAGTGGCATATTGTTAAACAATATAGGTCCATTACTTTCAAGTTAATTTGTCAAGTACTATGAAAATCAATTTACTGATAAGCAAAATCCTATTTAACTACACTAACCATGTTTATATACTGATATACGTAATATAAAATGTGGCAATGACTTGGTAAGCAGTACCTACTTGTAAAGATTCATAACCTTCAATCTATAAATATCAAAAGCAAAATCATATTAAATGTACGAAAATATAGCTCTCTATCTCACAAAAGGTAATTGTAAAGAATACTTACAAGAAAATGCTGTCGAAATTGCCGTCCTGTTCAACATACTTGAGCACATGTTCCACCATAAGAGTACCAATGCCAAGTCTTCTGTATGGGTACAAGCAACCCAAGGTCATAATATAAAGTCTCCGCGAGTTCTCCGACGTGTCTATTCTACAGCACACTGCTCCCACCACGATATCGTTATAATATGCTAACTTGGCCAGTTCACCAGCTTCTAAAACATCTTTGTAGAATTTATCGTTGTAAGACACTGGAAATACAACTGTGTTTAACT
This sequence comes from Sesamia nonagrioides, assembly GCA_017933935.1. Taxonomy (NCBI): domain Eukaryota; kingdom Metazoa; phylum Arthropoda; class Insecta; order Lepidoptera; family Noctuidae; genus Sesamia; species Sesamia nonagrioides. Next base: position 62,691 of record JADWQK010001078.1, read on the forward strand.
TCTTCAGTTGCTTTATATTATGTGGAGTCACGTCACCGAGTTCTATTTTAGCTCTGAAAGGGTAAACGTATTCTTTTATGAGTAAAATCGCATGATATTACAGACGGACATTGCGCTTTATTTTAGTATCCTAAATCACGACGCAGGTTATTTTTAGGAACGCGAGGGCGACTAAAATGGGCGAGAAATAGCTTACCTAGTCATTTTAATAACTATTCTAAAAATTAAACACTACAATTTAAAAACTAATCTAACACAGTTATATCACACGAGATCACTCCCGCCATCTACCAGTTCAGCTCGCTCGCTCACACTCGCTTCGCTAATTTTCGCTAAGAGCGACAAATCGAGTTTTTGACAGATTAGGGTTTATTCATTAGGCTTTTGAAAATCTACCATAATGGAAATAAGTGATTTACTCCAACAAATAATCAAAGTTAGTCATACGATTCAATAGCAAGAAACACAACCATCATTGCAAGTATTTTTGTAAATTGTATCCTATGGGTTTCTAATAAAAAGTTTTATAAGACCCTTGTAAGAAATTAAATCTACTAAAATAGAAACCTTTTACGGACGGCAACACTGAATTATTCGTTTAAAAACGTAGTAGGTAACCATAATGTGTCTGTACTTTAATTTTCGAAAAAGAAAAAGAAAAAGGGAGATAATAGTACATTACGATATTAGTGCGTAATGATGGTTATAACATGCGAGGCGGAATTTCAGCCCGAGCCGAAGGCGAGGGTGTAATTGAGCCGAGCATGTTATAACCAATACGCACGTATATCGTACGACGTTTTTTAACACACTTGCGAGGAAACAGAAAAAAAGTATTTTATATTTTGTTCATTTTAAATAAACTCAATCTGTGAATGCACACTGTTGCTTTCCCGCCATTAGTATTATTATTTGCCATTTCAAATATGGAACAGCGCGCAGCGCGAGTCGTGCGGCGGCGATCAGTTCCATATTTACTTGAAATGGAAAATAATGCTGTTATGGAATTTGTATGGACTATAACTTAACTATTTGCTTTGATAACACACGCGTTTGTTATGGCCCGCTTTACATATTTAAAACCGGTGGAATTACATCAGCTTTACGAGCAAGGGTGTTAAAAAACCATTTTTGATGTATGTGCATTTTAGTTAAACGCACATTCACGTTACCTACCGGTATTATATTCTGCCCATAGTCTCATGTCACAGACAATCAATACATCGGGCGCCAAATTCAAATAAATTCAGCTTTCAATTGTTTTCACTTGTCAAAAAAACCGATACTTCGTAGCGGTAAATATTTTCAAGAAAGAATAATAGGAATTGCAATAAATCTTTGGTTCAATAATTAATATTTTTGCTTTGATTATAATCATAACCAAAGCAAAATATGTACCTAAATCAGTTCCGAAATATTCAACCATACGTGAGATTAGGATTGGTTAACATCCAAAGAAGATGTTACGAAAAAGCTGCATTGCATCGTCCAAAATTATCTCAGGAAATGAACGTCCATAAGGGAAACTTGGATTCTGTTGAAATTTCTCCTAAAGGACCCGTATTGACCGAAATGTTTCCATCATCGCGGGTGAAGCCAACTGTGATAAATAAAGAAACAATCGTGTTGTCATTTGACGACGTTCCAGGACCAAAAGCCTCGAAATATATTTCTAATTTTCGTCAGTATATTTCACAAATAGGTACTCAACTTACAGTTGGTATGCTGACGGTGGCACTTAACGTAGGTACGTACGTTTATATGACTTAAGTACATTATAATACGTTCCATTATTGCATGGCGTAAAATTAGCGCCCGAGAGTAGCGAGTTTACTAAATGCATTAATTATGTCGTACGAATCATATATCATTTTATACCTTGTGTGAGCTAAAACTCGCTAAGTCAAGCTTTTCTGTGTATTACTCGCGCAAGTTAACTGTGCACCTCGCTGGAATGCGACCCGTCTCCCGCTTCCCCGCGCGGCGCCCTGCAATCGCCATAAGCGATGAGTAGCGTTAGCATCTTTGTTACAATAGGCTATTTGACAGATTTATAATTTTTATCTTGAATTACTTGGTTGCGGTTAAGAAGTTCATCCAAAGTATTTTTTTTTAATTTTAAATACGTATTTCGTAAGAAATATGCAAATAAAAATTCAAAATTCAAATAAGCCGCGAAAAGGATATAATCAGCAATATGGCGTTGCGCCTGGTAAATGACGTCACAAGCGGTTTTCGGTTCTCAGTGGTGTTTGTTTTTAATTATTATTTGCTGTTGTTATCTAATAAAATGGTTTACAAGTGGTGTACTGTACTGGGTTGTACAAATAAATCGATAAAAACCCCCGAAAAACAGTTTATAAGTTTGCCGGAAACAAGCGTATGACGTCATCGCGACATTAGCCAATCCGGATCGTTTCACAATGTGTGGCGCGAGAAACAAAAAGCCAAACATATTTTTGTGTTTTGGATATAATAATTGTTATTATTTTTTATTAAAACTCTTGTAAATGATATAAAGAACCCTCATTTTATGCAATTAAAGCAAAAAATCACAAATAATTGAATACTGTCAAATAGCCTATTACCTAAAACAGTTTAAATCCCTTGTTGTTATTACGGTTTCTGTTTTTTTTATGAAATGTATTTTTGTTTTTTTACATTTTCGACGCATTAGTGAAGCCTGTTGGTTGCACCAACATTATGTTTCTTTATGTATTAATTTAATTGCAAAACTTCATGAGTAAAATGATCTAATATTATGATGCTCATTCATCAGAACGACCTTTTATAAACATAAAAAAAAATGTAATTTATTTAACATAATTCTCATTTCTTTACAAACGATACCGTCCGAATGACGTCACATAGTGAGGTGCACAGAAGTTATTACACCAGCGGAGGTTTTGAATATTATAACTCGCGCAGATAAAGAAAAGATCTGAAAATGGCGGCGGATACTTATGGTACGGTTGACAAAACATGCCATTGTTCAATCACAAACCAAATACTAAGATAGTAAATAGTCAAATTTACGTTGTAAATATTGTTATATCGTAAATTTGACATTTTACTTGTTTGTTGTTGTGTTTATTTTTATTGTTTGATTGTTCAAATTCAACAAAAACAACAATATCAACAAAAACAACAAAATAACAGAGACTTTAGCGGAACGAAATTAACAATAACTCGGAGTGCATCAAAGTAGCTTGGAAAGCGAATCCTGAATTCCTGATCGTTTATTTTTTTTGCAGCCCTTACTTCACTGTGTGAGTATAGACAGCGATATAAAGTGAGTGAGAACGCATGGGAGCGGACGCCATTTACAGATCTTTTCTTTATCTGCGCGGGTTATACGGGCAACCACGGATAGTCCGGTTAAGTAGTTACGACCTCTCAAGGTCAACTACGAGATGCCATATTAAAAAAAAAATGTGCGGTTTTAGCTCACAGTGCTATAAATATTTATTGGCTTTTCTTTATGCACCCCAACATAAAAATACTACTTTTTACAGGGACGTATTTAAACACCAAAAAGCCACTGAAGAATCTATCAAGCCTCTTTGACGAGTATGGGCCTGTAGTTCGATTTGTTAGCCCTGTGGGTGGGGACATTGTCTTAATAAACCACCCGGAACATATCCAAAAAGTGTACGCCATGGAGGGTGATTACCCTATGAGATCAACCTTGGACTCATTGGAGAAATATAGATCGCAACATAGAAACATATCTTGTGGTGGATTGTATTCAGTGTGAGTTAATTTGAATTTTTAATTTCATCATTGTAGGGCATTAGGCGACGAGCTTGTTGTGTTGTCGGTGGTTGATCAGTCAGACCTATCCCTCCAGTGCCTCTGATCGATACAGATTCAGTGGTGTCCTCATAGGTATAGGAAATTGCAATTCCGTGAGTCTCGTCATCCCTCACACGTTTTTCGAACATGTAATAATAATACATCTTTTATTTCAAAAAGCCAAATACATTTTCCATCTCAAAAACATACAAAAAAGAACTATGCATTTTGAGACAGTGAACATCCCTGTCTCAGACACAGGCGCTTTTCTTTTGCAGTACATTTATAATTTGCTGCACTTTGTAAAAGTTGGGGTTGACTTAAGCGGTCTACACACCAAAGCCGCCGCGGCACATGTCGGCAACATTTTTCCGGCGAGCTTGGTTGGCAGCTTTAATCATTGCAAGTCGTAAAACTTTGCCGGCGGCATGTCGGCGGCTCGACATCACAAGCTTATTTGGCAGTTAAAATAATAGCACAACTGAACGCTTGCGTACGGTAGCCGCCGGGTCGCGTCGGCGGCCTGTACCATTGGGCAGCTTTGGTGTGTAGTGCGCCTTAGAAATATGGAACAATGTATTATCAATACCTATTCAAAAATGCTTCAGATTGTTTGTGATTTTTGACACCCTAAATGTATGATACGCAATTTTGTACTGGATGTGTAATGAGGAACCTGGGGTTTTGTCAGTACCTACCTAGTAAACATTAGCAAAATGACGTATTACAGTCATGGTGAACACTGGAGTCGTCAACGGTCAGTCGTCATATCTCCACTAAATCACTCTGTAATACAACAAATTATTGGAATTAACGAAATCTGTGAGACCTTTACGAAGAAGATATATAACATGCGAAACCATCAAGACGAGGTACCAAAGGATCTCTATAAGGAGCTTCACAAATGGGCCTTTGACTGCATGGGTAGGTGATCCTCACTTTTTACTCTGTTTTTTAAGACTATTCAAGGGTGCCAGCGAAGACCTACATATTATTAAGCCAGCCACTTGAAGGCTAGAGTGAATAGGCTCTTAAGAACTAGGGCGCTTTACCATCAATGCTCACTTCACCGCTTACCAACGGGCGGAATTGCGGTCAAGCACTAGTTAATAAAGCTAGTTAGTAATTATAAAAAAGCTTTCTGCTTTTTAGGGTTCCGTAGTTAATTAGGAAGCTGAAATTTTGCACCAATATCAAATATATGTATGTCAATAACGCCGGCAAAATATAATGGAAAAAATATTTTGTGGTAGGTACACCCCCCATATGTGTAAAGTGGGCAGTGATTTTTTTCTTTACCACCCTAACGTGTGATATACATACTCACAGAACAGATATATCTACTCGGTGAATATACTGTTGGATAGGTATTTAAACATGAATAAGGGTTTTACTTCATCATTGTATATGATTTTTAATCATTTTTTATATTATATTCATTTGATATTGTTAATAATCCAAGCCCCCTTCTAACCTTCTTCTTCTTCAGCATATAGCGGTCCACTGCTGGACAAAGGCCTAAACCAAGGCTTTCTACAATGACCGGTGATGCTGCCCGCATCCATCGACTTCCCGCGACCTTCACCAGGTCTTCTGTCCACCTTGTTGGGGGCCTCCCTACGCTGCGTTTTGCGTACTTTCCCCTCTAACTTTATTTCTTAAATAATTGCTGAACTATGTTTGTAATAATTTAACCATGAAAGCATTTTTGTTATCTTCATCATTTCTGCCGAAAGACGTGCACCCTCCTCCAAGGATCATCACGATGACCGATCCTTTTTTATTTTTGGTGGGGGTGGGAAGTCATCAAATGACTTCTCCCGCTCTGGGCGGAGCGGAAGGGCGTGTCAGACTTTTACTGACTAAAACCCACCCGTGTTTCTTCACTTGCCTGTGGGACGGCCAGGGCCACGGTTTCTTGTTTAACCAACCCGCAACCCTGACCCAGGAGGCATCGGTCTTCGTGGACCCCGTCACGATGTGCTGACATATCTTTGAGGAGCGCGTGAAACACGACGCGCCGTCGAGTCGGGCCTGGTCCTTACCGGGCGGCAAGCTGCCCACTGCTCACCGTCCGCAGGCCCGCGCCTACGGTGGCTGGGAGTTTGGTGTCATCTCCCGACCAGGGCGTCTCCTGCGGCGGCTAGTGCCGTGAGGGCGCTGGGATTCCCGTTGCCTCGCACGCTCCGCCTCCTCCTTTGCCAGCATTACTGCTTCGCAGAAGGAGGTGACGGCCTGCCATGCACTCTCGCTCCGGACCATGGCCTGGACCAGGGTCGGATGCGAGAGATCGCCGCTAAGAGGACACGGCGGTGCTCTACCCAAGCCGGGCAGACCTCCACCGTGTCCTCAGGGCGATCCACACAATGGTAACACCCTGGCGTTTCCTCCCGCCTTATACGGAACAGGAACCTCCCGAAACAACCGTGTCCGGTGAGAACCTGCGTCAGGCGTAAGGTGAGGGCGCCGTGGCGCCTCTCTAGCCACTCCTCAAAGAGGGGACTTACCGCCGCTATTGTGGCGTGTCCAACGATGACCGATCCTGCGCCTCCCTCATTTTTTATCTTAATTTACATATTTTACTATCCTGAACGTATCTTCTTTCAAATAAAAAAAGAAACTGAATAAAATTGGTGCACGCAATCAGAACTTACCACTGAAAATTCAACATACACAATTATCCCGCCAAGTTTCTATAAATTAGTAGTGAATATATTAGAAGCTCAATTTCCCGAGAGATGGCGATGCACTACTACTTTGGGTTGCTTCGCGTTGTTATGATTTTTCTGATTTATTAAGTTGTGGACCCGTTCTTAGGATTCTATTCTTCATCTTTTTAATCGCTGGTTGTTTAGCTTAATAATCGGCAGCCGATCAGTGTTTTTGTCATGGGCGTACCCAGGGGGGGCAGGGCCGCAGGAGACAGTATAATAGGCTATTTGACAGTATTCAATTATTTGTGATTTTTTGCTTTAATTGCATAAAATGAGGGTTCTTTATATCATTTACAAGAGTTTTAATAAAAAATAATAACAATTATTATATCCAAAACACAAAAATATGTTTGGCTTTTTGTTTCTCGCGCCACACATTGTGAAACGATCCGGATTGGCTAATGTCGCGATGACGTCATACGCTTGTTTTCGGCAAACTTATAAACTGTTTTTCGGGGGTTTTTATCGATTTATTTGTACAACCCAGTACAGTACACCACTTGTAAACCATTTTATTAGATAACAACAGCAAATAATAATTAAAAACAAACACCACTGAGAACCGAAAACCGCTTGTGACGTCACTTACCAGGCGCAACGCCATATTGCTGATTATATCGTTTTCGCGGCTTATTTTAATTTTGAATTTTTATTTGCATATTTCTTACGAAATACGTATTTAAAATTAAAAAAAATACTTTGGGTGAACTTCTTAACCGCAACCAAGTAATTCAAGATAAAAATTATAAATCTGTCAAATAGCCTATTGCTAAAAAACCGCGTGAGACTATAGCGCACTAAAATTACTCACTAGAGAAATTACTCTCTATTACTCACTAAACAGTTTCGTCTTCGGCAAAAATCAAGCAAGTAATTAAAAAGTCATTTTTAGAAAAATGACTTTTTAATTACTTGCTTGATTTTTATGTATGTTAATGTTGGAATAAGTCACTTATGGGGTCAGGCTCTACTATACTTACCTATTTACCCACACATTGCAGGATTGGTACTATTCTCAAAAAGATTCACCATGCTGGACACTGAGCTCGTCTATAGTCAATGCGACATGTCATGGCTATACCACAGCTTGGAAAAGGCCACTGATGCTATTATCAAGTGCGAATCCGGACTCCACTTATGGAAGCTGTTCTCGACGCCATCTTGGAATACATTGGTCAAATACTGCGACAGTTTAGATAGGTTTGTACAAATAACACACTTAATTACGTACCTAAATATATCATATATTTACTTACAATATTACGAAGATACCTACGAGGTGCTATAGCTACTCTTAGACTTTAGATTGTTCATGTCCATGCAGGGACCACCATTTGAATTTTCGCATTAATTTAGTACGCTATATATTTTTTTTAATTTTAATTGCCTCTATATAATCACACTGCTGGGCAACGGCCTCCCCCAAGTTCTTCTAGGAACTTTTTCCTACACCACCTTCACCAAGCGTTCGCGGTATAAATCGTGGCGTGATGGCCACGACTTTCTAATCCAAACTCAGCGGCGTCGTCATTATCACAGAATAGATGAAAACTTCTCTATTCCGTGGTCATTATAGCATGTATATAAAAAAACTCGTTAATTACATAGATTTAAATTATCATCAGTCAACAAGCGGTGAAGGACCCTAATCACTATTCTATTCAGTAAGAATAAGAAAACAGTTTCGTCTTCGGCAGTAGATAGGTATAACTCCACTGAATTATAGAAAAAAAAACCTTTACCTTATATATTTATTTTACAGTTTGATCGGAAAACATGTTATAGAGGCGGAAAAGGCCATTTCTTTAGGATTTAAGGAAGCTGACCTTAGTAAGTGTTATTTGATTTGTGTTCATAATCAGTATAATTTTAAGTGTGACAGGATTTGCTGAGAGGGACTGGATTATCTACCACGCGGCCTGTGTGCATTGGTAATAGTCACTTTGGTTTTGGGATAAGGCGATTGCCTCACAATTTTATTCTTCACCGTTTTAAGAGTAGTGATGATAAAATAATTATCATAAAATAAAGAATCTATAACTTTAGGGTTTGAACGTTGAACCTATGAGCTACAACTTATAAGTAGCGGTTTGAAGTCATTTCTACTCTAGCACAACAGGCAACAGCTCAATCATAAGTAGTGCAATTGTGAGGAAATAAAAATAAAGGGGCTATCTTTCTATTAGATGCATGGAACCTATTATAAATATAACTGGCGGGATGATGTATTTGTTAAGAGATCGGAAATTACGGCGCTTATGAAACTAAACTTGAACAAAATCGCGACAAAAAAGATAATAAGGATACGACTTTTATAACTAACAATACCTATGGGCGTTTCCAGGGTAAAAAAGAAATGATTCTAATTAGTCAGTCATTCAGATAATAGAAAAATATCGGATACGTATGTTTTGATTTATCAAATCAATAAAAATTGACAAATATTAAAGGCATCAAAGATTAGGAGTGGGGGCTGGTGACGTCACTCGTTGTAAAAAGGTGTGTGTAGCAAGGATTGACGTCGCACGAGTTTTCAACGCACTGTATCGTCTTCATTTTTTGTTTATATGAAAAAAGAAAGAATACGTATCCAGTTTTTTTTGGAAATCTGACTGACTCGATGGACTAGTTTTTTTAGTCAACTACCCTAAAGTGTAAATATTTTTTTTTAAATATTTATATGCTATTTCATAACTATCTTGTTAAACGCCATCTGGTAGTATTTTAAGAAAAAAATTATAAACAAAACTTGTAGTGGCATACATATTTAATTTACTACGTGTAGACCTAGGCCGCAAGACATCTATTTTTTTCTTTCGTCAAATCAAGATTATTAGGTACTAGCTTTCCGCCCGCGGCTACGCCCGCGTGGAGTTCGGTTATATCGCGCTTTTTAGATTTCCCTCGGGGATATCAAATTTTTCCGGGATAAAAGGTAGCCTTTCTCAGGGTCTAAAGATTGTCTGTGCCTAATTTCATCAAAATCGGTTGAAAGGTTTAAGCGGGAAAGCGTAACAGACAGAGTTACTTTCGCATTTAATATTAATAGTGTAAAGTTCTGATCGTTGTTTAAGAACTTGTTCAGAGAAAATAATAAGCGGAATAGTTTTAAATATTCAAAGAAATATATTTTAGAGGTTACGAAAAAATATATGATACAATTATTTTTTATGACGTGCTTCAAATTCTTCAAATATTTTTGTTTTAAGCTCTTCTGGCGTTGGAAGAATATCACGCGTTTCTATAGCAATTCTGAAGTTCTCATATTCACGAGAGAGACTGTATAACATCTTAATTGTCAACAAGTCGTTGTGTATAATGACGTCCATGTCAGCCAGTTTGTCCACGACCAGTTGGCTGTTTCTGGCTTCTCCAACTTATAGCAGCGCCAGAGAATATGCACACTATGCCGGATGTAGACTTTCCCGTAGTTTGATCTCCGCCATGATCGGCGTCACTGAAGCAGACCATGCGTGGCGGTGACTTATTTGTGAATGTTAAGCCTTGTTCTAGGGTTCCTTTTAAATACCTAAATATACGCTTGATAAGCAAGACATCTTCTTTAGTAGGCGCTGAAAGGTTTCTTGAAGCGACACCAACAGCATATGTGATGTCTGGTCTTGTACCCACTGATAAATATGACAATGCACCAACGGCTTGTCTATAAGGAAAAACCGACTTGGTATTACTATCTTCATCTTTTCCAATTTCATTATTTTTAATAACGGGTGACGGTGCTGGTTTACATTCGGACATTCCATATTTCTGAAGGATTTTCTTTGTATATGCCTTTTGACATAAGAATATGGAGTTGTCTTGTCGCACTATTATTTCCATTCCGAGAAAGTACGATGCAGGTTTGAATGTAATTTTAAATCTAGATTTAAGTTCATTCAAAAACTCTTCGCCTGCTGCTGTCGTATTGTGCGCTATAAGCCCATCGTCAACATAGAGAGCTACAGCAACTTTTAATTGATTTTTATTTCGCACAAATAAACATGGATCAGCTTCGCTCTGTTTAAATCCAGATTTTAGCAGGAATTCTGCAATGCATATATTCCAGCAGCGTGGAGCCTGCTTCAAGCCATACAGACTGCGTTTTAATTTACAGACTCGTTTCGTGCCATCTTCATAGCCTTCGGGTTGTTTCATGTAAATTTCGTCTTCTAACTCACCGTTTAAGAAGGCGGTTGTAACATCAAATTGAGTTACTTTTAAATTTTCCTTGGCAGCTACGGCTAGAAGTGACCGCACAGTGGTCAGACGAGCCACTGGACTGAACGTTCTGTCATAGTCCACTCCAGGTATCTGAGAATAGCCCTTGATGACCATTCTGGCCTTGTACCTGTCAACGGATCCATCAGGATTGAATTTTATTTTATACACCCACCTGCATGGTAAGGCTTTTCGTCTTTTAGGTAAATTTACAAGGTCCCAGGTATGGTTCTCTTTTAATGAGGTTATCTCGTTTTGCATAGCTTCTTGCCATTTTAATTTATCAGGAGATTCCATAGCTTCCTTAAAAGATTGCGGTTCTTTGAGTTTGTGAAGGTTTTCTACTTCTTCAGCAGCAGCCATAATAAAATCGTCATAACGCTTTGGAGCTGTAATTGCTGACCTGTTCCTCAAAGAATATCTTGACGAAGCTTCGTCAGCATTATCACTGACAACTTCGTCATTTTCGTAGAAGTGGTTGGAACCAGAAAGTGATTCATAGTCACTTTCGCTGTTTTCTTGTTCTTCTGGTTGAACATCTTCAGTGTAAAAATCATTAACATTTTGTTGCACATTTTCAGAGTCAATATTATTGATATCGTCTAAATATGATGTGACATCTCCAACATTGTCAAACTCAGTTGCGACTTGTTTATGTTGTGATTTTCTTGAACACATTTGTGGTTTGTTATCAAGGAGATCGGTGATGTAGTTTTTATTTATTTCCTTATAAAACATGGATTTCATCACGCGGATGTCTTTTGAAATGATGACTTTATTTTTGGATGGTAGGAGAATTTTGAATGCTTTCGAGGTTTCAGAGTATCCAATAAACATGCCAGGAATTGCTTTTGGTGCGAATTTGTGACTATTGGAGTCTTTGATGAGAACAAATGTTTTGCAGCCAAATACATATAAGTGATTTATGCACGGTTTTCTGCCAACCCATAGTTCAAATGGCGTTTTATTCTCAATCGCACTGTTTAAGCTCCTGTTTGATAGATAATTTGCTGTTACGATTGCTTCACCCCAGCATTTTAATGGTGCATTCGCATCTATGAGTAAGGCTCTAGCTTTCTCTATAAGAGTGCGGTTCTTGCGTTCAGCTACTCCGTTTTGGTGCGGTGTGTAAAGCGCACTAAGCCTTCGTTGTATGCCACATCGTCTCAAATAAGCGTCAAAATCTTTATTAATATATTCGGTACCATTGTCCGACTGTAAGAATTTTATTCTTTTGCCTGTGTGAGTTTCTGCAATCTCTTTAAATTCTTTAAATTTATCCAACACTTCATTTTTATTTTTTAGAATGTATACCCGACTGTAACGACTATAGTCATCGATAAATGTGACAAAGTATTTGTTTCCTTTTATTGTGGGCGTTCGAATAGGTCCACAAACGTCGGTATGAACGATTTCTAGAAGTTCAGATGTTCGTTGAGCAGTTTTCTCACGGGGAGCTGGTACTCGATGCATTTTTGCTAGAATACAGGTTTCGCATTCTCCAAGAGTTTCTGATGGATTAAAATTTAAACCAAGTAGATTTTGATTTTGTAGTGCAAGTTTTAAATCTTTAGCGTTCATGTGCCCAAGTTTTCTATGCCAATCATAGATGTCTGACGAGTCCATTTTCTTTCTTGGTGTCGAAGTTTCGACATCTTTATCGTTAGCCAGATTGTTGCACTCATGTTTGCTTGGTTTGATGTAGTAGAGTCCATCTTCTTGTTTGTGAGCAATGAGAGTTATTCCTGCGTTTGGGTTGCAACCACGCTCTGCTACCATGTAAAGTTCTGATCGTTGTTTAAGAACTTGTTCAGAGAAAATAATAAGCGGAATAGTTTTAAATATTCAAAGAAATATATTTTAGAGGTTACGAAAAAATATATATGATACAATTAGAACAGCAGACTACAGTCCATAGACTGAACAAATAGGGATGTAAGCGCCGGATCATCCGACCTCTAATCATAAGTAACGGCCGGTTCATACATGTCTTCGGTTTACTGTTCCGTTTTATTGTGTACGTTTTTTTTTTCGTCGATGGTGTATGTAGTTGTATAAGCGACTTCACACATGGCACAGTATTCTGTATACAGTAAAAATATCGTTCCGAAAAAAATATATTCCGTTTTGTCTCTCGGTGGTAGGCCATAACATCGGCTGCCGGCAGAAGTTACCACCCACCAGACAAGGTCTTGCCGCCAAGCGATTCGTCGTGTTCCGGCATGATGTCTGGTGAAGCCGTACGGAGGACGGGTCTGAGCAGTTGTGTTGCGATATGTGGCGGGTACGATGCGCCAAATGTTGTTGTGTCGGGAGTTTGGTCGTGGAGAGTCTCCAGATCAATCTCCCTCTGGCGCAGCATCGTTGCTCGTGTTGGTCTTGGGTTTAACATTGCATCACCTTTTTTTTCTGGGGTGGAAATCCTCATAGGATGTCCGCCGCCCTGGTGTGGGCGAATTGCATCACTGCTTACCATCAGGCGGGATTGCAGTCAAGCACTGTAGTTTATAATTATTAAAATTTAAATTAAGAATACTGATGGACGACGGAACAGTAAAAATATACAGATACGTAGCATTACTGTATGCGTGGCGGGCGGTGTGTGCGGGATGTAGGAGAGGATGATGATGATGTGGACGTGATGCGACAGGTTTTGTTTAAGGACTCACATTACAAGTATAGGTAGGTACTCTAAGTTTTCTGTTCACACATCGCATCCACTAATGACGGATCCGTTGAACGTTATATGTGTGATCAGTGTCATTCCAAATGCTATATTTTCTTACAGATAACCCCTCTTTGATCGATGCCATGCTTATTGGAGAAGACAAACTAAATGCTGAAGATATTGTTACAGTTATCATGGACATGCTTCTGATTGGAGTAAACACTGTAAGACCTTAGTATTAATATATTCTTTTTTTAACACCCTTGCTCGTAAAGCTGATGTAATCCCACCGGTTTTAAATATGTAAAGCGGGCCATAACAAACGCGTGTGTTATCAAAGCAAATAGTTAAGTTATAGTCCATACAAATTCCATAACAGCATTATTTGTCATTTCAAATAATTATGGAACTGATCGCCGCCGCGTGGCTCTAGCCAGTGAGCAGCGCGCTGTTCCATATTTGAAATGGCAAATAATGATACTAATGGCGGGAAAGCAACAGTGTGCATTCACAGATTGAGTTTATTTAAAATAACTGATGTCCTATTTGAAATAAACAAATTTGTATTTGTTTGTATTTAAATGAGTGTTTGTAAAAAAAAAACAGTTTATTCGGTAATTTAAAAACTTGACTGCATGCTCTAGCATCTTTGCCAACATTTTCACGCAGCTACGGCAGAAAATAAACCTCGCGCCATTTTTCTCAAATTTTCTTTTCTTTGTACTTGTATTCTGAATATCTTTTTTCTGTTTCCTCGCAAGTGTGTTAAAAAATGTCGTACGATATACGTGCGTATTGGTTATAACATGCTCGGCTCAATTACACCCTCGCCTTCGGCTCGGGCTGAAATTCCGCCTCGCATGTTATAACCATCATTACGCACTAATATTTACGATATTAGTGTATTGTACTATTAACACCCTTGCTCGTAAATCTGATGTAATTCCACCGGTTTTAAATATGTAAAGCGGGCCATAACAAACGCGTGTGTTATCAAAGCAAATAGTTAAGTTATAGTCCATACAAATTCCATAACAGCATTATTTTCCATTTCAAGTAAATATGGAAGTGATCGCCGCCGCACGACTCGCGCTGCGCGCTGTTCCATATTTGAAATGGCAAATAATAATACTAATGGCGGGAAAGCAACAGTGTGCATTCACAGATTGAGTTTATTTAAAATGAACAAAATATAAAATACTTTTTTTTCTGTTTCCTGGCAAGTGTGTTAAAAAACGTCGTACGATATACGTGCGTATTGGTTATAACGCACTAATGTCGTAATGTACTATAACACTTTCAAAGGCTAGCGGTTATAAAATAGTGTAACATTTATTGTTGGCCTCCTTGATGGGAGGGGTATTGTTTTACTAACTGTTAGGGTAATTGCATACTGGAGGAGATACCTATACAGACTAAACGTACCTACAGGCCGAAGTTAAAAAGAGAATTTAAGACTACTTTTATTCTAAAAAAAGATAAGGGTCCACGTAAAATACTTAAAATCCATGCAATCAAACTTTTTTTGGTTTATGCATGCGAGCGTGCTCGCTTCCATATGAACTAATGTCAATATCGATGTTTCAAGGTAATATCCGCGAAAATAAGCATTTTCGATATCTAAATTAATTACCTTTTTTTTCGGTATGGATAGGAAACCATCAAATGTCCTCTCCCGCTCTGGACGGAGCGAAAGGGCGTGTCTGACTGCCTGTGCGCCAGGGCCACCAGAGTTTCTCTTTAGACCCATACGCAACCATGACCCAGGCATCGGTCTTTGGGGACCCGTCACGAAGTGCTGACATCTCTTTGAGGCGCTCGTGAAACAACACGCCGTCGACCCGGGCCTGGTCCTTACAGGGCAGTGAGCTGCCCACTGCTCGCCGACCGCAAGCCCGCGCCTTCGGCGGCTAGAGGAGTGATGGCGCTGAGTTTCCCGCCCTCTCACGCGCTCCGCCTCCTCGCATCACTGCCCATGGCCTGGACCAGGACCGGACGTGAGAGATCGCCGCCACGAGAAAACGGCGGTTCTAAATTAATTATCCTTACCTTCTCATAACTTCGCCCCCAGACTGATCAGTCGGTGAACAAAGCCTAGTTGAGAAAATAATCATATACTGAAATATATTTATTTGCAGATAACCTCTTCAATGTCTTTCCTTTTGTATTACTTAGCGAAGTATCAAAGAGCACAAAAGATATTATTCAGAGAAATAGATAAAATTGGTGGCAACCTCGACGTTAATGACATGAAGAAGATTACCGAATTGACGCCGTATCTTCAGGCTTGTATAAAGGAGACTTTACGGTAAGCAAAACAATTACTAGCCCCGCACGATGATATTGCGATGGAACCTTGTCACAATAACAGCGTTGTGACGTCATCTGTCACACAAACGGACAGCTAGCAAAAGAATGTTAAATGTAAAATTAATATTAGGGTTAAGGGTTTATTTGTATTTTATAATTTTATTACACTCTTTATAAAGAGTGTATGTATAAATTAATATTAGGGTTAAGGGTTTATTTGTATTTTATAATTTTATTACACCCTTTATAAAGAGTGTATGTATAATAAAATTAATCTTAATTAAATAATTAACATTCTTTCTTAGGTATACCTACTCACCCATATTCTGACAAATAAACTTTCATTATTAAAAATTTCAAGGAAATAATTTTTGTAGACGTAAGAAAAATATACTTATTCGTATATCTTTCTTACATGTATACTATGTTTTTCTAACTACATTTCTGTTAATTTGCGAGCGGGAATTGAACCAGAGTCCACTGTGTAGTAGTCATGTTTTAATTACTACCTACATCTATCAGCTTATAAATAAAACCAGGATAATATGTAAAAAAATGTATAGTCTTCCGAATCATAACTGTTTTCTGTGTCTGTCGTTTCCGATTCACTGTCGTCGCCGTATTTATGACAAATAACTCGTCAATTATTCGATCTTTATTCCAATAGGTATTCCTCTTCAAGCCGTTTAACATGATTGACTTCCTTTCGCCAGTCATCTGGAGTTATTGACGCCAACGACTCCAACGTCAGAGCTTCAATGCGACTTTCCAACTGCTCCACATTCTTTTCTGACACCCTCATCTTTACCAGGTTCCAGATGTACTCAATGGGGTTGAGGTCGCAGTTGTAAGGTGGTAATCTAACGACTTCATGGCCATTGCCAGCTAATAAATTGTCAATTTTATAATTTTTCGGCGGTCTGTGCCGTTTAATTAATAAATACAGTTCAGGTTTTGTACTGTCGTTGGGAAAGTCTCAACAATCAACTGTTTTTTATTGTTCATACTTGGTGGCCTATTCTCATCCCTATAACTGTGACAAGGGGCGTTGTCCATCACAATTTTGGAGTTGCGTGGTATGTTGGGTACTATTTTTTCTGTAAGCCACTTGGTGAAATTCTCAGCATTCATTTGATCATAGTAATCCCCCGTTTTGGTGTCTGCTTTAAACATTAAAAGGGCATTGTCAACAAAACCGCTTTAACTTCCCGCGTGAACTATTATCCATCGGCGGCCGGGGCTGTCGTTCCGTCTCACTCAGTCGGTTGCTGTTTGCCAACATTTTTCTACCGTGTAGTGTGCATGTATCCACGTTTCGTCGAGATAAATAACGGATCTTTTGTTATTACCAAGCGAGTCATTTTCTTTCATACGTCGTAAATATTTAGCCCTCCACGCTTGAATTTGGGGTCTTTGAATTAGGGCCAGTCTTTTTTGGTAGCATCGTTTAAATTGGTAGCCTAAATCACATTTAATTATTTTTCTTAATGTAGTTTCACTACCAGTATAATTAAGGTCTACTTTTGAAGCCGCCAAAATTTTGCGCATTGTGGGTATTTCTCTCCTCACCGTACACATTGAATCTATAATATTTCTTAAAGCTGTTAAGGAAAACCCGCCGAAATATTTCTTCTTTTGTCTTTTTCCTTTAGTAGGAGTTCTCATTTTGCTGCCACTGGCTGTTGCTGACTCATGCTCTCGTCTCAATTTCGTCACAGTATTTTTTGCAACGCCTGTGGCACATGCCACACACTCCTTGACTTTGATAGAATTTTGCAAAATATTTTTAATAAGTAAGCAGTTGCTTCGGTATTAAAATGTCCGAAGCACTTTTTAAAGCACGGTTTATACTTTCAAGAACTAACTTACAATTCTCTTTCTCTTTAACAAAATAATTGTCCACTTTGATTATAATTTCACGAGCACGACTATTAATTAATTTCTTACTCATTTTAACGAGTAACAGTTAACAAAACTAAACAACAAAACTCAAGAACAACAATAAAACAGGATAACAAAAACAAAAAGCTAACAAAAATATTCGATGTGCGTAAGTGGGTAAGCGCGGACTGAACTTGCGAACGGTACCGACGGTGCGTGTTCGACTACGTCACCAAGATGGCCGCCAATCGCAATATCATCGTGCGGGGCTTATACATGTCTATTTTATTAACCTTATAAGACGCTACGCAAGCGCGCACGCGCATGCACACACTGATTACCCTACATAAAGCACGTTCTACAATTATTTGGTAATAGGTAAATATGCTACCTATATAATTTGTTTACTGAATTACAGATTAGCTCACCCGATCCCGGTACTCACAAGGATTCTGCCGAAAAATATAACTATAGACAAATATAAGTATGTAAAATTTCAAATTTTATTAATTGTTATAGAAGGGTTGAACCTTAAGTTTTTCATTATTGATTTAGTATTCTATTGTTACAAGGGGGAGACGGCTGAACCCCCCGAAAATCTCGCAGAACAAGTCTGAGCTCCCCTAATTACTAAACAAAGTATAAACGAGAACTATCTCTAACTTTTAAATAAGCAACAGAGTAGACACTAACAAAATGTACAGTGTAATTGCCAAAAAAACCACGTGCGACTACAGAGCATAAAGATTACCCACTCTAAAAATTTGATTTGCCCCCCAATCTCAGGAGCTGGGTACGCGCATGAACTTCTTTATTTATTATACTTCAATTTCTTGAAGAGACACACTGTTGAGCTGCTGACTTGGTTAAATAAGAACAATCTCCAAGACTCCAAAGCCTGGCGCACGCGCGTAGGGTAGCAAACTTTTTGGTGTTCTACAGGATGCAGTTTGGAATGTGCGCAGGAATTACATGACATAATTCAGACAGGATGTTAATGATAAAAAGGCGGGTGTTGTGGACTGTCTTTTGTGATTTTGATATTTTTCTTTACAGCATACCTCGTGGTACTCTCATTATAATGTCTACTCAAGACGCATCACTCAAAGAAGGAAATTATGATGATGCTGCAGTATTCCACCCAGAGAGATGGTTGAAAGAAGATGCACAAGAATACCATGCATTTGCCTCTGTACCATTTGGTTTTGGTTCCCGCAAATGCTTGGGCCAAAACTTGTCAGAAACTATACTGACCCTGCTGACTATAAGGGTAAGTTGAGATGAACCCTTTTTATAGCTTGTGAAAGTTTTGCAAAGTGTTCTCATCATTATTCATCATGACTGACATAGGGCTGTGGTGGTTCATTTAAAGTATCATGTACATTGGTGGTTCACAAATTCTCTGTAGTATTCCCTGCTATCCTCCAGTGTCTACTGGCTTTTATTCTTTCAAATAAACAATGTCATCTATCTAGATCATAATTTCTCAACCTTATTTTGCTCACCGCCCACTGTTTTTTTCTAGAACTTCATTTTGAGAATGTATTTTTATCATGTGTGCATGATAAAAACACCTACAAAAATTAAACGATATTAATTTTACTTTAGTATGTGATTAGAGGACAAGGTGGACCGATGACCTGGTGAAGGTCGCGGGAAGCCGATGGATGCGGGCAGCACAAGACCGGTCGGCATGGAAAGCCTTGGGGGAGGCCTTTGTCCAGCAGTGGACATCTATATGCTGAAGATGTGATTAGTGTATTTTTTGCCTTTTTACTATAGTTTTTAATGCGCCCACGTCCCCTGCACCATCTCAATGCCCCCTAATTTTCTCTGGGTCTTCTACTGCCTACGGGGGTGCTCTACGGGGGTGTTATCACCCATGTGGAGAACCTATGATCTAGATGATCAAAGCGAGTTTCAAATAATAAAGAGGTCAAAACTAGAATAACTTTCTCACTTTTTTCCTTCCAGGTTCTCCAGAAATATAAACTTGAATATCATTATGGTGATATTGGATCAACAAGAGCTTTTATATCAAGACCTAATAAGCCACTGAAAATTAGGTTTGTGGACAGAGTGTAAGCCTTTGGAGTAAGCGGCAAATGAAAATTCCAGCAACAATTAGTAGTTGTGAAAGTGTTAAATGTTTGGGTTATTGTAAACTTTATGTCTACTAATTTACATTGTAAGGGTTTTTTAACAAGTTAATATATAAAAGAGTTTGAAAATAACAAGTGTTTAATTTAGTATTCATTTCCAATAATATTTTCTTACAACTCTAAATCTTAGTATTACCTACAATAATTATCACACTACCGCTGCCGCCTTGAGGAAAATATGTTCAAATATTTTCCTCTTGTCATCTCCTTAGCCTCCTGAAGCCCAAGTTGGTATGCAAGATCATGGAGCTTCTTGACTTCCATGATTAGACCACTTGTAGACAGTGACCCCAATTCTGTAACATAATCAATTATTGCAAGCTGTAAATCTAGCGGATAACAAGCGCCTGTTAAAATAATGGTAGCAATATGTATGTCCGCATTGGCTCTAGTTTTCGCAACATTTTTTTGTTCCTGCTCTGCTCCTATTGTTCATAGCGGGATGTTAAATAGCCACTGGGTTGCCGTTCGTGCCCCATTATAGCTTATGTCCTTTCTCAGGCTCTAGACTATCTGTGTACCAAATTTCATTACAATCGGTTCAGTAGTTTTGGCGTGAAAGCCGGACAGACAGAGATAGTTTCGTATTTATAATATTAGTATGGATTAAGACCAATATGAAAAACTTACGCTGCATGTAGTTATAATCCTCCTTGGTTGCCCCTTTGCTCCATGATGGTGGAGACTGGTTGTTGCTCGGCAGGGGGGCGAATTCTGAC
Organism: Sesamia nonagrioides; assembly: GCA_017933935.1. Lineage (NCBI taxonomy): Eukaryota > Metazoa > Arthropoda > Insecta > Lepidoptera > Noctuidae > Sesamia > Sesamia nonagrioides. The sequence continues at coordinate 83,155 of JADWQK010001078.1, forward strand.
ACTCCAGGTACTGCAAACGATGAGGTAGAACATTGTGATCCATCGTCAGGATTTACTACAATTACATTACTGTCGCTCATTGCTAATTAAGTTTAAAAACTGGTCGTTTATAACCGAAATGCCAAGAGAAATTAAGAATCACAAAGAACGGAATGACAACATTAGAAACTTAAATCAGTTTCGCGCGATTTTTTAAAACTTATTAATTGAAATAATCTATTTTGTACGTATTATCGTGGTTAACAATAAAACAATTATCAAACTTTGCTCGGGCCACAGTTCCGGAGAAGCGCGATCCAGTTTCTCAGAGCTAAACAAGCTTTCTTCTAACGACGTCAGTGGAATATCATCAGATGGTGTTGGTTCTGAAACAACACACGCGTTTAGAACATTAACTTGAAAAGTACGGGCACTGTACGCAATAAATTACTAAGATATAATATTTCGGCATTGATTACACACTAAAGCAAATTGAACAAAGTAGATTAAAGCTTTAATAACAATAATTTACCTTCTTGAACAATGGTATTTTGTTTCGCGGCCATTTTCCAATTTTTGACAATACTTAATCCATACCCATAGACTACAGACGCTATCAAAAACAAAAACTATTTAGCACACTGATAAAATCTATAAGGCTGAGAATATACCTAGTTTTTATCCGATCAACATTTAGGTGGGTATTCCAGAACGAAAATCAAGCATTGATCTCTACTTAAGCATTACTTAAAACTAGTTTCAACCAATCAAATGGCTTGAAACGACACTTAAGTAGGGCTTGAGTTTTGAGTGACGTTCTGTAATACGGACCTATTCCAGAAGGAAACACAAGCATTAATCTCTGTTTAAACATTACTTAAAACTAGTTTCAACCAATTAAATTACTTGAAATGAGTTAAAAAGTAATGCTTGAATTTTGAGTGAGCTTCTGGAATACGGGCCTTAGCGAGATTTAACTATTTAAGGTCCGTATTACAGAACGTCACTCAAGCATTGATTTCTGTTTAAACATTACTTAAAACTAGTTTCAACCAATCAAATGGCTTGAAACGAGACTTAAGTAGAGCTTAAGTTTTGAGTAACGTTCTGTAATACGGACCTAAGATACACACTTATGCAAGATATATGCAAGATATTCTCAGTATTAGATCGAATCTGTAAGCTCCTTTTCAATCAGTAAGATACAGTATTGTAATACAAGGATTGCAGTGAAGCACTAGTTTAAAATTATTAAAAAAAAACATGAATTTAGCTGAGTTACTTAATTTAACTAGTGGTGTGCGAATAGTAAATAATTTAATTAAATGTTCTGTTTTGTTATGTTAGTTATTGTGTCTATAAAGTCGTGAAAACGAATATTTCTGTAACTAAATAAATTAAAAATAGGGAAACACTAGTCTTAGGCACGTATTACAGAACGTCACTCAAAACTCAAACTCCACTTAAGTCTCATTTCAAGCCATTTGATTGGTTGAAACTAGTTTTAAGTAATGCTTAAGCAGAGATCAATGCTTGAGTGACGTTCTGTAATACGGACCTTAGTAAAGACGACAGCACATTTAGGTGCGTATTACAGAAGGAAACTCAAGCATTGATCTCTGCTTAAGCATTACTTAAAACTAGTTTCAACCAATCAAATGGCTTAAAACGAGACTTAAGTAGAGCTTGAGTTTTGAGTGACGTTCTGTAATACGGACCTAAGTTACTACAAACTGTCAGATTTTCTTAATAGATTTTAAATTTTATCTCAAGAGCATTAAGGCTCAAGGTTGATTGGGAAAATCTGAGAATTTGGGATAGCTTGACCTGCTGTCGTTCGTACATCGAATGTTATCGGCAGTCATCAATTTGTTTTGTGACTTGTTATTTATTGAAATTTGTATTAATTTACAATTCTATTTAGACAAAGCATCTAAGAAATGTGTTAAATATGAGAAAAATAAACAGAAGTGGAGCTCGGGAAATTATTTTTAATGTTTATCATCAATGTAACAAACATTGATGATAAACATTAAAAATAATTTCTTAAATTAAGTACACCAAGCTGGACAAATTTGATTAAAAATTGATGATATTTATGCTTGAACAGTTGCTAAAACAGGTATGTAATCATGTTACTGTTTGTTTTTATCTACTAAAAGTTACAAATTTACTAAGTAAACGATTTTAAGACTAAAATGAGGATTGTTTACATTGCTCATTTATAGGTTAGATTACAAATATAAGTAGACCATATTGTTGGCTTACTAGCACAGTTTTGATATTTTAGGTGACTTAATTTACCACTGATTTTAAAAATAAATTACGTCATAATCGGAATTAAAATTAGTGCTATCCATCTTCTGGTAGAAATTACATATTATTATTTTTAGAATTTCAGGAAAATGTGAGAGTAAACCGTTTCAATATATATATGAGTCAGTTATTCGCCTAAGCAAAGGTAGCAGGCTGATGACAGCAGTAGCGGAGACGTTGTTAGTGAAGCAGCTGATAATGAAAATACTTTTTAACGAAGAATATTTGGAATCAGATGATGAAAGCAATTATTGTGTTTTGGAATACTTTTCATTGGTAAAAAAAACGTTAAAACATATAATAATAAATCCGTGTGATTTTTTTTTTTGTTTTACTCATTTTATTTAAACGCCAGAGACCATAGATTTGTGTTTTCATTAAAACCTGTTTTGCTTCTAGTACAAATTAATGTGCTAGTATCAAAATGATTTCAGTCACAATAACAGGGTTGCTATATGCACGACCGTAACGCCTTCATTTATTTTCACGACTTCATAGACACACTATATACCTATATTTTATGATTTCCAGAGTGACGGAGTAGTCCGTCCGCCGTGTGTTCCTAGCTTTAATTCGTGACATTATTTTTACTCTTTTTTTTTTTTTTTTTTAATTTATTTCTGACCTGGATTCAAAGTCCTTTAGCCGTATACATTATAATATAAACCCTAATACAAAAGCAACAAAAAATGGAATCTTACAAACTATACAGACAATAATACGAGGGATAACAATGAATATTAAAATTAAAGTTAATTTCTAAAATAAATGACGAAACTTTTACAAATAAACAATTAAACTAAGCTAAATTTTTTCTATTGTTGTTGTAATGAATTTAAAGAGATGAACAAAAAACTGCGGTCTATATAATAAATCTTTGACGTGGCGGGGTAAACTAATATGTATTGCTGGTCGAGTACTGTCACTATCACTCTCACTATTGTCAATGTCAGTTATTTCTTGGAAGAGTAGCTGTCGCTGGTTGTTGAATTTTGGGCAACAGAAAACAAGATGTTGCAAATCGGAAGATTCCTCAGGACAATGTTTACAGTGACTGTTCTGATAGTTAATGATTCGATGGAGATGTGTAGGAACAAGGCAATGACCAAGCCGCATTCTTGATATAATCGTTATGAATTTCCGGCTTCTTTTTGCCTCAAGTTTATCATACCACGGTCTTATTGGTAAGTTTTTCTGCACCTCAGCATACCACTTTCCTTTGGTCTCAACTGTAGTGTCCCAGTGCTCTTTCCAAAGCTTTCGCAAATTGGTTTTGAAGTAAACATAGTAATCGGAGAATGGTACTCGCTGTGATTGACTGTCATCTCGATTAGAATCTGTATGTGTTATAGTATCAGCAATCTCATTACCATCTATACCACTGTGGGAGGGAACCCATATAAATTCTATATTAATGCCCCTGTTGTGTAAATTTTCTATGAGAGTACATATTTTAAATAAAATGTAGTTAGTTTTGTAGGACCGAAGTCCATAAAACAATGAACTTAAAACGCTTTTAGCATCAGTGGCTAAAACAATATTTACATTACTTACACTACTAGTTATATACATTAGACATTTAAGGATAGCATAGCTTTCTGTAGAAAAAATACTAAAATTGCTATTTAACTGAATGCTTTCACTGTAATTGGCTTGTGGATCATAAAAGGCTGCTCTTACATTTTGTTCTTTTTTAGATCCGTCTGTATATATAAAATAACAATCAGGTCTTTTATGTTTGAATTCTAAGAAATCTGTTTTATTTTTTATTAAATCTAAATGAAACTTATTTCTATCATAGTTTATGAGACTGTTATATGAGCATTCATAAATTGGCCATTTCTTACATTTATGTACATCTTGCGTTTTACTTTTAACATGACTATAAATAGTTATAATTTCAGTTCCAGAAAGAAGTGACTGAGGAGATATAGTAGGCATGGGCATGAAGTGCATAGCCTCTCTCATGTTGTGAAGTTTAGTGTTGAGAGGATTATCTGAAGATACTAACTTTAAAAAGAATCTTTCTGCTAGTTGAAGCCTTCTAAGGAACAAAGGAGGTATGCAAGTTTCCACTTCTAATGAGTTTATAGGAGTAGAGCGCATTGCTCCACAAATTAGCCTTAACCCTATGTTTTGTATTACATCCAGTTTGTGGAGGTAGGAATTATTAGCATTTAAGTAAGCCAAGCTACTGTAGTCAAAGTGGCTTCTGACTATGCTCTTATACAACATACTCATAGTTTTGGGGTCTGATCCCCAGTAAGTACCTGCTAAATGGCGTAAGATATTTATACTTCTCATAGCCTTCTTACTAATATAGTCTATATGTTTATCAAATTTTAAATGTGAATCTATTACTACACCCAAAAATTTATGGTGATCAACAATGGGAATTTCTGTGTTATTATAATAAATTTTCATTACTGTATTTTCTTTACTGAATATTAAAAGTGAACTCTTTTCTGGACTCACTTCTAATTTAAGTTTGTTATGATAATATCTATACAATTGGTTTAAAGCATTATTTATGTTATTTTTAGCTATATCTATATTTTGATTTATACTATATAATAGTAAATCATCTGCAAATTGTAAGATGTTGACCGTTTCAGTATTGACATATTTCAAAATCTCTGAAGTATATAGATTGTACAGCAAGGGCGACAAAGTGGCACCTTGCATAGTTCCTTTATTAGCAAATCTAGGGCCATGTAGTTTATTGTTGTACTTTACAAAAATAGTTCGATTACTTAAAAATTCAAATAACCATTTCAAAGTACTTCCTGGAATGCCAATGTCACATAAAACTTCAATAAGCTGTTCTATATTTACATTATCGAAAGCACCTTTAACATCTAAGAAAACACAAACCATGTTAGAATTACTGAGTTTGACTTGTTTAATGTCATGAATCAGAGACACAAAGCTTTCAGAGCAACTTTTACCTTTTCTAAAACCATGCTGAATTTCAGGAATTAAATTATTACTTTCTGAAAAGTATTCCAAACGTAGCTTAAGCATATTTTCAAATAACTTACCCAAACATGAAGATAGCGATATAGGCCTGTATGAAGAAGCAGTGTTTATAGGTTTATTTAGCTTTAATATTGGAATGACACATTGAGTTTTCCAGGATTTTGGTATAATATGACTTTGCCAAAGTTTGTTATATATACAAAGTAGTATTTTTTGAGCATTTGGATGTAACCTTTTAATAAGTAAATAGGGTAAATTATCTAAGCCTGGTGTAGTATCCTTTCTACTTTGTAATGAAGCAGTCATTTCGTTAAAAGAAAAAGGTTTATTAAGAAAAGAATTAGCTGCATTTTCTTGAGCACTATGAAACAATGATAACAACCTGTCTACATTGAAGCTGTGGTTGTCTGATAGATTATCTAGAAAAGTTGGAATCCATGTATCATCAAAGTTCTTATTGTGACTACTATTTCCAATTCTCTTAAATTTTTTGACATAATCCCAAATCCTTGAAACTGGAGTCATTCTATTAAAGCTGCTACACAAATTTTTCCATGACTCTGAGCTCTCAATTTTAATAGTTCTTTTCTTTTGAGCATCTAGTTTTTTATATTCTATAAAATTAGCTATAGTTGGACATGACTTATATTGCTTTAAAGCTTGTTTAGATGCATTCACGGCTACCTCACACTTTGCATTCCACCATGGGGCAGGTTTTCTACGAACAACATTACTATTTTTTCTCTTACTCTTAGGAATAGTTATATCTCTTAAATCATTTAAAGTATTTACAAAACGATTATACAATTCTAGGCAATCTTCAGAATCAATGGTTAAATTGGAAAACAAATTTTCAGATAGAGCATAAAATTCAGACCAGTTAGCTTTACTATAAATAAATCTTTCTTCCACAGGACCTACTTCATACATGCATGGTTGAATATTTACATAAAGGGAAACTGGATAGTGGTAGCTGCCTAAAGGATCATCTTGAACCTGCCAATTACACAAATGAGCAATTGAAGGACTGACAAGAGTGACATCTATTGCAGAAGCCTGCCTGTTGGGATATGGACATGTTGTTGGAGTACCATCATTTAATATGCAAAAATCTAAGTCATCAATTAAGTTATATATATTATTTCCTCTATTATTATTGCTATTGCAACCAAAATTGATATGATGTGCATTAAAGTCACCCATAATTATGCAAGGTTTGGGAATATTGTTAAAAATATGCCTAAGTTTATTAGTATCAAATCTGCCACTTTTAGGTGGACAATATACACAAAGTATACTGATATTCCCCGACTTTGTCTCAAAATTTATGGCTATGTTTTGGATATTTTCATGAAAGTTAGTGTTCAATACAGAATATTTCAACCCATGTTTAATTAAAATACCTACACCATTGCATCTATTTGCCGAGTTCTTATAAATAAAATTGTAATTTGGAATATAAGGGATAATAGATTTATTACTAAGCCAAGTTTCATTAAGTAAACAAATGTCTATTTTCTTATCTTCAAGTAATTTATGTAACAATGTTTTCTTGCTCTGTAAACTTTGTATATTAAACTGAACTATATGTAAATAATCCTCCATTAAACTAAGTTTGATATAAATATTTCTTTTATTTTCTTAGCTGTTAAAGGTTCTTTATTTTTGTTATTACCTAGGGCCAATAATGATTTTACAATAGCATTTAGGATAATGTCATTGTTGACAATTGTATCTACATCTAGAGACTTCTTTACATTATTTACATTCAGAGGTGGATAGGCTTTCAAATCATTAGATGGTGGAGAACTCACCACAGTGGCATAGTTTTGCTGAGTATATTTCTTCATATTTTCATCTATTTTCTGTTTTTTTATTGGACAATCTCTGGATATTGCTAAATGAAATCCACCACAATTAATACAAGTTATTTCTTCCACATCACATTCTTTATAAGAGTGATTTCCACCACATGAGGAGCACATCTGCTGAGGACTTCTGCAAACCTTGGCCGAGTGGTTAAACTTAAGACATTTAAAACATTGCAAGACTGGAGGTATATATTGATGTACAGGATAACGAAATAATTGAATGTAAGCATGTTGTGGCAATGTTGTAGTGGCAAAGGTTACGGCAACTGTGGTCAACGGGGTTAGTATGTTATCTATCTTTTTCATGAATCTTTTGATAGATATAACTTCGACATCGCACGTGATATTTTTATAAATTTCTTCGTTGGACATGTCTTTGGGTACATATTTTATAATACCTATTTTCTCAGTTAAGTGTGACGGTATGAATGCCTTCATTTTATTTTTTAATAAAAATTCATCCATTTTAAGAAAATAATTAGCTGGTATGGCTTTCCTAAAAGAGACTCCAATTTTGTGCGCATTGACACGGTGGACACCAGTAATGCCCTTAACATTTTCTGTAAATAGTTTCGTAAGTGATATCGGATTTCTGTTGCCTAGTTTTTCTTGTTCGGTTGATTGAACAAATACTGTGAAATCACCAGTACTGCTTTCTAGGAATTGTCTTTTATAATTGGGTTTGGTAAATATTTTGTACTTATCTTGCTGGTTGCTTGGGCTGGAGAAAACATTGTCGTATTTCCGTTTCTTTTTTCCGTCCCCAGGGTCCTCCCCATCACTAGGGGGGCCCATTTTGGTTTATTTTTAGTTTTCAGACGTTTATGATAGGAAAGGCAAGGAAAATTAACTTTTATTTAAATAGAAAATTTAAAGCTGCCGCTCAGGTCGACTTCCCGCCAAAAAGTCATTTTTTTACTCTGTTTATCATAGATTGCCTGTTGGTTTAATATCTACTAAATCAAGAGATTTCACTACTCGGTATATTTGATTCGGCAGGGTCAAGATTGTGCAATAAATATAATAGAAGCAAGGGTTTATGTTGTTTTAAATTTTCAGATTTTGGTACATTTTATTATTTAAGGTGGGTTTTTAGTATGGATTACCGATATTTAAAATACATCGATTTTGGCATCGATGTAAACATCGAATCAAAACATCGAATCAAAAGTATCAATGTTGGAAAACATCGATGTTTTATACATCGATGTTTTCGGTAAGAAATAACACTATTTATATTTATGAAACGTGTATATACATAATGAAAAAACAAAAAAAAATACGTTCCCAGTATTTCTTGGACACGCTCTGTAAAAAAATTACAGAGTTTGTCCAAGAAATACTGAAATTGTTTTCTTTTTTAATTTGGTTATGTGGATAGTGGTTTAATAAAAAGAAAAAGAAATGGGCCTTGCTTAAAATCAGTTATCGGGCTTTTAAAATAAAATTTAAGTTCTGTAGGCATATTTGTGTCAAGTTGACCAGAAAATATATAATTCTTTTCACTAACAATTTTATAAGTAATGATCTTTCTATACGCAGAGGCGGATTATCCTTAAGGCAAACTAGGCCTAGGGGCGCGTAGTTACAAGGGGCGCGGGAACTCAGTTTTTAAATAAATTAAGCGAATAACATATCGACGATTATGAACTAAGGTCCGTATTACAGAACGTCACTCAAAACTCAAGCTTTACTTAAGTCTCGTTTCAAGCCATTTGATTGGTTGAAACTAATCATATGTAATGTTTAAGCAGAAATCAATGCTTGAGTTTCCTTCTGGAATACGCACCTAAATGCTGTTCTATAATCTATATTAGATTATATTGCACAAGACAATAATATCGATAACGTACTCGTATTATGCAATAATGCGCGTTTATTGCGTCGTCGCGTCGTTCTCGAGCGTTGGATGTTACTTTGCATGCAATCGATTCCGGGGATCGCTGCGATCACTCTTGATGTGTAAAGCAGGGGTCGATCCTAGCAAATTGGTGAAACAAATCAAACGCATGAGTCAAAAGGCCGTTTGCTTTTTGGCATGTGCCAAAAATCATGAGAGACGCGATCTTATGGAGTCCATACTACTTATCAGTTATAGTGATGAAAAGGTACAAGGAGCGGCAAATCCAAAGGCTTTGCGATCATTACTGTAAACCTGAGATGTGGGTAGAACCCCTGACGGAAGGTTTGTGGGTAGTGACTAGGTTTGTGGCTGTTTAATCCGCCACTGCATACGTCTGTCTATATTTTGGATCTTCTTCCAATTGTGTTGTAGAATTCTCTGTCAATTAGTCCTTTTCAATTAATCCATTCAGCTCATTATTTGAAAATCATCTCCTTGATACTCATTTGGAGGAGGAATCTTCTTAGGTAAATAAAACTTGCGTGTCCGATATGATCTGTGTAATTCGACTTCAAATGCCCTGTATATATTCAAACATTTTAAGGTAGAAGTAGTGGTGTGCCCAATTATTTACAATTATCAATACAGTATTATTATTTACGATATTAAGCACGCGCCGAGTCGCGGTGAATATTGTCAAAAACGATATGTTGGTAAGGTAAGGTTTTGGAGGTACGGTAAATAAGGTACTGGTTTTGGAGGTACGGTAATTATTTAAGTGATGTTTATGTCGCTACACTCCTAATGGCTCTGGAACAGGATCTTGACAATATATATTTTTGAAACGAGGATCCAAGAGATTATTCGTCTCTTCAGAAATGCAAAGAAATAACTTTTCGTACGGCTTCTTCTGGTTATGTAAATTAGTGTATTGTGGTTAATAGTTGATCTATCTAACTTGATACTTGAACTTAGTAGTACATCCTAGCACTAGTGTGCTCACACACTTTACTAACTACACTTACTATACTATTATAATACTTTAGGGTGATGGTGCTCTAAAGTATTAAACCTGGCCTTTCGATATTTTAATCTTATAAAATCGATGTATCGATGCTATCGAAGTCAAACCATCGATGTAAAAACATTGATGTTTTCCAGCTAAACATTGATGTTTATACTAGATACGATTTTGGTACAATTTATTATTTAATAATGGCAACACCGCATTGATTGTTAAATTTCTTTCTTCCGGTTGCCAACACAAGGCAAGGTGGGTTTTTAGTCAAAGCCACATGGTTTATTTGTGAAATAATTGAATGTATATAGAATAAAGTGATTTAACTATTTAAGTTTGTAGCCCAAGGTAAGATTCGTATAATTTGTGTGCCAGTCTAGTCCTTGGGGTGCAAAATAACTAAAATTTTAAGTGCACCGCGTCGCGCATAATGTGTCATGATGTTCCTATTCGTAAAATTTTACAATACCAAGATTTCAATAAGTGATAAAGTGATTGGTAGTATAATTAACGTAGCGAAATCATGTAATTGCCGAGATAATAGTCATGAACAGAACATCGCTCACTCATCATTGATGTCTACTCGTTAAATCATAACCTCACTTCAATGACCAATATGTAGTAAACATGAAAGATCAAATTCGAGCTATGTCGAGTATGTTTTCATTTAGAGCTAATCTTAAATATTAGTCTGTATTAGGTTTTAGACCAGATTTCTTACGTTGTAGACACCACTACGATGAAGTATTTAGCCTTGTCTTTTAAACCACATACCTTTATCAGAGGACTGGAACAATTTGCCTGCGGCGGTCTTTCCGTCTGACTACAATATCAGTGACTTCAAGACTAGAGTGAAGTGAATAGGCTCTTAATAATAGCGAGCTTTACTACCACGATTGCATCACTGCTTACCATCAAGTGGGATTGCGGCTAAGCACTATTTTATAAAATTAAAAACAAAAAAAAAAATAGCACGGGTTTTGGAAACCCCTAGTTTCTTTAGAATTGTTAGTATCCACACTATGTCTCCTGTTTTAAGCCACATGCATCTGCTTTTTACATAGACACAATGGAATTTAATCCTAGTTTTAATTTTCATTGCAGATGCGTTCCGTCACATTGAAGGATGTTGAACAGGACAAGGTCGTCAAGACCGTTGCAGCCCATCTGAAGAAGTAAGTATTATCACTTATTTACTCTTTTCTAGATTCCTACATTGATTCTTGAACAGTAGTATGGTCTGGCCAAATAAGTGAAATATTTGAACCAGTGGAAATATCAGGATACAAAGCACATGACGAAGTAGCCAAAGTTAAATAAAAATCCATAAAACCCCTGTCAAAATCGGTCCAGCTGTTAATAATTATAACAATAGCCTGTTGGGGATCCTCAGAAAACTGAAAACCAGTAACAGTGGAGGACATTTTCACAAAAAAATGCAGGAACATTATATTGATTTATTTTATGAATGATTATTTTTTGTTTTTATTTTTTCTTTTCTGGTATTTTGGCATGGCTAGCTGGCATATGATAAATAAATTCATTGTTGTTGTTTTTTTTTCTCTCTTGTATTACTGTACCTACATGGTATTATAGTATAAGCTAATGTGTTTTTTTTCTAAATGAATAGACAGCTGTGCTGCTGGGGAGTTTCTTCCGCTACTTCTTCCCAGCGAGAGCATTAGGAAGAGTTGATGGGTGGGCGTTTTGGCGGACTGTCTTATATAATATTGATGTTCAAAAAGTGCTGATTCTCAGTTTTTTTTTTAATAAATGACTTTTGATTTTGATTAGCAAATTGTATTTAACTTGGATAGTCATTGGAGCCCACATTATCATCAGGGAGTTCCAATGCTGCACACAATGATTGCTGAATGACTTTACCAAATTTAATAGTATATTGATTTAACCAATACCATTTTGTTTTCATGGTTGCATGCTTTATTTTCCAGGACAGGCAAGGTCAAGGTGCCAGAGCACATGGACCTGGTGAAAACGGGTCGTTTCAAGGAACTGGCTCCGTATGACCCTGACTGGTTTTATGTAAGGTGTGCTGCAATTCTCCGTCACATCTACATCCGATCCCCGGTTGGAGTCAAGACGGTCACCAAGATCTTTGGTGGTCGCAAACGTAATGGAGTCACACCCTCACACTTTTGCAGGTAATTTTTATTGATCGTTTTCTGTTTTAATCTAAAACAAATACAGGAAACTGGGCTAAAGAAAAGATGGATGAATGACTTAATGATTATGTAGACAGGATACTATGACTACTATAATGACAGTAGGATTTTCATTCAATGCTATTTCTTTACATTAATATTCTATTTGCTATTGCTCAGAATTATGATTAACTTAAAATAATAATATTTTTTATGTAATATGTTTTAATTTTTATGTAATAATCTATTTATTTTATGATTTTTCAATACAGGCAAAGTTATGTTTATTAAAGAGGCAGCTGTTTTTTTTACCAAAATGTATTTAATATAATCAACAATTCAGAACAGTTGATTGAAGTATTAGCCATATTTACATATTATACAGATTGAACAGGAATACCATGTCAGCAATTTTTTCTGCTACAGTCGATTGAACCATTAGGCAATTAGTGGAAGAATGTGAAACTTTTTACAACAACCATTGCAGAAAGGTTAACATTCTTCCACTAATTGCCTAATGGTTCAATCGACTTATAGCAGTATCCGAATTGTTGAGCAAAATTGGGCTGCGTGTTCCATCCTTCACTTTGAGGAATCATCAGCCTCTGTATATTCCCTCTGTGTGATGTATATACCGACAAAACTCTTATATGACAAGAATTAGCAGAGCATATAATTTGTTTTGTCAGAGGGTTGATCATCTCCATTTATTCTCCACCAGTGTTCCTAAACTAAAAAAATCTTTGTGATAACTTCTTTGTTAATCACTAAAACATTTTCAGTCTTTACTAAATACTCTCCGAGTGCTTACTTGTTCTTGTTTTCACTTTCCTGTCCTGTGCTGTACCTGTTACTGTCTCTTGTGCTAATCTAATATTGTCTGTGGAAACTTTTAATTGGCCTTCTTTCACTAACTTTCTTCTACCTGTATATATGCTAGCTGTAAGTTTACTTAAAATGTAAAAATAAAATAAATAGTATCCCGCTTGCATTAATCTGCACTTCAGTAATATCCATCCACTTACACACTATGTTAACTTGTATGGAAATCTTTATAATTAGGAAAACTACAACTATTACAAGCAGTAGTTGTTATTAGGATGAATTTAATCGCTGTAAAAAACAATGAAAACCAATATGCTGCACAATCATGTCAACACAATATTAATTTCATATGAAACAAGTTAACCAACACTGGATATATAGGCATCCTAGGCACTTAAGGTATCCAGTAATTGGGTTGTATCCTAAAATAAAATTTAATGTCCCTCAGATAGATTTATAAAAAATATTGAACACGTATTTTTTAATTTTTTCTTCCATTCAAATACTTAGGAAGATAAATTGATTTGAAATGTCGCATGACGTCACGCCTTCGTACAAAATATACGCGTGACGAAATTACCCCCCACTCCGTAACTTTAATCCATACTAATATTATAAATGCGAAAGTAACTCTGTCTGTCTGTTACGCTTTCCCGCTTAAACCTCTCAACCGATTTTGATGAAATTTGGCACAGACAATCTTTAGACCCCGAGAAAGAACATAGGCTACCTTTTATCCCGGAAAAATTTGATGTTCCCGAGGGAAATCTAAAAGCGCGATATAACCGAACTCCACGCGGGCGAAGCCGCGGGCGGAAAGCTAGTACGTTATATATCAGTAGTTTTTGGTAATTTCGACAAAATAAAAAATACGAGTCTTATTTTTTTTTATTATAGTACAGTCAATATGTCGAAAAAAAAGCCGTGCGCTCCGAAAAATGACAAACCGGAATTTGACTCGATGAATCGTTAGAGGGGCAAGTAATAAACTTAATGTTAGATTTCCGAAGTCCCTCCTCCTGCTGTTTTTGAGAAAATCCAAAAATATTTTGAAATTGATTTATCTCAGCAACTATAAGGGCTAGCGACCTTTTTTTTTTAAACTGTTAAGGACACTTAGGACTACATTTTCTTTCATTGAAGTGACATCATCCGACTTAAACTGCAAAAGCTAGATGGCGCTAAAGTTTGAAAAAATTGGTTTTTTGCCATTTTCATTATGAAATAACAATTTTTTTGCAATAATGTAAATGAGAAAGTTGTTTGTTACAAAATTAGCTACAACTTTTGTTTAAAACATTTTTTCGTAAAACTTACCGTTTCCGAGCTGTATAGGTGAAGAAGTGCAGTGAGCAGAACAACGGTTCTTTTGTCACTTTCTCCGAATACGTGGGCATAGTTTGGACAATGGACCGGTTAATGGACCGGTTTTTGTCAATAACAAATATCAAAAAGTTAATAAAAAATATTTACAAATTCGTCAAAGTGAAAGCTGATTGTAAATTTGATTATATATTTTTAAATTTTGATTGTTTGCATTACTAAAATGTGATTTTATATATCCTGTTACTGTTACATATTGTATGTGAAACCGCTTACAATAAGCTGTACTAAAACAGCTTTTTTGTTATTTGAAAAAAAAATCCATTGTTTAAAAAAGTTTTAAAAGTTTAAAAATTGAAAATTATGTAAACATTTCAATTCACTGATCTATCCATGAATTGTATGACAAACACCCTACAGCAAGGCACATAATGTACGATTTGTACACTTCAACAAGCTTCAGCTCGGAAACGGTAAGTTTTACGAAAAAATGTTTTAAACAAAAGTTGTAGCTAATTTTGTGACAAACAACTTTCTCATTTACATTATTGCAAAAAAATTGTTATTTCATAATGAAAATGGCTAAAAACCAATTTTTTCAAACTTTAGCGCCATCTAGCTTTTGCAGTTTAAGTCGGATGATGTCACTTCAATGAAAGAAAATGTAGTCCTAAGTGTCCTTAACAGTTTAAAAAAAAAAAAGGTCGCTAGCCCTTATAGTTGCTGAGATAAATCAATTTCAAAATATTTTTGGATTTTCTCAAAAACAGCAGGAGGAGGGACTTCGGAAATCTAACATTAAGTTTATTACTTGCCCCTCTAACGATTCATCGAGTCAAATTCCGGTTTGTCATTTTTCGGAGCTCAAATTGCAGATTGACTGTACTATTATCTATAAGACGGATTAATGATTTTTGTTGATTTTCATACCTTGGATACATCCCTATGAATTACTTCTGACAATGTTGTATAAAAACCCCATTGTAGTTTTTATAATCAACAATCAATTGAATAACACTGGAAATAACTACGTACTGTTCCATAAACCTATTCAATTTTCTCTTTCCTTTCTACCAGGTCATCTGGCAGCATAGCCCGCAAAGCCCTCCAAGCCCTCGAGGCGCTTAAAATGGTTGAGAAAGTTCAAGATGGTGGGCGCATCCTCACTGTTCAGGGTCGACGTGACCTTGACAGAATTGCGGCTCAGGTCCGCCTAAAGGCTAAGCAGGCCGCCAAGCAGCAAGTCATCGTGCTTTAATTTTATGATTAATAAAAAAAGTTTAAAAACTTAAGCTGTTTGTTGTTTCTCTAATGTTGGTATCTTAATAATTGTACTTTCCGCTCCACCCTCTTTTTATAGAACTCCTTCACCATGCCACCACATATTGCAATTAGAGCCACCAGAAAGGTCACCTGTATTACATTTGCACTAAAGTGAAACCTCCAGGAGGGTTGTTGGCATTAGGTTTGAAACCGTATTATAAAACAGTTTAACTATTTTCAGTACCTATGTCTTGTATCACTGGGGCCTATATTCCTTACCCTTTGGAGTATTTACATGTATTAATTTTCATATATAAAAAAGTACCCTGTGTTATTAATCCACCACACTAATGACATAAAAATGCAGAAACTGAAATTCATAGTATAATAATATTGCACTGAAAATTATTGTTACGAATGCACCATATGTCGATGGCATAAGGTTCAACATTGAGTGACATGCCGTGCGTGACTTTTAAGCTTTATATCTTGAGACCTAGGCATTGCAGAGATACGATATAAAAACGCATTGCTAGACCTAGGATTGCTAGACTTATCGAATGGTACAGGTTTCATAAATTTTGTCAATGAAGTGTCGCCATCGAAATTTCGAGGAACTCCCCGTCCGGTGAAGTACCTATATGTAGGTAGGTACCTACCGAATGTAAACGAAATTATTGATTCTGACGAGTCTGGAAAAATCAAAGCATGGCAAAGAGCTGCAATGGTTGAAGAACCTCTTACCGAATTGGCACTTCGCCACGGCCATAAAAACGTACCTACCCATTGAAGTAGATGAAGTGATAACACGTTTCGGAAGAAGACGTAAAAGAAAAAATTATTTCGTTATATAATTAGGTATTTTTAAGTTTAGTACTTATTAATAAAATACCTTCTTTTTAATTATATCTATTATTATCAAAGTTTAATTAAAACTTCTTATGACTTGACCACGATAATGTGAAAAAAGAAAAGAATCTCATGGTGGGTGTGTGCGATAATGTAGCATCTTTGAGAAAAACAGAGGTGCACGAAAAGGGAAAGTGATAAGACGTGGCAGGGAACTGGGAAACTGAGGTAGGGTAAGGTGGGGCACAGTGTTACACGGGGTACAATGTTACAATGCACATATCTCCGTCCCAGTCTTTTAGTTTTATGATGTTGGTATACACGTTTTTCAAACTCACAAGCAGCCATCATTAAACCGTTGTCATTGCCACAGTTTGTACCGTGCTTGAAAAATAACGAACAAAAAAGGGTTTGAGGTGATTAAACGACGAAAAAATAGTTTCAAAGTTTTTAATTTCTTTCCGGACGTAATGTATTAAGGTATGGTATGGTAGTTTTCCTTTATTTAATGTTTATTTAGCTACATATTACCGTTAAGTAGTTTGTTGTATACATAATCTAAAATATTCATACCAATTTTTTAATTTGGTTTGCCTCTCCGGGGCACTGTGTGACAGTGTAACAGTCAGCCCCTGTTAAATTATTATTATTGTCTATTTCAAGGTATTACAAGAAAATGGTGCGAAATCGTAAGAGTGTGAGCGGAAGTGATTTTGATGGTTGAAAGTGGTGTGAGTCTTCGAAAAGCTGCAAATAAAAAGCATGTTAATTTTATGACATTGCAAAGATATGTTCAAAAGAAGAAAATATGTTCGGAGGATGAAGGAAATATGCGTCTTACTCCAAATTATGCCAATAGAGTGGTATTCAGTGTCGATCAAGAAAAGGCGCTGGTAGAATATTTAGTTAACTGTTCCAGAATGTGCTATGGACTAGATACGATTGAGTGCACAAAGCTCGCTTATGAGATGGCCGTTTACTACAATTTGAATATTCCTAAAAACTGGCACGATAAAAAGATGTCAGGAATTGACTGGCTCTACGAGTTTAGAAAACGGAATAATGATGAGACTGATGTAGAAAACATATCGGTATCTTCCTCTGATAGTTTAACATCTGACGATGAACTGCCATTAAATCACTTCGTGAAACCGAAAAAGATTGATTTTGTAGTCGTCCAATTTGTTGGAAAACAAATAGTAAAGAATTATGTTGGACAATTACTGACAGATATTGAGGATAATGAATATGACGTGAGCTACTTACGCAAAGTTGACAATCATTTCTATTTTTGTCAAATGATTGCGACCAGTTGGGATCGTTTGGACCGCTCATTGGTCCGTTCGGTCCAAACAATCCCAAGTACTCGCAATTATTTGACAAAAATGTGTTCACCGATTAGGGGGCAGATATGACAACGGTATCGTTAGACGATATTAAAATTTTGCTTCCTCTTGTTAATGTTGCAGAAAGAAAGACCGAACGTCAGACTGATGTCTATACTTTCCCAAAGAATATTTTAAAGAAGTTCAACATTTATTAGTAGTTTCTCATTTTGTTAATTTTACATTATTTTATGTTGTAACATTGTGCCCCTTAACCTGTATCAGACTACCCCAGATACGGGGCTCAATGTTACGATCGCCTGATTTAATTAAAGTGCAATTTAAATTAAGTAAAGTAATCTTGTTAATGTTTGATTAATTTAAATTAAAGAGAGATTGTTAAAGTTTATGTCCATGCCAAAAAGTAGCTGATTAATACAATATTTTTCTCATTACATTCCAGTATATTTTTTTTGTAACACTGTACCCCACCTTACCCTACACTTTGGCGCTTGGGGTGGGTATGTTCACATTGTCGTGGTCAAGTCATAAGAAGTTTTAATTAAACTTTGATATTAATAGATACAATTCAATAAAAAAGAAAGTTTTTTATTAATAAGTACTGAACTTAAAAATACCTACTTAAATAGCGAAATCAATTTTTAAAAAACTTTTTTACAAAAAAACAACCGACTTCCAAAAGCCACTACAAAGTGAAAAATAACTAATTTCGGAAGTCGGTGTCTTTGGTTTTGTATATTCGTTTTTTGACACCGACTTCCGAAATTAGTTATTTTTCACTTTGTAGTGGTTTTTGGAAGTCGGTTGTTTTTTTTGTAAAAAAGTTTTTATTTTACACTTTTTAGTTGTTAAAAGTACTATATATTCAGTTGCATCCGGTCAGACTGGAAGCTGACGCAAATATAGTTGGGAAACGACGTACCTAATTTTGTTTACTTTAATTTTTACCCGTACCTAAGTATTCCCTCAACTGCCTATGGTCTTCATCATCAAATTTACTGCAGACCATTATTTTAACCCAATGTGGGTGCAAAAGTCTCACCAATATAAATGAATGAAGTCCAACCACAAAGTAGCTACTGTAAACCGTTGAGGAGTTCCCGGAACTGGCCTTTGTCTTTATCATGAGAGCTCATATGACAGTCACAACCGATCTAGGTGTAAAGTTTTTGTCAATACAAATTAATCGAGCCTAAACACAAGGTAGCTGCTGTGAATTGTTGAGGAGTTCCTTCAACTGTCTCCCGGCTCCATCATCAGATCTACTCCAGACCTTTATTAAATTGTAGTGCTTGAAAATACTTAATGAAAATGCTAAGAAATGCACTAGTAGCCCTGCAATTTTTGAAAGTTCCCTTGTTTTCTCTGGTCTTCCACCATCCAACCCTGATATCCTTATCATGTGACCACCTTGGGAACGTCTTCTTTCCAACAGAAAAAGAATTATCAAAATCGGTTCATAAACGACGAAGTTATGCGCGAACAAACATAGAAAAAAAAACGCATATATACGGTCGAATTGAGTAACCTCCTCCTTTTTGAAGTCGGTTAAAAATTGACAAATAAAAAAGGCATCAAAGATCAGGAGTGGTGGCTGGTGACGTCACTGCTCGCTAAAAAAGAAAAAATACGGACTAATTAGTTTTTTTAGTTAAATATCCTGTTATGTAAATTTAAATATTTGAGCACCACCTCTGTTGGTAGAATGAAAATGGGCTCACTTTTATTTTTATGAAGAGCATACTATTTTTATATACCTACATTCTTCCAAATAAAACTTTATTATTAACTCGACGTTTTGTAAAAATACTGTGTTACTCGTTAGCCAGTCAACTTCTGACTGACAGCGTTTTAGAGCGATGTTACTGTTTTGCCCATATTGCGTTCTCTTTGGCTACAGCCCGAGGCCAGCTTGACCTGCTGTCGTCCGTACATCAGGCCCAAAGATTATACGTAGTAGTAACAGCCTGGCCTTGAGAATCGGCGGTGCGAACGACGATGCAGGTAGCGAGGCGTCCATTCGCGCGGCATCGTTTGCAAGCCACGGGCTAAGTAAGTAAGGAAGTCCGAGAATGTCTTTATTATCTCGATATTGCTTAGAAAGTAGTAGTTTTTTGGTTCGAGACATAATATTTGCAAGAGATTCTGGAGTACATTATTATTTGAATAAGAATCGAGGTATAATGGAGAATTCAGCAAAAATTACAAGAAATACAGAATTTATCCAGAAAAATTGCTAAAACTTCAGCAATAAAGGCCTCGGTGTTCATAATTCGCGTCATTCGCTCGGTAATTTCGCCGGTCACTTCGCCGTTCGCCGCTCCGCGTGACTTGAGAAGAACATTTCTATGCGTTTGTTTCAGTCGCTAGACGCCTCGCCGTTCGCGTTGCGTGATTATACGCTAAGGCGAAAGTCCCGTTACCAGGCAGTAATACTGTAGATCAGGCTACTGCATGCTAAATATTTTTCAAATGGATAATGGTCGAAACATACTTACTATCAAAACGCAACGCGATGTGTTGTGCCGACACCCGACGCTCGTCGTGCACATAGGCAACACGCCACGCGATGCTACATCTCTCACGAAAGACTGAAGTGTATTGATGTGTCACGCGGCCATCGATTCGATTCTGCTTGAAGACTAGCTAGATAAAGATTTTAAAGAAGATTTATTGCAGATTTCGGGGATATGTTTTGTACAGAAACAGTAAATAAAAAAGACCTATTCATCTAAACTAGTTTAAAAAGTTGAAGAGTTTGTTTGTTTGTTTTAACACGCTTATCTCAGGAACTACTGTTCCGATTTGAAAAATTCTTTATGCGATGGATAGCCTATTAATCTAGGAAGGCTTTAGGCTATATAACATCACCTTGCGACCAATAGGACCGGAGCAATTAAAAAAAAACGTATCGAAACCCACGCGGGTGAAACCGCGGGCACCTGAGTATCGTTTCACTAATTCTTTATCCGACATTTTAAACCAATTTTTAAACAAAAAATATCTTTTATTATAACCGCCATAAAAACGTCGGGTGTTAACTAAAAACATACTGAGCTTATTCGTCGGGTGGCGTGTCCCCCCCTCTCCCGGCAACACGCTGATCCAAATCGGTTGGATGTTGCGGCGTGTGGTCATACATAGCGTGTTGCATAAGCGCTTCGCCATATTAAATATAGTATAGTATAGTATTGATAGTATGTTTCGACCTTAATTGATTTCACGAATATACCAATAAGGATTTAATTGAAGATTGATTGGAAAAAATAGACGGTTTCGGGTAGATCGGCCTGCAGTACACATAAATATAAAACAATGGCAACAATAAAATCAATTAAATATTTTTTGTACAGCAACACAATGGCGTTTCAAACGTCAAATTATTTCTACTTACTGCTACTGCTGCTAACTTCATTCTGATTTTGCGTCTGTTTAGCGCACTAACGTAACGCACAGTTGCTTTCCTAGCAGTTTCATTAAAATATTGGTTTCGACTGGTTGTGTTTGGATATGCAGTGATTACAAAATGTTGTTGGCATTTGGACGTGGTATCGGTTTAATTATTTTAGTGTGTTTATTATCGTGCGTTGTTTCTTTGCGTCAGTATGGGACGTCGGGTAATACTTTGTTCGTGGCTGAGGATTCGCAGCCGAGCCGTGGAAATTTGCAAATTATCAATAGATACGCCGAAAATGAAGACAGCTCTCGTTTTGAAAGGAGAAAACGTGAAGCGACGTTAACATCTCCCGCTACACAGAAAAACATAAGTACATGGGTAATGTTTCATATCCTTATTATCTACCATTGTTCCCCTTTCTTACTGTGATTTAAGCTATTATAACCAATAGACCCGTATTATTTGCCCCACTATTAAACATTTGTCGCATTGTTTACGTAGCACTTTTGTAATGTTCACTATAATCACTATTTCTACTATTTTTTATCACCGAATGACGACGTGTTTTGTGAAGACTGAAGTTCCAGGCCAGAAGGCCGCTTACATTCATTGTTTATATTTAGTAGTAAACATATTTATTTTTAATGACTAAGCATTTTTGAGATGGTTTTTTTTATAGCAGGTGTAAAAATATCAAATGTAGGTATGTCTAATATTTCAAATTTGAAATATGTAATTGGTATAAACAAATAAAAATATCTGTAGATGACAATTTGTAAATAAATAAATATTGACAAAAATGTTTCCTCTTTTTCTGTTAATGCAATAATTTTAATGTAGTTCATAATTGAGCATGTACTGAGAGATACATTTTAAAATAATTTCCTTTTTTATAGTTTGAGCTTCAAAACTTTCTATTTTGCAAGCAATCTAACAATCCATAGTAATTACTGTAACCACTGAGTTTACAGCCACACTTTCACTTTTACTAAAATGTGAAACCTACTTCCAGAAATTAAAATGTTAATTTCTTCCACAGACAACCCATCTAAATGACAGTCATCAGCAGCTGATGGTCCATTGGGTGGGTGAGGGGTCTAATGTCATCATCTGCCTAGCCAGGGACTCTAGTCCTATGAACAAAGTGTCACCATCAGCACTCTTCATTTCCTATGACTATGGCAAGAACTTCACGAATAAGACAGAGAACTTCAGATTGGGAGATGCTCCTGACAGTGGATATGCACAAGTGGACAAGTTCTTCAACCATCCAAAATATCCTGAATTTGTGAGTATTTTTAAAAAGAATATACATAGTATATTCATTCTCTTGCATTGACAAAATCTAATAAAGTCAGCCTTTTATAATGCAACTGATCATATTGCAAATGTATGTATGTATGTTTTGCAACCATAGATATACAATTACTCAAACATTTTTCAAAATCTTTTATTAGTATACATTACATAGTGCTAAATGTAATAATAATTATGACTTCGTTGTGTGATATATAAAATAAAATAATACTGATAAATTAACAGACTTAAATATCAACGTAATAATTAATTTGATAATTAGGTAATAGTACAGTATTATAAATAACACACAAACTAATAAGCATTTATAATAAGAGCTGATTCTCATATTCCTAATTTGAATGTTCTATGTTATGGGTCTGGTTTCCGCACTCAGTCCCTTCAGCGGACCATTGTGCGTGTCCTAATTTGAATAATGACATTTGATTTTGAATGAATGGACATAGGAAGAGGAAGTTGTTTACTTGCATATATCTTGTTACCAGTGCAGCTACCATGAGTTTTCATTACGAAGTCTCGAGCATCAATATCAACCATGTTTGGCGCTCTCATTGGTCAATCGATGAGTCAACCGCCGTTGATATCAATGATCAAGTCTTCGTAATGAAAACTCATGGTAGCCACACTGCATATAATTAACATAATGATTCTTGTAAGTATAAATTACTTTCAAGCAATATACTCTAGATACATAGATAATTATGACTTTTTTGTACCATAGATAAAATCATACAATGAATAACTAAATAATGGTTCTTTTATTATGTATGCACATAATTTTATTTTTATTTATTATGAGACAATAAACTAAATATGAAAACTAAATATAAAGTAATTATGAAAGTAATTTTTTATTGTGCATTTCCTCCGCTTTACAAAGAAACTTTCCATTGTCCAATTCCAAACTCACTATCTGTGAGAAACAGAATAGCCATTATGTTATTTATAAATTTTATTATAACACAAAAGTATCAAAATTGATTTGCGGACAATTCTATTCTCTTTTAGAATAAAAAACTTAATAAGTATGTTTTTACCATAATACCTAAATAATTAACAAAGAAAATTGTCCAATTTAATAACAACAAACATTATAATTGTTTATCAATCACTTTATTTACGTGTTTTTAATCTGTTATTTGGTGATGGTGACTAGTTTAGCAAGATTACCTTGTTAGTTTTATCAACAGGTGTAATGTTTTTTTGAAGATAACAATGTATATACGTCAGCTCATATCAAGTTACCACAATCTGTCGAATATCGTTAATTGATTTTCAACTTTATCACTACAGTATTAGGCTTGACGGCCGATTGGGAAAAATTGTCAATTGTAGGTAGTTTGACCTGCTGGCGTCCGTACTATCGCCATTCAATTATTGGATAAAACAGTGTCGTAAAACTAATAAAAATAAGGGACTTACAAACTAATACAAACCTAGGCGGTAATTAATACGTTTACATTTGGAATGATTTTCAATTTGTTCTTGAGATAAATTTTTCTAACATATGAAGACAGTAGATAATGGATTAGCAAATTGGCTAAATTAAATTTCACTTGTCAATCATAAAGAGTGTTTCTATTAGGTATTTTACACAATTGCTTTTTAATTATCAGACGACACGATCGGTGCAGTGGCTGAGCGATCGACTGCTGCACCGCGTGTCGCGGGTTCGATCTCCGCACGGAACAAATATTTGTATGGCCTACAATTAGTTGTTCCGGGTCTGGCTGTTTTGTGTATACATGTATGAGTTTATATGTTTGTAAACGCAACCACGAAGAGAAATTCCTAGTGTGGGGTAAAGTTTTTTTTTTTTTAAATTTAAAACATTACTACCTACCCTGGTGTTGACACACCAAAACAATATTGAATAGGGCATTTGACTAAAAAAAACTAATTAGTCCGTCAGTCAGATTTCCAAAAAATACTAGACACGTATTTTTTCTTTTTTCATAATTATAAACAAAACATGAAGACGATAGCGATACATCGAATGCGCGTCGAAAACTCGTGTGACGTCACTGCACGCTACAGTTTTTAGCCTTTTATATGTGTACATTTTATTGATTTGATATAAAAATATACGTATCCAATATTTTTCTATAATCTGAATGACGGACTACATAGAATCATTTTTTTTTACCCAGGAAACTCCCTATTCTCTTACATTTTAAACTTTCCCTAAAAACAGGTATCTTGTAAGTTGTGATAAGGAAAACGTACCATAATCTCGGAATCCTAACAGGAAAGTTTATACTTTAATTAGATAGATACTTAATCGCATTCATATCACGTCGTGTGTTCAATGACCTTAACTTTACTAACGTGGATGTCAAAGAATATTAACAGAAACGCCATGTAATTTACTTGTGTAGGTAGATGTGTGATGTCAACAATTACTAGCATATCACCGAGTTATTATTGTGACGTAACACTTATTTTATAATCAACTGACTGCACGGTTAGCACAATGGTTAAGCTATTGACTGCTGCGCTGCGTGTCGCGGGTTCGATTCCCGCACGGAACAAATATTTGTATGACCTACAATTAGCTGTTCCAGGTCTGGATGTTTGTGTATATGAATTTACATGTTTGTAAACACACCCACGACACAGGAGAAATTCCTAGTGTGGGACAACGTTAAAAAAAAAGGTTTCCGCCCGCGGCTTCGCTCGCGTTGAGTTCGGTTATAGTTTTAGATTTCCCTCGGGAATATCATTTTTTTCCGGGATAAAAATCCTATTATTTAATCCGGACTTCTGACTTTACGACTGCAAAATTTCAAAGCAATCGGTTCAGTAGTTACGGCGTGAAAGCGAAACAAACAAACTCATTTTCCCATTTATAATATTAGTAAGGATATCATTAATAGATGCCTAAGATGTAGATAGTATATACATATATTATATGTATATAATACGCCCGTTTTTAGCTCAGAGACTTCTAAGGTAATTGCCCAACACAAAAATGGCAATCGACCGCAATGCTTTTCATTTTGATATTCATTGCTTCGTAGATTTGAACAACGCGACAGCTCAACATCGTAAATAACGCAATGAAAAATAAATGCACGTGGGTGAACTGTCAAAATGATTCATGTTGACATCATCTACATTTATGTACGGACGACAGCAGATGATCATTTCACCCGAAAGACGTCCATTGCTGGACATAGGCCTCCCCCAAGGTTCTCCACGATGACTGGTCCTGCGCCTCCCGCATCCAGCGGTTTCTCGCGATCTTCACCAGGTCGTCGGTTCACCTTGTCGGGGGCCTACCCACGCTGCGTGCTCCGGTGTGTGGTCGCCACTCGAGAACCCGTCGGCCCCATCGGGCATCAGTCCTACGGGCAATGTGCCAAGCCCACTGCCACTTTAGTGTTGCAATTCTTCGGGCTATGTCGGTTACTCTCGTTCTTCTGCGGATCTCCTCATTCCTGATTCGATCGCGCAGTGAGACCCCAAGGATAGCCCTCTCCATTGCCCATTCAGTGACTTTGAGGCTTCTTATAAGGCCCATTGTTAGAGATCACGTCTCAATTCCATAAGTCATAACTGGCAACATACACTGCTCGAAGACTTTTGTCTTCAGACACTGCGGTATTTCGGACGGGAAGATTCTACGTAGACAGCAGATCAAGCTATTCGAAAATGTCAAAAATTCTCATCAACATTGCGCCTTAATGCTTTAGCAATAAGGTTTAGAATCTAATAAAGAAATTTGACAGTGTGTAGTGGCTTTATGTGCTGTCGTCTGTACTTAAAAAGAGTGTTGGTAAAAATGGCCCGTTACCTACGTACGATGATACGTCTACGATCTCGGTTCTCCGAACATAACGGAACTGCAATCGTTATTCCACGGATGCAGGTAATAATAATACTGGTCTAATAATCCAGGTGATAGAACTTGAGGTCAATCACACCCAGGTGTAGACATATAATTATGGTTAATTCGCCAAAAATTCGTATAACATTTTATACATAGATACTGACTACAAAGTTCCGATTCCTATGGCGCAGGCCTCCTCTCGGTGAGAGGGAGTTGGCCGTATTTTACCACGCGGGCCTAGTGCGGGTTGGTAGATGTCACATGTCTCTGAAGTTTTGGCTCTAGGACATGCCGGTTTCCTCACGATGTTCCTTCACCGTTTTGAGAGCAGTGGTGATGAAATACTTTACACAAAATAAAGCGCCTGATGGGGTTCGAATTTGAACCTACGAGCTACAACTTGTAAGTCGCGGCCGATATCACAAGGCTACCGCTGTGCTCACATGGTACTTCCATTACCATTACAATTCATACTAATATTATAAATGCGAAAGTAACTCTGTCTGTCTGTCTTTCTGTCTGTCTGTCTGTCTGTTACGCTTTCCCGCTTAAACCTCTCAACCGATTTTGATGAAATTTGGCACAGACAATCTTTAGACCCTGAGAAAGAACATTAGCTACCTTTTATCCCGGAAAAAATTGATGTTCCCGAGGGAAATCTAAAAAGCGCGATATAACCGAACTCCACGCGGGCGAAGCCGCGGGCGGAAAGCTAGTAACATTATAAATAATATCTGGCGAATAGTGTGTTTGTAGCTGCCATAATTATTTAAGTGCGTCGTTGAAGTGTTGTTGTAATATTAAAAGCCTGTTATCTATAGTCTAGGAGACACTTAAATGAATACCTCAACAATGAAAGTTGAAAGCAGCGACCTTTATGATGGGCATTCATGTAGGTGTTGCCTAGTGTAAGTGTATACTGGCGTTAATGGTTACTTACTTATGTAAAGTTTACAGTTAGGTACGTAATGTGAAGTGGTGCGAAACAGATAAGTTTTTTGTACGCTCTAAACGCGTTTAATGTTACAGCGTGCTTAGTGCGAGTTGTTCTTATACATGTTAACGCGATCGAGAATTTTATGACTTTCGGCACTGTGATTGAGCCGCTCCAAGGTCGCCGTTTGGAGTGGCCCAATCACAGCGCCTAACGTCAAAAACTTCTCTAAGAAAAACTCGTACTAGGCCCTCAAAAGATCGAACTTAGTACGGTCCGGCTAGTGCTATTGTTACATACATCTATACTAGTATATAAAGCTGAAGAGTTTGTTTGTTTGTTTGAACGCGTTAATCTCAGGAACTACTGGTCCGATTTGAAAAATTATTTTTGCGTTGGAAAGCCCATTAATCCAGAAAGGCTTTTAGCTATACATATAACATCACGCTGCGACCAATAGGAGCATCTGAAGGCCAACACTCTCTTTGCGTAACTCACTATTGCTATCGATTGGAATCATTTTGAAGCATACTACGAATCCATGTCTCCTTATGTTCGCAAAATGTGACCACTCAACAACGTAAATAACGCAATGAATTATGTTGAACTGTCAAAATGAAACCCATTGCTACTTATAGTGTGTTATGCAATTAATTACCCTGCTGTTATCGTAATTTAAAATCTAATCGCAGTCTCATTTCGGCGCCAAAAAATATCAAAATGCAGGAAAATTAGAAGTATTTCCTGACAAATTGACATTGAGATCAGATTGTGAACGTTTCTTGCAATTAAGAGAATTGGGTACCCCTAGTAGATTGAGAGGGAGATAACGAGTCCCTCTCAATCTTTCAATCTCTAGGTTCCTCCAAATTTTTAAAAAATATTGCTTTGTCACTTGTCGCTAAAGTGAAATTGCGACTATATTATAAATATTTAATAACGGGAATTGACCTTGTTGTCGTCTAGAAAATGTCTGCTAGGAATAGACGAACTTGTTTTGTTCAGTGCGACCTATATCAGTTCTAAGTTTGATCGCCTTTCATCTGTTAACTATTGCGTATTATTAATCCTGCACAATTATAAGTATTAATTCACGCCTCTTCCTCATGATGGTAGTCTCTGGACAGAAACTATGAATGTGCTATGGTCATCATCATCATCTCGGCGTTAATCCCGGTCGCATCCGTAGATTTTTCAGCTTTGGAGCTTATTTTACACAAATTCGGTAACACACTTGCCCATCCTAACTTCTTCTAAACATTTTTTATTATACTAAAAATCGCAGTTATTATTAATCTCATTAATTGATTTATTATTTATTTAACATTAATTTCCTGTATTCTCGCAACGATGTATTTGAATTAAGACGAAAATAATCATTAATTTTGATAAAATGTTTGAGTGTTATAGTTATTAGAATCCAGTTAGTCATGATGACGTCATACCCAGTTTCCTCCCATGTTTTTTTTGTAATAATACCTAGAAATTGCCACAGCTTCCGATGTTCGGCGACGATGATTAATAAAATATGTTAATTGTTCAACATACATACATACATAGAAACTACAGAACTGGAATCAACTCTTCTTTTAGTTTCTTTGTAATGAATACTTATATGTATATAAAATAATTTATCAGTGTAGTAAATTCCACGACGACCGGGCCAGCGCCTCGCCGGGCCATTCTTGGGGAAGGCTTATGTCCAGCAGTGGACGTCTTTCGGCTGAAATGATGATGATGATTCAGGGTACATGAGTCAATCTTGTTCATTTCTCTCAGTTCATTTGGGGTCAGCCTAAAACACTGTTCTAAGTTCCGTAGTTTTTAACTTCATTCCTAGCCAAATATCATGTTGCTTTACATAAAATATAAAGGAATATTTAATTTTATTCTGTTCGGGAAAGTTACAGCTAATATTAACAGTGTTGTATAAGTACCTATGCATTTGAAGGCCATTTACATGTTTCCACTGATAAACACAAATAAAGAGACAATAAAAAACGGTCGGTATAATCACATAAAATCCATACTAATATTATAATTGCGAAAGTATCTCTGTCTGTCTCTCTGTCCGGCTTTCACGCCAAAACTACTGAATCGATTGTAATAAATTTGGTACACAGATAGTCTAGAGCCTGAGAAGGGACATAGGCTATAAAACATCTCGCTATGACCAATAGGAGCAGAGCAGGAACAAAAAATGTTGCGAAAACGGGAGCAAACGCGGACGTACATATTGTTCCCATTATTTTAACAGGCGCTTATTTTATATCAACTGAGCTCTTTCGGTTCGAAGTTTACGCGGGTGAAACCGCGGGGCACAGCTAGTGCTCTTATACTTTTGATTTCATGTTCCGTTTTTCTTCGCAGGTCGTATTCGTGGACACGACGAATAAGAAGCTATACTACACGAGCGACGGTGGACGCAACATCCACCGATCCGACCTGGTCTTCCATCCCAGCGAGCTCTCTTTTGATGAGGAGTTTCCTGACAAATACGTCATTTTGGATAAAGTTGACAGCAATAGAAAAGTATGTGTCATCATCATCATCCACAACCCAACTTAACCCTTCTGTTTTATTGTGCCGATCCCCACGCTCCAGGACGCAAAGCCAGATTCAGAATTTAAAAAAACTTTAGTATTCGTTGACTGATAAGTTGATAACACACTACTGCTTTATACATATATTTCAATTTATTAATCGAGCCGAATTGCCAGTAATTTATTGAATCGAATCGAGACTGGATATCAAATCAATGCAATTACGATAAATTTCAAACCAACGACCTATTTAATTGATCTGATTCGTGATTCGGAAATTCTGGATCAGGGGGCAGCTGTATCTGGCTGTGAGTGATACAATGACTGAGGACATGGCCGAAGGGATGTCACCAATCATACGGTTATACACTGCCGGTTTGACCATCAAACGGCTAGCACACTTAATGGTTGAATGCACGTATGGAATATGGAAGTACTTAGTTATTTTTATGACTGGCAATCAATCATGTTTCTAAAGTGGTTTATTTAAGATCCACTATCATAAGTTTTAAAAAAGTGTATTTCTCTTTATTTAGCTATATCTGACATTGGATGGAGGTAAGACATTCAAGATGATCCAAAGCTACGTGAAGTCGTTCTTTTGGTCTTCTGGGCCGAGTTTCCCGAAGGTCTTCTACATGGAGCGCTGGAAGCCAGATGGCACGAGCACAGTGTTCAGTGCCAGCGACCCTACAGACCTGGTCAATGCTCAGATTCTGTTTAAAGAGGCCAAAGACTTTCAGATTAAAGGAGACTACATGTTCGCTACCAAGCAATCCAAAGATGTGAGTACTTTTTTTTCGTTGTTTATTTATTTTGGCTAGATTTAGGTCAGTAATGTCGTTAGGAAACCCTTGCCCTACCATATCGGTAGGTAAATAACAAAATAATAAAGACCGGAATGAAAGACATCTAAAAGTTTCTACATTTATTTGCGTCGAGATAAATACATAATACTGTAGGTATATTATCGTAATATCGTACTTCCAACTCTTTCCACATCGTTACCTACCGGCAAAAAAAAAATAATGATAAAGTATGAATTTAAACAAAGATAGGCCTTGAAGCAAACCTTTGTTAGGTCAAAACAATTTTGTATGTTAAAACACTAGTAATATTTGCTTATGGTTAATTATCAAATGATTATATTGGGTATATCGCGCATTCGAGGTTAGCTATGAGGAAACAAAGGAGTGTTTACTTTAAGGCGCTGTGTTCAGTAAAAATAGGCTTCTTAAAACAATTTTTTAGCCAAATTTATACATTTCAGAACAGCCAAAAATTTATATGTTAATCTTGATTATATGTAGCAGGAAACCATTGTTTTCAAAACACGTTTTGAATTAATTTTCTCGATAGAAAAAAATCCTAAAGTAACCCCTAAAATTGAATTTATAACAGTTTTAACTGTATTATTAATCATCAAATCTTGATAAAATTGAGAAGAGCGATGTAAAATATAATAGTAAATGAAACCATTGTTTTTGTTTATCGATTTAACTAAGATATTCTAAAATAAATAATGTATTTAATGATAAATAACGTGAACGAAACGTCGCTCCATCGCGGCGTCCATTGCCTTCTCTTTCACTTCTATGCTTAGCGACAGTGACCGCTGAGGCGTGGTGCTTGTCGGACCTATGTCACTTTTTGCTTTACCCCGCACAGAAAATAATTATATTTACGTGTCTGTTTGTTGATGCATAATCATATTTCGTTTTTGCCCGGGTTCAAACCCCAGGTTTACATTATATGCTTTTTGTAGATTTTAATTGAAATAAATGCTTTTTAATTTACTGTTGTATTTTTGCCGATATTTTATTTGATTTTTTTCTGTAATTATTCTTTTTACTTTTTCGCGGCACATTTTTCTTCACCTGTATGTGTTCGGGTTCAAACCCCAGCCTTACGTTGTATGCTTTTTGTTGGATTTCTTATTTGCAATTGTTTTTTTTTTAATTATTATTAATTTATCCGATTTTCTGTATTTTTTGTAGTAGGTAATTGTTCCATCTTTTTAAATATATTCTTTTTGTAACAATTATAATGCAAACTAATATTTAAAATCAATTCGTTATAATTTTCTTTCTACAAATTTCTAGAAATTAATAATAAATAATAATAAGCCTTTATTTAACCATGAATTTCTTAGTTCATAATATAATTTAAAAAAAGAAAAACAATAAAAATAACAGTTAATTTGATAATAGTTCAAAACAGTATAGGCCTCCTCCAAGTGCCTCCATCTATTTCACTCGTACAAACCCGATTTCGATAAGAGTTGCAGTTTTGAAGAAGAAATCTTTTATTTTTTTAAATATCCGAAAATGCATTTTTTTTAACAGTTACTCTAAACAGCTGTTTATAAATAGCAATTTCTAGAAATGATATATTTCTAACAGTTTCATGAAAAAAGGACATAACACAAAAAAAATAAGCAGAACGGACAAAGCGCATTATAAAAATAAAAAAGAAAACAAAAAAAATAATAAAAAATGAAAATATGTATAAAGTACACATTTTCGAAAATCGCAAGGTAAAGTCGGATTCGATCCTGGTGCTCGTCTAATGCGAACCGGGACTGTGACGAACAGAGCCAACCGTACCTCGGGGTTGCGCTGTGAAATTACGGTTCTAAATGTAGATGGTATAGAAATGAAAAACAATAAAAATAACAGTTGATTTGATAATAGTTCAAAACAGTAAATTTAGATTTCATTTTGTTGCATTATTCATGGCCCCTTTCAGTATAGGCCTCCTCCAAGTGCCTCCATCTATTTCACTCGTACAAACCCGATTTCGATAAGAGTTGCAGTTTTGAAGAAGAAATCTTTTATTTTTTTAAATATCCGAAAATGCATTTTTTTAACAGTTACTCTAAACAGCTGTTTATAAATAGTAATTTCTAGAAATGATATATTTCTAACAGTTTCATGAAAAAAGGACATAACACAAAAAATTTAAGCAGAACGGACAAAGCGCATTATAAAAATAAAAAAGAAAACAAAAAAAATAATAAAAAATGAAAATATGTATAAAGTACACATTTTCGAAAATCGCAAGGTAAAGTCGGATTCGATCCCGGTGCTCGTCTAATGCGAACCGGGACTGTGACGAACAGAGCCAACCGTACCTCGGGGTCGGGTTGTGAAATTACCCTTCTAAATGTAGATGGAATAGAAAAGAAAAACAATAAAAATAACAGTTGATTTGATAATAGTTCCAAACAGTAAATTTAGATTTCATTTTGTTGCATTATTCATGGCCCCTTTCAGTATAGGCCTCCTCCAAGTGCCTCCATCTATTTCAATCTTTTTGTGTTGTGTTATTCTAAGCACTCGTACAAACCCGACTTCGATAAGAGTTGCAGTTTTGAAGAAAAAATCTTTTTTTTTTAAATATCCGAAAATGCATTTTTTTTAACAGTTACTCTAAACAGCTGTTTATAAATAGTAATTTCTAGAAATGATATATTTCTAACAGTTTCATGAAAAAAGGACATAACACAAAAATTTAAGCAGAACGGACAAAGCGCATTATAAAAATAAAAAAGAAAACAAAAGTAATAATAAAAAATTAAAATATGTATAAAATATACATTTTCGAAAATCGCAAGGCAAAGTGAACGGATGTGGGATTCGAACCTGCTGCTCGTCTCATGCGAACCGGGACTGTGACGAACAGAGCCAACCGTACCTCGGGGTTGGGTTGTGAAATTACGGTTCTAAATGTAGATGGAATAGAGAATGGTTGGTATAGATTTAATAGAACGTGCGTATTTCTCGATGCACGACGCCTCACCTCACGCATCGATGTACTCGCGCGGAGCGCCCCGCGCCCCGCAGTGGGCGGGGCTAGTCGTGTCCCACTTCGTCTGCTTCACCCCCTCAAATACCTAAAAGTTTGCTATTCACAGCGTCTTAATATAAGTACCTACATTGACGCCATTTGCTTGCTAATATTAATTCTAAAGGAAAGCCACACGAAATTTTGTCGACTGAGCTCGATCTTCTGATCTAGACTGTGACACCTTTCACAAATATAAACATAACATCACGACTGTAATTCTCGAAGGCTGACATATAGGGGTATCCTTACAAATATTATAAATCGGAAAGTGAGTTTGTTCCGCTTTCACGCCGTAACTACTGAACCGATTGCTTTGAAATTTTGCAGACGTAAAGTTAGAAGTCCGGATTAAATAATAGGGTATTTTTTATCCCGGAAAAATTTGATATTACCAAGTGAATACAAACATATTGTTAACTTCATACCAGTTTGTTGATAGATGGCGCTGTGTGTCGTTTAAAACAAGGTAATATATTGCAAACGAATATGCACATGTAAACGTAGAAGCTATATTATACGATAAATAATCCCCGAAAATGAGGAATCTAAAAAGCGCGATATAACCGAATTCCACGCGGGCGAAGCCGCGGGCGAAAAGCGAGTTTCTTATAAGTCTCATGTAATAGAGAAAGAAGGCGAGCCTATTGTTATCAACCGGGCAAATATCGAAACTCCGGAATGATACTGGAAAATTCCTGACTGAAAATCCCAATAACTTCGAATCAAACCCAATAACTCACTGCTAATATGTATAAAATAACTATATAAAACCAAACGTAGGCGATATTCGAAGCTTGGAACAAAGGCCACTCTCACCAAACAAGTGTCACACAGGAAGCATTTAATAAACAAGGTACATAACCGATAAACTTATTCCTACGCCCCATCCAACATGAATCGCTTTGGGTCATAGCAAACAACCAATTTCTCTGTCTCTCCAAAAACTATGAACTCTTTGTTTGAGCACATTCCTTATTTTCTCAAAGTACTAGCCACAATATGTCATCTTCTTCTTCTTCTTCCTCAGCCTATAGATGTCCACTGCTGGACAAAGGCCTCCCCCAAGGCTTTCCACGATGACCGGTCTTGTGCTGCCCGCATCCATCGGCTTCCCGCGACCTTCACCAGGTCATCGGTCCACCTTGTCGGGGGTCTCCCTACGCTGCGTCTTCCAGTACGTGGCCGCCACTCCAGAACCTTGCTGCCCCATCTTTCAATATGTCATTGTGTCCGATTATTTTTGTTATCAGTCCTTAACTCATGCGAAAGTAACATGTGATGATTATAATAATTTATGCAGAACAACATGGGTCTATCTATTGTTTGCACACATACGCACAGCGTTCCTTTTGTTTATCATAACAAGATAGACATTATAAAGTTGTTGCGAAGGTACACGACCTAATGAGACGACGACGCAAAAAGTGTTATAGTCCAAGATCCCAGAGCGATCAGACGTAACTTATTTTCACATGGATGAAACCTTAGGTTCGTAGTAGTGCCTCATGTACTTAGAATACCTGTGTGTTTGTGGAACTTGCCGAGTGACACCTGGGCAGGTACCAGGTGAGAAAGGTAACTAAAAATTAGAGTTATTTTACTTAAATTCTGATGGCTGATATTTATATATATTATGTATAATATTATACTAAACTAGTATCATAAAGTGTCAGACACTTTTCATGGACCAAAACTTTTGTCAGACGCTTTAAAGCTCCATAAAAAATAAATGAACTTTACTTATTTTCACATGTCTGACTTTTACATGTGTTATTGAGGTACACATACACACTTCAATTTTCCGTCTTCCATGGTTTTTTCACTATCACAAATTTCTTAATATCAGTAAAAAACAGGGTTCGAAAATATCCGATATTTATAATAAATATCAAAATATCGGATATTTATGATATACATATATCCGATATATATCCAAAATCGGATATATATCCGATATTTATATCCATTTCTTAAGACTGCCATTTTATTATCTTATTACTACCTATACGATTGCCACATGTACACGACAGTTTATTATTATGAATTTATTACAATATAAAAACAACATATTTTTAGTTTTTATTTAACAAAATAAACATAAAATCTTATAGTTCACAAAAATCAACTAAAAATAACTATCTTTTTCTGAGAAAACAAAGTCTATAAATATTAGGGAAACAAAATTAAAATATCTTAAAAATCTTAATATTTGTACTTAGTCGAGTTATAATCAAATAACAAAATAGTCTTTTTCTAGTCAGCTAGAACTGTCAAATCGCCTGTTGACATTCCTAAAGGATAAACACTACACTTCACTTTTAAGGAGTAGGGATGTTTGCAGATGATAGAATTGAAAATTATTTTGGCTCTTTTACGTTACACTATTACTATTGATTGCAGAACCCTATATAATATGCCAGCAGCGCGTCGGTAAAAGCACTTAGATGCAACATACTATAAATTTTGATATATATCACAAAAAATGGTTTGATATATATCAGATATATATCGGATATATATCATGATATATATCAATTGATATATATCCTTCGAAGCCTGAAAAAATACACGGCATAAAAAAAAAAAAAACATGTGCTCTTTACGGATCTAAACTCTATACTACGTGACACGTACTAGGCACATACAGTAGAGTGGAGCAGATGGTAAGTTTAAGAAGGGGAACCGAGTTGCTATGGACATCTCACTCGCTGTTCAATGCATGCATAGTGCTTACGCGCTCGCACTCCCAGTCGAATAATTTTTGTCATAAGGGATGTTTGGTCAGTCAAATTTGTCTGACTGATGAAATATAACTTTGTAGTAGTTACCTCAATAACATATGTAAAAGTCAGACATGTGAAAATAAGTAAAGTTCATTTATTTTTTATGGAGCTTTAAAGCGTCTGACAAAAGTTTTGGTCCATGAAAAGTGTCTGACACTTTATGATACTAGTTTAGTATAATATTATACATAATATATATAAATATCAGCCATCAGAATTTAAGTAAAATAACTCTAATTTTTAGTTACCTTTCTCACCTGGTACCTGCCCAGGTGTCACTCGGCAAGTTCCACAAACACACAGGTATTCTAAGTACATGAGGCACTACTACGAACCTAAGGTTTCATCCATGTGAAAATAAGTTACGTCTGATCGCTCTGGGATCTTACTCTATTAGTTGCCATGAATTTGGCACATGATTATTTAAAATTAAAAATAAATCTGTTGCTTGTTTCATTTTGTCCGTGAACCTATTGCACTTTCGTATGAAACTTGAAAAGCGTTTTTATTAAATAACTAGCTTTCCGCCCGCGGCTTCGCGCGTGTAATTTTCGGTTATATCGGGCTTTTTAGATTTCCCTCGGGAACATGAAATTTTTCCGGGATAAAAGGTAGCCTATGTCCTTTCTCAGGGTCCAAAGATTGTCTGTGCCAAATTTCATCAAAATCGGTTGAGAGGTTTAGGCGGGAAAGCGTAACAGACAGACAGACAGAGTTACTTTCGCATTTATAATATTAGTATGGATAGGCGATAATCTCCACAGGCGTAGAGTAGCCAGCCTTTCGGTCTTCTATAGGATGCATTCTGGCGAGTGTGCAAGGGAATTGCATGATTTAATTCCCCCATCTCCGTTCCACCATTGGACGACCCGTCGTACGGCGACTTTCCACCCTCACGTTGTTGAGACCACTACGATCCGGACGAAGCGCACTCACTTCACTTCTTCTTTTATACCGCGTACGTCGAGGGACTGGAACGATTTGCCGGCGGCGGTCATTCCGTCACACTACAATTTGAGTGGCTTCAAGGCTAGAGTGAATAGGCTCTTAATAAACTAGCGCGCTTTACCATCAATGATCGCGGTCAAGCGCTGGTTTATAATTTATAAAAAAAAAAATTTCAACGCTCGGGTTCTTGAATCACGTGTTGAATTATGATAACCTTTACACTATGTCAAAACATAGAAACAGCTGTGTTTAATGTATTTTCCGTAGAAACTTATACTTTTAGGAATAAAATGATGTCTGCACAAATGTTTGATTCATCAACGTGACTCATAGTTGGAATAGCATGCTTATGAGGTCGCTCAACGGCTTCTAAATAGGGTTGCCGAGTAGTATTGTCGCGAAGTTGATAATAACACTAATGTAAAGCTATTTGAGAGCACATATCAAGTATCTGTAGTTCCTTATAAGTTCTGGAATTTATGTCATCAGACCGAACACGGTTATGAACCAATTAACAGCTATATAATCCCGAACTGGATTCATCCAATTGTATTATATTTAAAGTCCAACAACCTTTCAATTCTATAGAAAACTATTATATTCTTAAGGAAATGAAATCGCAGACCAATGGGTAACCCTGATTTACTGCTCACTGGGTTTAGGTACGTCATGGGCGGCATTGAGTCATTAAGTGTCATCCAGTGTTATTGAGGTCTACCATCAATGTCTTGTTAGTCCACCCCTTTGTAGGTAGACTCGTATAAATAAACTCGTATATGTAGCAAGGAAGTGGCTTGTCAAGCGAATAATACGGCAAATTGTCCAACTCCTTGGTATGGTTAACACGAATTACCCGAATCACCTCAGTTGATACATTAATGTATGCACCACTTTACGCTTTTATTATGAGTTCTATACTAACTGTACTTACGCATATAATGCGTTAGGTTATTGACTTGGCATTATTGTTTGTGTTGTGATAGTCAATGTCTATGTACGCGGTCTAGGTGATCTATTTATTCCGCTGTTTCTGATTGTTTATCAACTCTGAGTTTGTTTCGGCCTTTCCTCTCTTCTAGTAGTCAGATAAGAACCATCATCGCTGAACCCATTTAAAAATATGATTCTCTTGATGTTGGAAGAAACCTTCTTACGGAAAATATACAACGTATCATTTATTAAGTCATCATGTCGTTTGACACTAATGAGTATTGGCATACATATTTAGATGATTTTGAGTGTCCCTCACATGGTAATACCTACATAAACTCGTTGCTCTGAATTTTATGCCCTTACTGGGCAGAAAATTCATAAAGCTACCTTCTACGATCCTTAAATATCTTCTTCCTTTTGCCTCGTTTCTTCGTTCGTATACGGAGATTAGGATTAATTGCCCAAAAATACCTATTATAAAATCCAAAATTCTGTTCTGTTTGCCAAGTTTTTGAAATCACCGACAATATAAGGCACGTAGTTTAATTTTCATATCAGATTTATTGTTCTGAGTGATAGCTCATACGAGTGGTCTTACAAATTGCCATAGGTTTCTTCTCCATCATTATTATACATAATAATATGAAACTCAATCACGTATTCCTTTGTACCGGTTCGAAGGATATTGTATTATGAGAATAATAAGACAAGCATTCAACTAGGTTGGAGGATATAACGGTTTTATAATTTTGGCACTAGAACTCGATTAGAAGCGTTATCAATATTTATGTATGTATTTTTTAAAGTACGACAATATGAACAAATATGATATTTTAACATTTTTAACTGATTCTAAAGCATATTTATTAGTTGTTACATAGAAACTAAACGTACATTTCTAGGAAATTTATATTAATTAGGTCTTATTTTGCTAAAATCAATCATCTTTTGTCACAAATTTCTTAAAAAAATGGTGTGTTTATTTTTTATCTCAACGACTTTTTGAACGTTAATTGTGTGTTTGTATGTAAACACATATGAAGCCATGTGGATATTTTTGGATCGCGTCTCTGAAAATGTGCGCGTGCAATGTAGCATTCGTGACGTCAGAATGAGATGCACTTCTGTAGAATTGAAATGGAGACAGTACGCAAATATAACTTGTGCAATGTTTTATTGATGATATTCGATTATTCATAATAACTATTCTTACACAGTATTATTTTGTTTAAAACGAATTTTTTACCTTGTACTAGTCACAATTGGGTTGTATTCAAAAAAATAATTTAATGTCCATCAGATAGATTTATAAAAATATTGAACACGTATTTTTTTTTTCATTCAGATACTTAGGAAGATACATTGATTTGAAATGTCGCATGATAAAGTTACGAAGTGGGGGCTAATTACGTCACGCCGTGGTATATTTTGTACTACGGCGTGACGTAATTAGCCCCCACTTCGTAACTTTAATATGCTATATCTCAGTAGTTTTTGGTACTTTCGACAAAATAAAAAATACGGCTCTTAATTTTTTTTGTAATCTGTAATACGGACTAATGATTTTTTTGATGTTCCTACCTTGGATAAATCCCTATTTGGTCATTCCATAGTCAATTTTAAAATATTGAAATTCTACGAGAACAATTTAGAAGAAAATAAAATTGATAAGTAAGACTAAATTCATGAATGTAACATTAGAGAGTTATTCGCTATTTGCCAAAGTAGGTCACTGCTATTATTTATGTGTAATTACAATAATGTCAATATGCAAATTTAGTTCTTGAACTTTATGCTATGTAATTATATGCTTCATCGCCATAATGTATCGTTTTAGATAACGTAATCGATTTTGTGTGAGGTTTGTGTTTTATTTGTACAGGAAGATCTTTGTGTTTAGCTTTTTGTGTTGTCTGCGGTCTGTGTGCAATTAATTCATCGACACGCTATTTAGTAGTTCTTGGTTTTGATTAGGCAATCGCAAAATGGAGGCTACCGAGAAACCTGTTTATAAATAGAATATCATATTATCCTTCTGTAGCAATACAAAGAGAGTATCTTGTTGCTTCTTCCTTTTGTAGTGTTAAAGAATAATTAATAAAATTATTTAATATATTGTTTGACCCAGGGATCTAGGAACTGCTTCTAATAAAACATAAATAATGAAATGTTAAACATATTATGTACTTAGCGGGCCTTGTACAGAATCCAGCAGATGAAACTACCTGAAAATGTCAAATTTCCAAATCAAACTCGAACCTTAATGCTTCCTTAATGGTTAGTAACATCATAATGCTTGAGTCATTAGAGTAAATTATTGTGGATAGGATTCCTTTTAAGCGTCAAGCTACACGATACTGTCAAATATTCCCAATCAACCTTGAGACTTAATCCTTTAGAGATAAAGTTGAAAATCTGTTAAAGATTGATAAGGTGGCATCTGTACGCCGTATAAACGTGGAATATATTTTTTTAAACTACATGAAAGTCTTCAAAATAAAATCCCTCGTATACTGTACGTTTTTTTTTTGTATCGGATTGAATTGTGAATCACTTTGTTATCAACAGGGTAATATTTAAGCGTGAGCAATGAAAACAGATGTTTTTTTATTGAGTAGGTACTTATAATTGACATACGGCTTAAGGCAACATTGAACATAGTACATAATATCGTTGACTGAAATATAAGAGTGACACTTGAATCATTCCAAGAGGCTTTCAAATAAAAACTGTGCCCATTGCCGTTACTTAAAGTGGAACAAACATCTCTTTACATTTCTAGGAAGGTTTGTTTACTTATATGCGGATCGATATTAAGAGCTTCACAAGTTGATGTCATTGTTTTCGTAATTCGAAGTGAGTGTATTTTCAGGTCACATAAATAACAGTTTAAAGTTGTTGAAGCCAAGTGCTGGACTGCAACATGGTGACAAATGGCACTGTTGTCGACTTATCGTAGTTTTTAAAGTGCTTAAGTGCGTATGTTTATTATGCAACTTTTGACATTAGCAGTGTTGCCAGTACGGTCATGTCAGAAATTACCTAAAATATAAAAAAAAGTAACCTTTTTGTATAAAAAATAACCTTTTATATTTTTTTACTGAAAGGTACCTATTATAAGTTGATTAAATAATTGATAATAATAATAATTCACCAGCAACTTGCTTTTAAATACAAACTTGTGGAATCGGAGGTGCCGTACTACAGGTATATGCCCGACCCAGTTCTCAAAAATGGCCATATCACATTGTACTGGGATCGATCCATCATGACTGACAGGACTATTGTTGCCAATAAGCCTGATAAAGTGCTGGTAGATGGATCAGAGCGGCGTGCAATGATTGTTGACATAACCATCCCACATGATGAGAACCTCGTGAAACCTGAGAAAGATAAACAAATCAAGTATCTTGACTTGGCTCACGAGGTTGTCGACATGTGGGAAGTGGATTCAGCAATCATTGTACCGATAGTCGTGACAGCCAATGGCTTAATAGCCAAGAGCCTCGACCAACACCTCAGGAGGCTCTCGTTAGGCAGCTGGATCAAGGGCTTGATTCGGAAAGCGGTACTGCTTAACACGGCTCACATCGTCAGGAAGTTCCTCTCTCTGGAGCCCTGATCGCCGGTAGCTTGGACCCTGTTCCCGATACGGGTGGGCTACTATTTTTTATATTTTTAATGTTGTTTTATGCATTTATATATAAATATTTAAAAATGTAGAACAATATGTACTATCAGCTGTAGAAGTCCATTCCCACCTTAAAGACTACTGTCGCCTGCGCTAAACCGGCCACGCACACTACCGCATTATTTTTTTATCGCAGTCTCCGTCTTTCTTTAAAGTAATGCAAAATTTCGTTACTTCATTTGAAGTTAAGTTAGCAGCCGCACTTAACAATGGTGCTATCATAAGCGAGCGATTGTGGGTTCGATCCTTAATAAAGGCAAATCTTTTTGTTGTTTCATATAATTTAAAATTATGATAATTGATTTGTATTTTAAAGTAAAAATGTTTGCAAATAATATTTAAATGAATAGGAAAATTTATTGAATATTTATCCCAAAAAAGGTTTTTATTATATGTTTTAGTTTACTATAGAGGTAATATAATAAAAAAATATATAAAAATAAAACAATAAGCATATTATAATGCAATATACTATAAAGTTATATATTATTCGGTATTATCGTAATCGTATCTTTTTTTGCGTGCGTTAACGTTTACGTATTGTGAAACAACTCATTTTTTGACTTGACGATGGTTAGCACCATTTTTAACTTTTACGCATGCGTTAAGTGAACGTGAAACAACCCGCCCTTATACTAACAAATGAAACAAACGTTGAAACGGCAGCATTGTAATATTTTATATAAAAGTAATCCTTGACAAACTTATGATATTGTTATGGTAAAAAATACAAAAAACATTTTTGGTTGTTAGATATGAAAATTATAATATTATACATATATTATGATTGAAAAGGTTATAGCTTAATTATTCATTTTCTTAAAGAAAAGAGGATTGAAGCTTAACCTGAATATTATTGCAATCATAAAATAATCTATACTAAAACATAAAATAGTGCTTATTACATTTACAATTTTTTTGCGTGTATAGCATGGTACTAGTGCTGTCATCCTGCAGTGACTTTTTTCGGAGTTTGATGGCATGAGATTATAATCTTCAAGCGCATTCTTAGTTCAAAAGTAAACGAACTTATTTCTTATCGAATTCCGAAATTATTGTTTTTATAATTTACCAAAAGTAATTTGTATTGAAATTGCAAACGGCGACATCTGTTAGCCATTAAGCCAACCGAACATATTACTGTCACTTAGCTAAATTACTTTTGAGATGGTTTAGAGTCCGTTATTAAGATATATAATGGTATATATTTAAAACACTCTGTAGGACACTTCTGCACTGTGATTGTTATAAACAGTTTTTTTTTTTTTTTGTTTAGCTCGATAAGACTCCACCAGTCGCGCCAGTTTATTTTTAAACCACAAATGCAATTTCCCTTCTTCGCAAGATTTAAAAGTTTATTCAACGGTAAATATTGTCGTTTCGTTTCACTTGTCTCGACAGCTACCTTCGTCCTCCAACCTCTTGACCTTGACCTCCAACGGCTTACAGTATTTCTCTAAAACAATAACAATTTTATTACAGACTTGCAACAAGCGATTAGTTTGCACCTTAACACAAATAATAATAAAAACAACTTACACAAAAGCCGGTTTCATATGATATTTGAGATATATTGCTGCATATGTCTGCATATTGATTAAAAAAGTAAAACTAATAACACAAACTGGTAACTATACAGTATGTTAACTAACAGAGGGCGTTCCCGTTAACCCGAAATAGTATAGCATACATACATGCTAAAAAA
This sequence comes from Sesamia nonagrioides, assembly GCA_017933935.1. NCBI lineage: Eukaryota > Metazoa > Arthropoda > Insecta > Lepidoptera > Noctuidae > Sesamia > Sesamia nonagrioides. The sequence goes on from JADWQK010001078.1 coordinate 126,861, forward strand.
AATATTTCCATTCGAAAACAAAATGTTTTAAATTTTTTTCCAATATGAAAATATTCAATAAAAATTTTAAATTTACATGTAAAAGAAACACACTGTACACGCGAACATGAAAGACGGCAACGTCGCAATTTATTTATACATGACGACTACTATTTTGATTTAAAACAGGAGGTTTCAAATTTATTTCCAATTAGAATTATTTTTTATTCGGATTTTTTTATGCTTATTTTTCTATGCTGATATTTTAATTTTAATCTATTAATGATATATATTAACGAGTTTAAGGGAACGCCCTCTGTTATTTAACATACTGTATGTTCACCAACTAACAACAGCTAAGTAATATTATTTGACTTATTGTAGCTAATAATAGTTATTGTAGGTAGCGGAATATTTTTTGTGAAGGAGTGATTCAGATTCTTTCAAGTCTACCGTCATCTTTTCATAATGACTCTAATATAGAAAAAATCTTATAAGAAAGTATCATCTTTAAGTTGCGGATCGGTATTTTTAGATATTTTTGTTGTCAGCATTCATAACTCACCAATAAACATTTAAAAAATATTTTGTAAGTTATCAGATTTGAACTCGAACCACCTTGAACGCCTATCAAGGCGAAAACCGTTAGGCCATTGAAACACTTACTGTGGACGTTGAAATTAGTAAGTAGTACCTAACAATCATAAGCGGGCAGCAAAGTGTATGAGTGTGTATCAAACTTTATTATAGAAGAAGGTCGTAACTACAACTAGTATTGCTTGGCCATAGTTTTGTGAGATTGCAACTCGACTTTTGGTCTTGACTGTACATATAGAAGAATAAAGGAATAATAATAATAATTGTTTATTTGGAACAAGTTTTAGGACATATGTTTACAAAGAGAAACGAAGATAGCTACAAAGGTTAAAACTGTGGCGCAGCTATCGACGCCTAGCTAAACAATACGTTACATTAGTTCCAGACTAGTAATAAAGAAAGTTAATAATTAAACTACATTATCATTATCAACATCACTACTTTCATGTTCTCTCCCCTTCCTCTTCTCCGCTGTTTTCTTTTCACTTTCCTTATGTCTTACGGCTCGCACAGGTTCCAACGAAACAACACAATCTTTTTCGCAATTTGGCGAACTATCCATATCACTTCCACTTTCATCTTCTGCACTCTCCATTGTTTACTAAATAATTGTTTATGTAGTGACACTAATCGCGAAACTTATGAACACAGTAGCGGGCTATTAAACCAACCGTCAGTTACGGCTACGCGACAGTTGCTTTTATGTTAAAAATTAAGAGACAATTCTACAAATTTCGAAAAATCACCTAAAAGTAACCTTTTCATTAGTGTAACCTAAAAGTAACCAATGTAGTTCAAAAATCACCTAAAAGGTTACAAAAGTAACCTTCTGGCAAGACTGGACATTAGATAAGAAGGATTTATTAAATGTTGTTTCAAAAGAATGTAGGGAAACTTGTTGTGGTCAGAATCACATTCAAATACATCTCCTTGCTCGTTTAATCATAGACTTCATACATCGCATTCCATCAAGCAACATCAAGTTTAACAGTTGTTCCGTTATGCAACGTTAAAAGAGCCTTATTAATTCTATTTCAGACAGAAATTAGCTCCAATATCATTCATCCAATATTATTTGCAACTCGCAAGGTTTTTCTAAATGGCAGTAATACTCCTTGAGCTACGTATATTGATTTATAGTACATACTAGCTTTCCGCCCGCGGCTTCGCCTGTGTGGAGTTCGGTTATATCGCGCTTTTTAGATTTCCTTCGGGAACATCGATTTTTTCCGGGATAAAAGGTAGCCTATGTTCTTTCTCAGGGTCTAAAGATTGTCTGTGCCAAATTTCATTAAAATCGGTCGAGAGGTTTAAGCGGGAAAGCGTAACAGACAGACAGACATAGTTACTTTCGCATTTATAATATTAGTATGGATATAATTACAATATTCAACGCGCTATAACGTGCGGCGAAAACATACACCAAACTACAACCAAACTTTTAAATACCTACTAGGTGTGTGTCGTGCAAACCGAATATAAATTGATTCTATCAATAAACACATAAAATAAATGGAAGTTGTCATGGAAATGTTCCTATTTTAATTATCTTTTAATGTAAATCTATACTAATTATAAAGCTGAAGAGTTTGTTTGTTTGTTTGAACGCGCTAATCTCAGGAACTACTGGTTCGATTTGAAAAATTCTTTTTGCGTTGAATAGCCCATTAATCCAGGAAGACTTTATGCTATATAACATCAGGCTGCGACCAATAGGAGCGGAGCATAAAAAAACCACGCGAACGAAGTCGCTGGCGACCACAAGTTAATTATATTTAGTCATTAAATGTTAGGGGTAGTCCAACCCTAAATTTTGTTTTATTTATATGGCAAAATTTTTAGTTTCTATTTTTTTATTATACAACGTACAAAAATACATACAATTCTAAAATTTCACCCTTCTACGATCAACCCTTAGTTTTTAATAGCCATTTTAGTAATTTAATCATTTTTCATCTCCGGTCGAAAACTGATCAATCGTCATTTAATTAGTTTTATTCCCGAGGGAAATCTAAAAAACGCGATATAACCGAATTCCACGCGGGCGAAGCAGCGGGCTGAAAGCTAGTTTTAATATATTTTGTTGACCTATTCCTATTCCTAGTCACATACATAATAATGTGTAATAGTAAGATTGTATTATGCATAACCGTAAATAATTAATAGTTAATTGAATTTAATGATAAGGAAATTTAATTTCATTACAAGTTATAAGTGTTATAACCATTGATATATTATTAAACTAAGGTAGATATGTCACTAGCGCACTGAAAATGAAGCGTACAAAAGAAGGTAAGTCCAGTATCTCGCTTACTGTGCTCTCGATACACTCGTAAAAACAAACGACAAACACTAACAGCGCAAATGACAAACACTAGCCATCTTTTTCTTCTCTATGCTTTAGATTGCGCCCCATCTCACTCACACTCTATCAACGTGTGAAATGTACGCAGAATAAAAAATTTGCATGTGTGTGCTGCTGCTCCGATCGGCACATTTATTTTGGTTAATTTGTTAGAACATATCATATCTGTTAATACACACATCAAAAAGTGTCTAGGGATCAACATATATTTTTACCGTAACTTTTCTCTGATTGATATTAATTAAAATTTTTCTTTGGGATTCATCAAATAAAGTGTTTTCGTTGTCACAGTGATAAACCAAGTCACCTTTGCATTAATAAAGAAATTTACGCTGAAACGCCATTGTTCTTCTGCCAATTTCTGTGTTCAAGAGCCCATTGATATCGAATCCTACGTTATTGCATTGCTAAATTGGTACCCGTAGCGGTCTTCGGGAATGAGTTCACTTCATGCAAGCGGTTTCTGACTGTTTGGTCGCTAATTAAGTTCCCTGAAAGAGTGATGAAGCCTCGTATATCGCGGATTGTGTTGGAGCTCTTCGAGTTAAAGATTTGAATGTATCGGTCTTGTCTCCGTGTGGTGCAGCGATACCGTCCTCCAGCAACTCAGCCACAGTACCAGTGCTTCATTAACGTGTCCAAAGTCGACTGATAACACTCCTGACTTGTATTCGACTAAAGCCTGATACGTTGCAGGAACCAGCTTCTATCATTCCCACGGCTCCCCAGGCATTTTATTTCGCTTCTTGCTCCATAATAACGTTGGTTTAATCAGTAGTAGGGAAACAGTAGCACTAATAATATCTTCAATGCGTTTGTATGTTTTTATAGGAAAATATTGACGAAATGATTTTCATCTTTACTCGAATTTTGATTCACAGTTTCTGATTCAAATTGTAGGAAATGCACCAAAGGATCCATATAAATTTATAAAATCATAAATTTATTGCAAAGCCACATCTCAATCTCAAGAAATCCGCATAAAAATGTGATACAGACACTTTTGATGTGTGTATTATATCATTAGTTATAACTGTTTATCTAGGGTTGCCAGATAGGAAGTTACAAAATCCGGGACAGTCGCCGCGACAGAGACTCTCTCGGAAAAAAAAAAAAGCTCATTCGAAATCAAATAATCAAATCCGGCAGAGTCGGAGGAAGAACGGTTAAAAAAAAAAAGGTCATTCCAAATCGGACACTCGTAAATTCTTACTATCATCTTTGTTAATATGCTTTTTAAAATCCGGGACAATTACCGCTCATTCCGGGACAAGAGGTCATTCCGGGACAAGAGGCAAGATTCCGGGACAATCCCGGATTTCCCGGCGGTCTGGCAACCCTAGTTTTATCTCATAACCTATGGCTTTTGTTGTAGTCGTGAGAAGTTTGAACATCATGGTTTTGAATCTGTTTTTATTATTTTCTTGAGTGCCTAGATAGTGTGCACGTTGGACGTTGGTTGCCAAAAAAAGTAGCCATCTATTTCTAATCTTAAGTCAGTCTACATTGTTTTAAACAATGTTGTCTGAGTTATGTATATTGGGTAATAATTATAATTAGTCTTTGTGTCAAAACTGATCTAAGTATTTCTTTTAATTTCGATTCAATTTAATTAAAAATCTAATAATTTATTATTTCCATATTATTTTATTGGAGTAGTTTTAGTATTTAGTTCAATAATTAATTCTCATTTAGTTTTTAATGTTACGGAAAAATATGTTTTTGTGTGTTACCATATGCATATAAAACTTACAAACATAAAATGTTACGAGGACGAATCTAACTTAGACCCCGGTATGCAAATAAAATATACTATACATATGTATGTAAGTATATAAAACTAACAGCGATTTTAATACATACTTCATGTGACTTTGACATCTTGACTTTGTTTCTTATTGATTGAAAACAAAAGCATTATTATGTCCGCTATGTTCTAACTCAAAGTAAGTACACTTTGAGTGCTTTAAGTGTCCTTAAAGTTATTGTAATGGTGATGAAATATCTTAGCGGACATTTTATGACCAAGTCGTTACTTAATCCGTCCTATCATTAATGTTTTGTTCGTAAAAAAACAGTAAAATTACATAATACATAAAGTTATGTAGTCATGCAGTTAGTTTTAGCCTTTGTTTGTGGCAAAATAGCAAGAAGCAATCATGTCACAACATTCAATATTGTTAAAATCGGGGTTTATGTAGTATTAGCTTTCCGCCCGCGGCTTCGCCCGCGTGGAGTTCGGTATTTATTTTATTTTTTTTTATATTATTAACCAGTGCTTGACCGCAATCCCGCCTGATGGCAAGCAGTGATGCGATCGTTGATGGTAAAGCGTGCTAGTTTACTAAGAGCCTATTCACTCTAGCCTTGAAGACACTCAAATTGTAGTCCGACGGAAACACCGCCGCCGGCAAGTTGTTCCAGTCCCTTGATGTACGCGGTATAAAGGACGAGGCGAAAAAGCGTCGTCCGGATCGTAGTAGTATTAACAACGTAAGGGTGGAAACTTGCCGTACGACGGGTCGTCCGATGGTGGAACGGAGATGGGGGAATCAAATCATGCAATTATGCAGTCATGCAGTTAATTTTAGCCTATGTTTGTGGCAAAATAGCAAGAAGCAATCATGTCACAACATGTCAATATTGTCAAAATCGGGGTTTATGTAGTACTAGCTTTCCGTTCAAATATCGCGTTTTTTAGATTTGCCTCGGGAACATCAGATTTTTCCGCGATAAAAAGTACCCTATTATTTAATCCGCACTTCTAACTTTACGTCTGCATAATTTCAAAGCAATCGGTTCAGTAGTTACGGCGTGAAAGCGGAACAAACAAACAAACTCACTTTCCCATTTATACCTAATAATTGTAAGGATAAGAAAGTCGTCTAGGGGTAGGCGTAGGCTAGTACCAAAAATTAAAGAATATCTAAACTAATAATGTAATCTTTTTAAAAAGAAAACTATTTTATCTTTTGCTCTTTAGAATATATCGGGCATTTATTGATCAGTTAGTCTGAAAACGTTTTTTACCACGACATAGCGACATTACTTAATGTAGACTACAAGTCTACAATAGCTTTGAAAGATGACTAGTTCGTTCAAACTTTCTAAGTAATTTAACTGCTTAGAAGTTACCAAAGTGATCCATGAACTGTTCAAACAATTTCTTTTTTTTTTCCAGAAAAACACTCTGCACTTGTACATTTCACACCAAAGAAGCCCATTCTACAAGGCAGAGTTCCAAACAGAGTTAGATCTAAGGAAGTTCCACATAGCGGATGTAACTGACAAACGTATTTTCGTCTCTGTCATGCATACTGATTCTTTAGCAGACTTGTATGTGTCAGAGATAAGCAACAATTTCACACAGTACAACTTTGTTCTTAGTTTGGAGCAGATTTTGTGCTACTTTCCTGATGCTAACTGGAAGGACAGCTGGCTTGAGTAAGTGGAAATTACATCATCATCATCAACCTTTTTTATCGTCCCACTGCTGGGCACCGGTGTCCTCAGGCTATTATACAGAGAAGGATTGAGCGTAATCACCACGCTTGCTCAATGCGGGTTGGCGATTTCAGTCTTAAAGTCCAGGTTTCCTCAAGATGTTTTCCTTCACCTTTTAATCGTCTTTGTTGTCCAAGGTATATTTAGAAACTACATATAACTTAGAAAAGTTACATTGATACCTGCCTGACCTTGAATCGAACCCGCACACTCATACTTGAGAGGCTGGTGTTCTAACTTCTAACCACTAGGTCACCACGACTTGGAAATTACATAATTTAAAACAATTACAAAAGTAAAGTTTCTTGTAGATTTTATATTAGATATAATAAATATTTCAAATTCTTCCTTAAAAATATGGGTTCAAAACTACATCTACCATACATTTACTTTTTTCTCTTATTTTTCTTCTTTATAACGAACTTCAAAACTTAAAAAACTAATACTAATATCAGATACAAAAAGGTTGTTATCGAAGGTGACGTAGTGTTTTTTACATTTCAAAATCCTTGGCTATAAGGACGACAAGTATTTTGGCCGCAGAATTTTATTTTTATCTTAGAAATGTCAGTTTGAGGTGACCCCGATCAATCATCACCCTTTCACTGCATTTTTTCTCTTCTAAATTTATAATGTGCAAACATCCGAGTAAACAAAGAATGGGTGACTTACAGGGACGTTACAGAAGACCCGTTCACTGACCTATACCGCGTTGAAGGTCTGAAGGGCATTTACATAGCGTCGCGAGTGGACTCGAAGGCTCCCGTCACGAACATTGGTCCAGAGCACCTGATCTCGCTGATAACCTTCGACCATGGAGTCACTTGGTCACCCATCAATCCTCCCACTGAAGATGAGAACGGTAAGTGTTGTTATAGTACATTACGATATTAGTGCGTAATGATGGTTATAACATGCGAGGCGGAATTTCAGCCCGAACCGAAGGCGAGGGTGTAATTGAGCCGAGCATGTTATAACCAATACGCACGTATATCGTACGACGTTTTTTAACACACTTGCGAGGAAACAGAGAAAAAAGTATTTTATATTTTGTTCATTTTAAATAAACTCAATCTGTGAATGCACACTGTTGCTTGGTTCCATATTTACTTGAAATGGAAAATAATGCTGTTATGGAATTTGTATCGACTATAACTTAACTATTTGCTTTGATAACACACGCGTTTGTTATGGCCCGCTTTACATATTTAAAACCGGTGGAATTACATCAGCTTTACGAGCAAGGGTGTTAAAAAAAAATATAGTGACTATATTTTGTCGTGAGCATTGTGTCATATTCCATATTCTCGGTGGTAGGCCATAACATCGGCTGCCGGCGGAAGTTACCACCCACCAGACAAAGTCTTGCCGCCAAGCGATTCGTCGTGTTCCGGCATGCTGTCTGGTGAAGCCGTACGGAGGACGGGTCTGAGCAGTTGTGTTGCGATGTGTGGCGGGTACGATGCGCCAAATGTTGTTGTCTCGGGAATTTGGTCGTGGAGAGCCTCCATATCAATCTCCCTCTATCGCAGCATCGTTTGGTCGTATTGGTCTTGGGTTTAACATTGCATCACCTCGCTCAACTGCCGTCCTCCTTCCTATTCCTAAGTTTTTTAAGTGAATAGGCTTAATAAACTAGTGCGCTTTACACTCAACGATTGCATCACTGCATACCATCAGGCGGGATTGCAGTCAAGCACTAGTTTATAATTATAAAAAATTAAAAAAAAAAATATTAGCGGGCTAAGCATTGTTAAATCGGCTTGTAAGGCGCGAAACAATAGTTTGAGTCAACAAAGGATTATCTTTTAATAGCTTATTAAAACAATAATCAGTAGAAGAATAAAAGTTATATGCAGACTTGTTTATTTTACCATAATATAGATATGCAATGCGATGTCTACCTGATTTCATTATCGAATGACTTTGCATACTTCGTAAGCAATTTCAATTATACATAATATTTCCTCTTTGTTTTTCGCAGTGATTTGTACCTATAGGTATAAATTTATATGTATTTCTGTTTTCCTTATGTATTATAGTGCCGATTAACCGGACACATTATAGCATCTAAAAAACCCAGAAAATGTGTGGGTATAGGGTACTTCCCGCCAACAACACACCATCCGGTGTTCTCTCTCTTTATCTAACATTATTTTTTGATTAAATGCGAAACCCGAAACACGTGTCCAGTATTTAAAAATAAACGATCTATGTACAAAACAAAAAGATATAATGAAAAACCACAATGTTATGAGGTTGCTACTTGGTTGTCCCAACAAAAATATGGTCAAAGGTCCGCTCGGGCGGGCGAGCGCGGTGTATTGATCTCTGGCTGCTGCGCGCGCGAGTACTGTATATGATCTATCTGAAAACTGCGTGCGGGCGCTCGGTATCCACACTGCAACAATTTCTAAATGTATTGGGAAAAAATATAACATGGTGTAAAAATTAGGGTTGTAACGGAGGCTTGTTAGCGGAGGCGGAGGCGGATGCGGAGGCGACGAGTCTCACCTCCGCGGATGCGGAGGTTAACGGAGGCGGAGGCGGAGGTGAAAGTACATATAGATAAAATTGAAATTTATGGTTAATTAAAACAATTTTTTTATTTTAATACGTACATTAATAGTAGTATACTTTGTAAAAAAAAATATTACCTTCTTGTAATGAAAATTGAGGAGAAACAAATTGTGCTTGCCGCATTCCCGCCTCGCACTAGTTGATTCTTGACCATTTCGCGCTCAAACGCGGCCGGACTATTTAATTATTGCATAAATACGTAAATAAACCTCCGTTATAACTCCGCTAAAAATTGTGCGGAGGCGGAGGCGGAAGCGAAGATACGATTTCTTGCGGAACTACCGCAGTAACGGAAGCGGAGGCGAAGCTCCGTTACAACCCTAGTAAAAATGACTGGAATCGATTCAGTTGCCTATTCTGGACAAACTATATTCAGGTTTCGCATAAATAACGTTCAATATAACTTTAAGTGCGTAGGTGAAAAACGAATGTATCAATCGTTAAGTATTGTTTTGAGGAGGTCTTAAAAAAATTGTGCGTTTCTTTTCTATCGTTTTGTTAGTTTGGCATTGGATATTGTAAGAGCTGGAATCATAACTAAATTTTTTATGGATTTCTTTTTATTACTCATTTCGCAGGTCTGCTATAAAAAAGCTTTTGAAGCAATAAGCAGTACCTTTGTACTCAAATTATACTAAGTCGTATCCCTGCGTATTTTTACTATGTTTACGTAAAATCGTAAATAATACAACAAAAAAACTTAATAAAGCAAAAACTCCACAGCAACAGTAATAACAACAGGGGATTTAAACTGTATTTAGATATTTGTAACAAAGATGCTATCGCTACTCAGCGCTTGCGGTGAATGCGGGGCGCCGCGCGGGGAAGCGGGAGAGGGGTCGCATTCCAGCGAGGTGCACAGTTAACACGCGCGAGTTATATAGTATGTCTGCCGTACCCAAGTGCAGCTTTTCACAGACATAAAATATCTTCAAATAACGAAATTTTCACCAATTCCGCTGACATCCATCTTGCTGTTTGTTCTCAGGAAAGCCATTGAACTGTCACATAGAAAACTCCTGCAGTTTGCACCTATGTCAGAGGTTCAGCCAGCTGTACCCAGTCACAAGGTAAGAATTCCATGGAATCTCCTTTTACCCCTTTTTAATTTTCCAGAAACATCTGTTTCTGCTGAGTTGTTCAAAAGTGAACCATAATGCTAAGGTGTAAAGTATCCTTTCATGTGACCTGTTAATGCTTGAAAGTGTTTTCGCTAGGACAACTACGCCGTATCGATAACGTGGTTAGTTAGTATATCGTAATGTTTGTATAATCTGATTATTTTAGTACTTACTTAATTACATTAATTTATATTAGTTACGGCAGGAAACAATATAATCGGAACATTATAACTACCTAATAAATAAACTATTACTAATTACGATGTTCGTATGGAAAATAAATAACTGACTGTGTATTATTCTGGAGGTTTTTGGCGGGAAGCTAAGATGAATGCCACGCTCATTTTTCATTGGACTTTTAAATTATTTATAGTGTCGTTTACTAAATAAAAAGGCGTGATTTATGTAGTAAAAAGTGCATTAAGTGAATAATTCATAAAGAACAGTGAAATATTGTAGCATAGTGGCCACATCATGGCTTTGCACTAAAACTTCCTCCGTGTTCGGTTCGCACGGCCGCCTTTTTCGACATGAATAATTCATTACGTGACATTGGCTAAATGCACAAACCGTGCAAAGCCATAAGAGAAAGAAAGAAAAAGTGTATTATTCTATACAACATTATTTTTTGTTAATGCGAAACCCGAAACACGTATCCAGTATTTTTAAGTCAAGAATCTATGTACAAAATTTCATAAAGATATCTTGTAAAACCAAAAAGTTTGTTATCTTAATTGGTTGTCCCAACAAAAATATGGTCATCGCACTTCTCGCCCGCCCGCGCCGCTGTTCGCACCGTGGATCGTTGCCGCTGATTATAGTACTAGGCGTGTGCGCATAGCTATACGCACACGCCTAGTACTATGATCTACCGTCGGCTGTGTTGTGCGCTCGGTAACCACACTACAGCAATTTTTAAATGTTTTTGGGTAAAAATATAACATGGTGTAAAAATGATTGGAATCGATTCAGTTGCTTATTATGAGCAAATTTTTGCAGGTTTCGTATAAAGAAAAAATGACGTTGTGTAGGTACACACGACAAATAATATTAATAAGGTATACTAATTTGAATATACCAAATAACAGAAAACCCAAGGATATGACGACAGGGTAAACATACGTAGGTAGTCAGTTTATATCAAATAATATATTCATCCCATTGATATAATATTAAACTAAGGTAGATACGTCACTAGCGCACTGAAAATGAAGCGTACAAAAGGAGGTAAGTGCAGCAAGTCGCTTTAGTTTTCGTCGATTCTGTTTAAGCGCAAACGACAAACACTAGCCATCATTTTCTTCTCTATGCTTTAGATTGCGCCCCATCTCATGACTGTGCCAACGTGTAAAATGTACGCAGAATAAAAAAAATGCATGTGTGTGCTGCTGCTCCGATCGACACATTTATTTTGGTTAATTTGTTAGAGCATATCATATCTGTTTAATATTATATCAATGATTCATCCATTTAAAATTTATTGTTCAGTATATACTGGCTGCATCGCATCGTTTGATAATTGAGTGTTTTTTACGGGACCGCGGGTGCACGGTGAAACAAAAACGCACTAAGTCAGTCAATGCGTTTTTTTTTTCATTCCGCACGGCTTTTATGATTCGAAGCGTAATGTTGTCCTCGAAAATTGGGCTATCGAAATGAAAAAATATAATTCTTCGATCTGACTGAAATCTCAATAAATGTTAGAGTAAACAATATGCGTCACATCTACGCATAACGGACATTAGCGCTTAGCATAATACTAGGAGAGAGCGCCTCACCGCAGGTTTTCAGTGGCAGCCGGTGTTCATTTAATGACGTCAATCAGCGCAACATACGATTTGACATAAACTGGTCGTTCCAGCGATTAGCTCGTCCAAGCCAATAAACTCTACAGCTTTGTTATTATTAGGCGTATGTACAAAGTGTTCGGTAATGAACGGATAACTTTGTAAGGGGTCATTGAACAACTATTACAATGGGATCAAATCTGAAATCACGCATGTCTCGTCAACATTTAAGAAACAGCTGATTCTTTTTTTTGCGATTTTAGGTCCCATAGTAATAGTTGGTTATATTGAAGAGTACAATGACCCCTTACAGGATTATCCATTAATTACTGGACTGTGGACGCCTTGTATAGTAAATGGATGTAGATTGAACAAAACCACAGAACCAACGTTCCTGAATGGTCTAAGGTCTAAGCCATTACGAGTATTACAAGAGTTGATGGCACATTATCGTCGGTCGTGTCATATTATGAGTTTCCTGGTAATCCAGGCACGTATCAGCGTTTGTCGAACATATACCTAGTTTTCTTTGTTCTTTGATAATAAGTAAGTAGGTTCCTTATAATTGGGAATTCATAATGTGCAGTAAAGACATTATCTGTGATAAGTCCCCTCTTTGAGGAGTGACTAGATAGGCGCCCCAGCCCCTTTACCACAGTAGACAGAGAACAGTAGATTATCTAAGGCCGCCCGCAGAGTTATTTGCCTACTCTTGTGTTGAACCCTAGGGTTGTCACTTTGATCTAAATTTATAGAATAAAAAGCATATTATGATTGAATATTTTACCAATTTATAAATTTAGTAAAAATAAAAAGCCTTTATTCACATAACATTTATTATATTAAGTTACAAATGTGATACCGACAAAATTTTTAAGACTACTTAAGTGTAACACTAAATTATATTCTAAAGCTCGTAAATAATGATAAATTTTAAGTGATGTGTGATATGGGAAATCGATATAACTGGTTCTTATCAGAGAAGATTGTAAGTGATGAGTACTTAAGTGTAACACTAACACAATAATATTCACAAGCTAATAACTAATGCTTAAATGATATAAAACATGAGAACGTAAACAATAAATATGTAGTTCTTATGAAAAAGTAGACATTAGTAAAGCTAAGATTATGTATGGGTAGCGAATATTTAACAAAAGATACCTTACTTTAATAAAACCGCAAAACCTTTTTAGCCTCATTAGTTTCTGAGGTACAATTATAATGATTGTTTATATGGGTACTGTGTAATGTTTGTTTATATAATCGGATAGCAACAGCTAGCTCAAATGCAACAAAGGCGCCGCTCGCTTACTCGCTATTAAGAGCACCTCGCGTTGCTGTTGTCGACGCGCGCGTCGGAGGGATTAAAGGTTATAATGTTATAAATAAAATTCTACGCAACCTAAGCGTTAGTCGGTCACATTTTACTATAATTTTATTAACTTAATATTATGATTAAGACGCCATATTTGGATCAAACAACACATAAGACAATAGAAAAAAAAATAGTAATTTGCAATATTGATTATTGTGAAATTGTCCTTATTACACTATACTCGACAAATACGTTTACTTAAACGATATTTCATACTCAATCCTCTGTTTTATAGTAAAACTGGGCTTCTTAAAATAAACTTAACTTTAAACATAGTAGTCAGGAAGTAAATCTGGGAATACAATTATATGGAAAAATGCGACTCGGGTACGCTCTTAATAAAGCAAATAAACTGTGAAACAAACAATGCTGCATATATCACATTTTCTAATAAGATTTAAGTTGTACTTACATTTCTGGTTCAGTAGGAAGTATGAAGAATGATAAGTCCGGATTTGCGAAATCATTATTGAGGCACCCGAAAACACTACAATATTTTTTTCCCCCTTTTGAAGTCATGATACTCGTAATAATTAATATTATGGTAAGTTGCCGGCGAGAATTGACGAACGCGAGCGGTCATGTAATTTACGCGCGTGCTCACAGTCACGCGGCACAGCCCGTATTGCCGCCATCCTATACCATCCTATATTATACCAGCGTGTGCGTGAAATCGCGTACCGACACGGCGCTCGGCGCGCACGCATACATTCAAACCGAGAGCGGCTCGTTTATATGAAGATGTTTTACTGTTCTCTGTCTATTGTGGTAGTGGTGTCAATAACGCAAGGGTGGATGCTCGCGTTACGACGAGACGTTCGATGACAGAACGGAGATGGGGGAATTAAATCTTTCAATTCCCTCGCACACTCTCCAAAATGTATCCTATAGTGTTCTACACACACACAGAGACATAGACAGGCTGGCTACTCTTCGTCTGTGCTCCAGGCTTTGGAGAAGTTTTTTTTCTGCCAGGCAAACGCGTCCTCAGCAGGGTAATTGCATAACAGACTATCAGTAGCAATGGGTTTCATTTTGACAGTTCAACAACATTCATTGCGTTATTTATATTGTTGAGCAGACACACTTTCCGAACATTTGGAGCAATGGATTAACAATATGGCTTATAATGATTTCAGCTGAGTCATAGTGTTCAGAATATAACAGCCGGTCTCACAGTTAAGGTCTCTTGGTTTAAAGTGTAGTGAATAACTATTAGGTTGAAGAGACCGTGCATATATGCGCGGGCGCGTCGGCGAGGAGCCGCGCGAATATAGAAAGATGGCGTCTGGGCGTCCGGTGATATTAGTGGGGCTGGACATCCCTCATCGGGAAGGATGTCTTTGGAACATACGGGGAACACCTACAAGAATTTTCTTATCTGTCATATATATAAACTAGCGGTCGCCAGCGACTTCGTTCGCGTGGAGTTAGTTATGCCCCGCTCCTGTTGGTCGCAGTGTGATGTTATATAGCCTAAAGCCTTCCTGGTTTAATGGGCTATCCAACGCAAAACAATTTTTCAAATCGGACCAGTAGTTCCGGAGATTAGTGCGCACAAACAAACAAACAAACTCTTCAGCTTTATATATTAGTATAGATACTAGCTGTTGTCCGCGACTCCGTCCGCGTGGACTTCACTTTACAGCGCGATGTGGTTCCCGTTTCCGTGGGAATGACTATTCCTAAAAAAATAAATAAATAAAAAATATTATTTAAAAACAAAAAACCCGCCTGCATAAAACTCTAACGAACTGAATAGGTAGAAACAAGTTGAACAATCGCAGTTGGGGGACTGTTCTATGGAATACTTGTTTATCTAGCTAAGAAGTCCCCCAACTGCGATTGTTCAACTTGTTTCTACCTATTCAGTTCGTTAGAGTTTTATGCAGGCGGGTTTTTTGTTTTTAAATAATATTTTTTATTTCTATCTTTTTAGTTTTAACAAATTATGTTTCTAATGTTGGAAAACTTAAAAAAATTGTTTAATTTCTTTTTCATCGTTCCATTTAATATTAAAAGTGCACGTTATATACATATTTTCTAATGAGTATTTTAAATCCTTCATTTTAAAACCAATTCGATAAGTTTGGTTAATAAAAATTACCTCATAATTATGGCGTCAAACATCCGCCATTTTATTTTTTTTTAATGTCATCGTCTAAGACAAATCTAACGATGTCTCAAATGTGAAAATCCGTTAGCCGGTTCTGGAGATACAAAATAATAAAGAATATTACATACATTCATATGTACAAGATACGCGCTTTGTGCATGCCTCCGAAAGTAATTCTGTTTATAATTTTGCAAAAAATTTAAACTGACTGACTTTTGTGCTGAAATTTCTAAGTGTACATTAATTACGTAGGTACGGACGACAGCAGGTCAAGCTACCCCAAACGGTCAGATATTTCCAATCAACATAGAGCCTTAATGCTATAGAGATAAAGTTGAAAATCTAATAAGGAAATCTGACAGATTGTAGTAGCTTGATGTGATGTCGTCTGTACATAGGTTTGGTACTGTTTCAATGTAGGTTTCTGGATTTATCCTATTTTTTTTTATTTTAAATTTATTGAATTTTCATCTTGTTTTAGTCTCTTCAGTTGATTTTTAATTGTAGTTATCCATGCAAGTGGTTCTTTTTTGTTTATTTAATTATTAATAAATTTATGTCTTTTTAGTTAAGAAATATTACGTAACCGGATTAATTCCTTAAATGAGTTTATGTCATGTGGTTGATTTAGGAATTTGTTAGGGTTAAGAAAACTGATATCAAGTCCGGAAAGAGTCCTCACTCTACTCAAAGTAACGTAAGCTTGACCTTTTGCAAATAAGTTTCTACTTAAATCTACAACTGCTGGGTCTAAAGTTGTGACCTGTAGTTTATGCACCGTCACTGCCCAGCATAAAAATAAGGGAAACATTCGTCGCTCAATCTTGCCTTTACCACGTAAAGCATCAAATTCTGTAGCACGAGGCTGGATCCAGGTCCAATACCAGGTAGGTTCCCTGTTATACTTGTGTCATCGAGCTCCACAAATACCGCTTGTGGTAGTTTTCCTGGCACCAACTGCTTTCTGCGTAGTGCTGGCCAATATATTCGTCGGATAATACCCATAGCACCGTTAACCAGCCCATGGTTAGCACTGATGTTCCGTCTTAGCATGGCTCGAGAGCTTATACCTAACTTGAGGTGGTTTGGTATACTACCTGATTTATTGGGATCTTCAGGTATGTATTCCTCTCATGGTTTTTGACCATATGTTTTAGGTTCAAATGAAATGTCTACAGCACTAACATTGTATACTTTTGTGAGCTTTTCTAACTTTTCTGTCATGGTGTTCTTCGTCTTCAATCTTTATCGTCTTTTTTTTTTTTATTAATTATAAACTAGCGCTAGTTTTAATAAACTAGCGCTAGTTTATAATTCAAGGCTAGAGTGAATAGGCTCTTAATAGAGCCTATTCACTCTAGCCTTGAAGACGCTCACATTGTAATGTGACGGAAACACCGTCGCTGGCAAATTGTTCCAGTCCCTCGATGTACGCGCTATAAAAGAGGAGGCGAAACGCTTCGTCCGGATCGTAGTGGTGTTAACAACGTAAGGGTGGAAACTTGCCGTACGACGGGTCGTCCGATGGTGGAACGGAGATGGGGGAATTAAATCTTACAATTCCCTCGCACGCTTCCCAAAATGCATTCTATAAAAGACCGAAAGGCTGGCTACTCTACGCCTGTGCTCTAGGCTTTGGAGACCGTCTCCAGTTAAGTCAGGGTTACAAATCAGCCTCTTCGCCCGCCTCTCCACTGAATCCAAAGTGGCCAGGTGACACTTAGCAGCAGGCGTTATTGAATGCTACAAGTTTGGCATTGCCCCATTCGGAGACTGCCACTTGCTTCTCGTCCAGCTGATTTCTTTAAGAATCAATAAACTGCCACTGTGTTGGCAAAAATACATTGATTGCATGGGTTATTACTTCAATTAATACAAAAGATTTTTTTTCCTATTAAACGGCAATTTTATATTTAAAGACTTTTTTATATAAAATATATTTAGAATCAATATTTTTATTATAATCAGTGATTAAAATCCTTAATTTTGATACCCAACTCTATATGCTTGGCAGAAAAAAACATGTAATTCTTTTTTTTTGTTCCATTTAATATAAAGTTATATACATATTTAGAATCAGTGTTTAAAATCCTTCATTTTGATATCCCACTCGATATGCTTGGTAGAAATTTATTTCTTCATATCTCACAATATGGCGTCATACATCAGCCATTTTGGATTTTTTAAAATGTCACCTATCTAGTAGCAGTTGGGCAATTAAGTCAAATCTAACGATACCTCAAATGTGAAAATCCGTTCAGTGGTTCTAGAGATACTAGGTAATAAAGAATAATACATACAAGATAGGAGCTAAAAACATAACCCTCCTGGCAGTCGGGTAAAAAGCTCATTTGATATAAAATAAGCGCCTGTTAAAATAATGAAAACAATATGTACGTCCGCGTTTGCTCCCATTTTCGTAACATTTTTTGTTACTGCTCTGTTTCTTTTTGTCATAGCGGGATGTTATATAGCCTATGTCCTTTCTCAGGCTCTAGACTATCTGTGTACCAAATTTCATTACAATCGGTCTAGTAGTTTTGGCGTGAAAGCCAGACAGACAGAGATACTTTCGCATTTATAATATTAGTATGGATATCACACTGATAGGATTTATTACACAGTACTCATACACGGGAGTCGCTACCAGACGGGTCATATAAAGGTAAGATATTCCCTTATTTTTGTAGGCACAGGGTGCGGCCCGCATTAATCTATTTTCGCTTTGGTGGGCGACGAGCCTCTATATGCAATTTTGTGGTAGCAAGAGTGTGGGTCTCTTGGGTGATTTATCATACAAGTTAGTGCGGTATCGGACCGTATAAGCCCCGCACGATGATATTGCGACTGGCGGCCATCTTGATGACGTAGTCGAACTCGCACCGTCGGTACCGTTCGCATGTTCAGTCCGCGCTTACCCACTTACGCACATCGAATATTTTTGTTAGCTTTTTGTTTTTGTTATCCTGTTTTATTGTTGTTTTTGAGTTTTGTTGTTTAGTTTTGTTAGTTGTTGCTCGTTAAAATGAGTAAAAAATTAATTAACAGTCGTGCTCGTGAAATTATAATTAAAGTGGACAATTATTTTGTTAAAGAGAAAAAGGACTGTAAGTTAGTTCTTGAAAATATAAACCGTGCTTTAAAAAGTGCTTCGGACACTACTGAGGAAATTTTAATACCGAAGCAACTGCTAATAATTATTAAAAATATTTGGCAAAATTCTACCAAAGTCACGGAGCGTGTGGCATGTACCACAGGCGTTGCAAAAAATACTGTGACGAAATTGCGACGAGAGCATAAGCCAGCAACAGCCAGCAAAATGAGAACTCCTATTAAAGGAAAACGACAAAAGAAGGAATATTTCGACGGATTTTCTTTAACAGCTTTAAGAAATATTACATTCAATGTATACGGTGAGGAGAGAAATACCCACAATGCGCAAAATCTTGGCGGCTTCAAAGTAGACCTTAATTATACTGGCAGTGAAACTACATTAAGAAAAATAAATGTGATTTAGGCTACTAATTTAAACGATGCTACCAAAAAAGACTGCCTATAATTGAAAGACCCCAAATTCAAACGTGGAGGGCTAAATATTTACGACGTATGAAAGAAAATGACTCGCTTGGTAATAACAAAAGACCCGTTATTTATTTCGACGAAACGTGGATACACGCACACTACACGATAAAAAAATGTTGGCAAACAGCAACCGATGTCAGAGTGAGACGGAACGACAGCCCTGGCCGCCGATGGATAATAGTTCACACGGTAAGTGAAAGCGATTTTGTTGACAATGCCCTTTTAATATTTAAAGAAGACACCAAAACGGGGGATTACCATGATCAAATGAATGCTGAGAATTTCACTAAGTGGCTTACAGAAAAATTAGAACCCAAATTACCACGTAATTCCATAATTGTGATAAACAACGCCCCTTATCACAGTAGGGACGAGAATAGGCCACCAAGTATGAACAATAAAAAACAGTTGATGGTTGAGTGACTACAAGCTCACAACATCGACTTTCCCAACGACAGTACAAAACCTGAACTGTATTTATTAATTAAACGGTACAGACCGGCGAAAAATTATAAAATTGACAATTTATTAGCTGGCAATGGCCATGAGGTCGTTAGATTACCACCCTACAACTGCGACCTCAACCCCATTGAGTACATCGGGAACCTGGTATAGATGAGGATCTCAGAAAAGAATGTGGAGCAGTTGGAAAGTCGCATTGAAGCTCTGACGTTGGAGGCGTTGGCGTCAATAACTCCAGATGACTGGCGAAGCTAAGTCAATCATGTTAAACGGCTTGAAGAGGAAATATTGGAATAAAGATCGAATAACTGACGAGTTATCCATACTAATATTATAAATGCGAAAGTAACTCTGTCTGTCTGTCTGTTACGCTTTCCCGCTTAAACCTCTCAACCGATTTTGATGAAATTTGGCACAGACAATCTTTAGACCCCGAGAAAGAACATAGGCTACTTTTTATCCCGGAAAAATTTGATGTTCCCGAGGGAAACCTAAAAAGCGCGATATAACCGAACTCCACGCGGGCGATGCCGCGGGCGGAAAGCTAGTTTGTCATAAATACGGCAGACGACAGTGAATCGGAAACGACAGACACAGAAAGCAGTTCTGTTCGGAAGACTATATGAGTGGAATTTAATAAATAGGGTAAGATTATATTGAATTATATATAAACATTTTTTTACAAACTATCCTGGTTTTATTTCTAATCTGATAGATGTAGGTAGTAATTAACACATGACTGCTACACAGTGGACTCTGGTTCAATTCCCGCTCGCAAATGAACAGAAATGTAGTTAGAAAAAATTTGTATACATGTAACAAAGATATACGAATAAGTATATTTTTCTTACGTCTACAAGAATTATTTCCTTGGAATTTTTAATAATGAAAGTTTATTTGTCAGAATATGGGTGAGTAGGTGTATAAAGAGTGTATGTATAATAAAATTATAAAATACAAATAAACCCTTAACCCTAGTTTATTAATTTCACGTTAAACATTCTTTTGCTAGCTGTCCTTTTGTGTGACAGATGACGTCACAAAGCTGTTATTGTGACAAGGTTCCATCGCAATATCATCGTGCGGGGCTTATATTTACGTATATCTTATACACATACGTTACGTAATTAGGGTGCTGGTTTATTTCCAAACCTCCCTATCTCATTCGATCTCTGACCATTTTGGCGTTATAGATGTTACCACATCTTCGCCAATAACCATTGTAGATACTATGACTAATTCGGTTTCGACTGCACGGTTAGCGCAGTGGCGCATGACTACCATCTTCAACGACTTACAATTATGCAGTATTCATTTACTAAAACCATATTAGGTAGAATTCAAGCCTGTAATTCCCGAGCGATTCTGCACAGGTGTACGTACAGCACACCCACATTTACTAAGTTATGTTATGTTAAGTTGTGTTATGTGTCACATATGTGACAATGGCGCCGATTTCGTTATTCACAAACAAATTTTAAGTTAAGTGTATCTTTTTCTTTCCATTTCGTTAAGAAAAGATAGAAGATAACATTTAAGTTTCATCATCATCATCATCATCAACCTGTTCATCGTCCCACTGCTGGGCACAGGTCTCCTCTCATACAGAGAAGGATTGAGCGTAATCACCACGCTTACTCAATGCGGGTTGGCGATTTCAGACTTAACTTAAAGTCCAGGTTTCCTCAAGATGTTTTCCTTCACCTTCAGTCATTGGTGTCCAAGATATACTTAGAAAGTACATATAACTTTAGAAAAGTTACATTGGTAATTAATAATAATAATTGGTAATACTACTACTATTGATATACTTAGAAAGTACATATAACTTTAGAAAAGTTACATTGGTAATTAATAATAATAATTTAAGTTTAATCCTGCCAAATTAAGATACTCCATAGACAGTTTAGACGCGATTATAAATATGGCGACTAAAAATACGTCAGTTTACGTCAGGAGCGCATTAATTTGACAGGTCTAAACTGTCATTTTATCTTCTGTCCTTTTCTTAATGAAATTGAAAGAAAAAGATACAGTGACCCTAAATTTTATTTAGTTTGTGAAAACGGGAATCGGGGCCAATGCTTATCTATCGTTATTCTCAATTCTGAATCAATCCCTTCTCAATTCTGAAGACACGGTTTATGTAGTGGCAGAGAGATCGACTGCTGCACTGCGTGTCGCGGGTCCGATTCGCGTACGGAACAAATATTTGTATGTCCTACAAGTAGTTGTTCCGGGTCTGGATGTTTGGGTATGTGGGTTGAAATATTTGTAAATGCACCCACGATACAGGAAAAATTCCTAGTGTGGGGAAAAAATAAATTAAATACACTTTAAAAAACTAAAAAAACATGCTTTTAAAAAATATCAAACTAAAAAGTAAAAAATAATTTAAAAAAAAGCGTGAGGCGCCATAATTTTTGTACATTAAGCGCCTCACGCTTTTTTAAAAATTATTTTTAACTTTTTTGTTTGGTATTTTTTTAAAGCATGTTTTTTTTTTGGTTTTATTAAACTATATTTATTTTCATCTTTTCAGTCCGATATTCTTTTAAACAAAAAAAAAAAGAAAATATCAAACTAAAAAATTAAAATAATTCAAAAAAAAAGCGTGAGGCGCCATAATTTTTGTACATTAAGCGCCTCACGCTTTTTTAAAAATTATTTTTAACTTTTTAGTTTGATATTTTTTAAAAGCATGTTTTTTTAGTTTTTTTAAACTATATTTATTCTCAACTTTTTAGTTCGATATTCTTTTAAACAAAAAAAACGACCGAACGTATTGAAAACGGTGGGACATTTTACAGTAATGAGCCGCTCATTCGTAGCCCAAAGAGTTAGAGACGGACAAACAAACAAGCAAGCAAGCAAGCAAATATACAAGTGAAGTTAATAAAAAACATATAAAAAAAAAGGTTGTTGTGTATACGTAAGTTACGAGTACGTTAGTAACAAAAGTTGTCGTAAATGTTAGTTAACTGACACGGAAATAAATTTGACTGTAGTATGGTACGTTTGATTACTTTAATCATAATAAAATACAATGTAACGAAGAAGTTTAGCAGGATGATAGAGGTAACATGTGTTTTTTGTGTATTTTAATCAAGAAAAGTGTCTTTATTATCTTGTTACATAAATTCTTGATGTTCTATGTTATGAGGCAATGTCTTTTATTCATAACCAGTCCATAACGTTCCCACTGTTGGGACACAGGTCTCTTCTCGGTGAGAGGAAGTGGGCCGTAGGCTACCACGATGGCCCAGTGCGGGTTGGTATATGTCACACGTATTCGATGTTTTTTACTGGCTCCAGAACATGCCGGTTTCGTCACGATGTTTTCCTTCACCGTTTTGAGAGCAGTGGTGATGAAATAATTTCGAATTAAATTAGTTCGAACTTGTGGAAGTATGAGGAGCAGCGTGTAAAGCTGCATGATCTTCCGACCAGACTGGGATTGTCTAGAGTCTTTTTCCCGCCGGTTAATATCGCGAACTTGTATGTGTTAGTTGCACAGAAAACTCTGATTGCGAGATGCAGGATTCGCGTGACGTCAGTATGACGCATTGTTCGCATGTTGCGCTGTAGGCACTGCTACAAACTTATGAACTACAACTTTTAAGTCGCAGCCGATACCACTAAGCCACCGCCGCTCTGCCTTTTTATACACATTCAAAAACTGACTGAAGCTTATTAAAATAGTTAGAAAAAAAAATAATAAAAAAGCACGCTTTAATAAGATATCAAACAAAAAATTAAAAAAAAAATGCCCAATTTTTATTGTATTTGGGAGATAGTACTGTGAGTGTGAGATAATAATGAACTTAACTGCAATAAGCTACATACTACTGACAATAGTAAATTATACTAAAAAAAAAAAAAATAAGAAAAACACGCTTTAATGACAAATCGGACTCATCATTCTCCTGCCCTTATCCCAATTTATTTGGGGTCGGCGCAACATGTCTTTTTCTTCCATACATCCCTATCAGAAGCCATCTCGGCAGTCACCCCCTTCTTAGCCATATCATCCTTCACACATTCCATCCATCGTTTCTTTGGTCTTCCCCTACTCTTATAGCCATCAACATTCATAATTAAAACTCTCTCTAATGACAAATCGGACTAAAAGTAAAAAATAATAAAAAAAACCCTTTAATGAGAAATCGAAGTAAAAAGTAAAAAAAGTGCTCAATTTTTACTATATAAGCATATAGCGCTTATCAAATAATTGTAATGTCGTCGGCCCCTGAAAAGTCTGCAAAATTTGAATAAAATCTGTCCATGTACCTAAAGGTAAAGTGGGTCAAAATCACGTTCAAAGAACAATATAATATACTGATTATAAAAAAGCAAACAAACATATCTACAGCACCTTAATTTCGTAACACACTTACCGCAATTGCAATTTGAACCCTGTTCGCTAATCCACTGCTCCGTATGTTCGGAAAATGTGTCTGGTCAACAACATAAATAACGCAATGTTTGTTGAAATGCCAAAATGAAACCCATTACTGAAAACTACTGAAAAGTTTCTTACAATTACAATGGATACAAAAATAACAAATAATTTATTACTGAAAGTTAGTACATATCTCATAGTAGTTTATATGATGGACGTGGAAAATATTTATAAGCGAGAACGAACACTGCTTCCGCAACCCCTGATTGGTGCTAGCCCACCACTGCGGGCCTCTTCGGGTCAGGCGGGAGGGGAGTGAGGTGTATGACTCCCCCCGTGACGTCTAAGAGTGGCGCGCGTGGAACACTTCGCGCTGCCACTTCGGGTCCTGATGTTTGGGGAGCGACAGACGTTCCCGGGTTTGTTGCACCTTGGAAGAGGGCGTTATCCGCCCTCCGCGAACGCCAGGTGTGCCTGCTGTGGGCCGGGTCAGAGAACGAGATCTCCCTCTCCCTTTCCGTAGCCTCCTTCTGCGAGACGACTGTTTCGCAGAAGGAAACCACCGCGTCCCAGGACTCTTCGCTGCCGACCATCAAATCGATTACGGCCGGCAGCGACAGGTCACTGCCTACTTCAGAGATGAGGTCACGGCGCAGCTCCTCCCAAGCGGCACACTCTGCCAGCGTATGCTGCGCCGTGTCCTCCCGGCAGTCCACGCAGTGGTTACACCCAGCGTCCGGCTCCCTGTTTATGCCACACAGGTACTTACCAAAGCAACCATGCCCTGAGAGCACCTTCTTCTTCTTCTTCAGCCTATAGATGTCCAATGCTGGACGAAGGCCTCCCCTAAGGCTTTCCACGCCGACCGGTCTTGTGCTGCCCGCATCCATCGGCTTCCCGCGGCCTGCACCAGGTCATCGGTCCTCCTTGTTGGGGGCCTCCCTATGCTGAGTCTTCCAGTACGTGGCCGCCATTCCAGAACCTTACTGCCCCATCGGCCATCGGTTCTAAGAGCAATGTGCCCTGCCCACTGCCACTTAAGTTTAGCGACTCGCAGAGCTATGTCGGTGACTTTGGTTCTTCTGTGGATCTCCTCATTTCTGATTCGATCACGCAGAGAAACTCCGAGCATAGCTCTTTCCATTGCCCTTTGAGTGACTCTGAGCCTTCGTATGAGGCCCATTGTGAGCGACCACGTTTCAGTTCCGTAAGTCATCACTGGCAACACACACTGGTCAAAGACTTTAGTCTTGAGACACTGTGGTAACTTGGACGACGAGAAGATGTAGCATAGCTTCCCGAACGCTGCCTAGCCGAGCTGGATTCGACGAGACACCTCTTTCTCGAAGTTGAACCTACCTAGTTGGACTGTTTGTCCCAGGTATATGTATATACTCGTCAACAACTTCGAGTGCAGAGCAACCAACTAGAATTGGAGTGGGTGCGAACTGAGAGTTTGACATTATCTTCGTCTTATCCATGTTCATCTTTAGACCCACTTGTTGGGAAGCTCTGCTGAGGTCATTGAGCATTTTGCCTAAGTCTTCCAGAGAGTACCGAGTTCGACAGCACCTGTGTCACCTGAAACGTCAGGGAGCCGTGCCTTCTCCCGAGCCAGTCCGCCAGTACCGGCGGGATGGCCTCGATGGTGGTGAGGCCGGTAGTAGGGCGTGAGAACCTTTCCCGCCATTCCGCCATCAGGACCTCACTGAGCTAACCTAACATATTAGGGAAAAAACTAGACGGGTGTTGGCGAGTTTAAAATTTCCTATTAAAACTTTTAAAACAACTTACTTCACTTCTAAAGTTATTATACTTCTTCAGTCTATAAAGGTCCACTGTTGGACAAAAGCCTCCCCCAACGTTTTCCATTACATTAGCATAGTCTCCACGCTTGGCAGATGGGTTGGGGTTCGCAGTAATTTGATATTCCACAGGAGAAGCGCTGCTACCCGTCTTCTCGTCGGTCCGCAGTGTACTCCTGTTCAGTGTTTCCAGGTCCGATCCGTCGTTATTTGTGATAACCGTATCTCTTCTGGAGATTTTTCGCACCCCTTTGCTGTTACCTTGGCCGCTACCACAATGACCAGGAATAGCGGAGCTGCCGGGGACTAGGGGCCTGGGCTGTGTCGTGTGCATCATTAGGGGGGTTTTCTATAATCCCTACGCTTGGCAGGCGGGTTGGAGTTGTGTGCGTTCGCGCAGCGGAATGTTGTTGAATTTAAAGCAGTTCTAGTTTATTAAGAGCCTATTCACTCTAGCCTTGAAGTCACTCAAATTGTAATGTGACGGAAACACCGTCGCCTGCAAATTGTTCCAGTCCCTCGATGTACGCGGTATAAAAGAGGAAGCGAAGAGGGAGCTTCTCCTGTGGAATATTAAATTCTGCGAACTCCAACGTGTGCGTTCGCGCAGCGGAATGTTGTTGAATTTAAAGATTTTAAATATGCAGATATTTAGTGTATGACGTCGTGTAATTGTGTATGGTAAAAAAAATTTGTGCATGCAGCCATTGTGGAGAAATTCACCAAAAACTGATTCACCTATACCAATTCAATACCGGTATTATACCGGATTTATATTTTCAAAATTCAATAAAAAAAAAACTATTAGATATATTGTTTTATTAGAAATATTAAACGACATATTAATAATGCGGATTTCATTTCTTGAAGACTATGTCATCCAAATGTCTTCCGTCGAATTGCACGCACTGTTCAAAGCGGAGCCTCGTGTTACGCGCCACACGCTGCAGTAAACTTGAATCAATTGCATCGATTTCTTGACGAATGTTTTCTTTCAAGTCCACTAGAGTTCGAGGATTGTTGCAGTACACTCTCTCTTTGAGGTAACCCCATAAAAAAATCCATTGGGGTTAAGTCGGGGGACCTCGGTGGCCACGGGATGTCCCCAAAGCGACTAATGAGTTTTTGAGGAAAAACTTCCCGAAGCAAATTCATCGAATGTCTAGCTGTATGTGCGGTTGCACCATCCTGCTGGAACCACGTGTGCGATGAAAACGATGGATGAGCTCGCAGGTTCGGCAAAAAGAAATCCGTTATCATGCGTCGGTAATTGTCACTATTGACATTTGTCGCCTGGCCCCGAGCTTTTTCGAAAAAAAATGGTCCAATTATCCCATGCGTGGATAAGGCGCACTAAACTGTTACCCTGGGGCAATGTAATGGCTTTTGGTGTTTCAGTCGAGGGTTTTGGGTTCTTGGAGCCCAGTAACGGCAGTTTTGCTTGTTGACGTGCCCGTTTAAATGAAAATGAGCCTCATCGCTGAAAAAAATGGGATTGACTGTGCGAAAACGCTCCAACATCGTCTCACAAAAAAATTTGCGTGAAACAAAATCACTTTCTTTCAGTTCTTGCACAATTTGGATTTTAAAAGGATTTTAAATCCTTTTTTAAAATTTCATGGATTATCGCTCTTGGAAGTCCCAGTGTGGCTGCCCTTTTCCGTAACGAAAGTCGTGGATTTTCACGTAAACTCTCTTCAACCACTTCAATGTTTCCGGGAGTCCTTGAAGATCGACTGGGCCCTGGCCGTGGAGTGTTCATAGCCGAAGCAGTTGCACGGAACCTCTGCACCCAGGAACGAATTAAATTCACACTCGGCCCGTCACTTATTCGTCGTATACCGAAGTGTGAACAAAACTGTCGACGCGCAGTTACGTACGAATCGTTACACTTGAAAAATGCCTCGATGGCGAACGCGCGATGCTCACTCGACCAGTGCGACATCGTGACTGAGAAATCCGCACGATCACTGATTCCAATGACACCACTCCCCCCCCGCACCGTTTATTACTTTTTGAAATAATCGTATTTAAAAACATAAATCTGCCACCAGACACCCTGTACTGTATATTTTGGGATGTTACCTAAATATATTGCACGGCCGCTTTTTTATAGCTATCCGAACTTGGTCGGGTTATGTAGGTTTTCGATGCTTCGTCAGTATTTTAATTGTTTTTCTTTAATTACTGAATTTAATGACATGAAATTTTGCATGTGAATAGTTGAATGAATACACTAATTATTGGCATACATTTTACCATGCAATTCCTTTAGAATGTCGTGATATTTGACTGCTTTGTAAACAGTGATTTTGTCATGGTAAATCGTCCTATATCTCTTTAATTACTAAAGGAACATCATTGATATTTGGCAATATGTTGCAATCACTTACAAGGTTTGTATAAACGTGAAAATCTAGACCCCAAAGTGCATACTTTAAGAACTATGACCTAAAAAGCGTGTCTTACGTTTATATTTTTATCTTTTTAGCCCTACGATTTTTTCTAAATCTGTTTTGTACACAAATATGCACAAATTCAAAACAACGTATGTAAAAATCTACAGCTCTCTATGTAAGAGCTTTATATGAAAACTAGCTAATGGCCAAACGTTCGCGCAGCGGAAACTTGAATTTCTCCGAAGTCTATGCATGCACAAATTTTATTCATACATATACAATTACACACAAATACACACTAATTTTTGGACACATCTCTTTTTTCTAAAGTCAATGGATTAAAAAAAGTTCCGCCAGGACAACGTTCGCCCAGCGGAATCAGTTTTTGGTGAATTTCTCCACAATGGCTGCATGCACAAATTTTTTTTTACCATACACAATTACACGAAGTCATACACTAAATATCTGCATATTTAAAATCTTTAAATTCAACAACATTCCGCTGCGCGAACGCACACGTTGGAGTTCGCAGAATTTAATATTCCACAGGAGAAGCTCCCTCTTCGCTTCCTCTTTTATACCGCGTACATCGAGGGACTGGAACAATTTGCAGGCGACGGTGTTTCCGTCACATTACAATTTGAGTGACTTCAAGGCTAGAGTGAATAGGCTCTTAATAAACTAGCGCGCTTTACCATCAATGATCGCATCACTGCTTACCATCAGGCGGGATTGCGGTCAAGGGCTAGTTTATAACATACTAGCTTTCCGCCCGCGGCTTCGCCCGCGTGGAGTTCGGTTATATCGCGCTTTTTAGATTTCCTTTGGGAACATCAAATTTTCCGGGATAAAAGGTAGCCTATGTTCTTTCTCAGGGTTTAAAGATTGTCTGTACCAAATTTCATCAAAATCGGTTGAGAGGTTTAGGCGGGAAAGCGTAACAGACAGACAGACAGACAGACAGATAGACAGATAGACAGACAGACAGTCAGACAGACAGAGTTACTTTCGCATTTATAATATTAGTATGGATAAAAAAAAAAAGAAGCGCCGCCTTCCCTGGTGAGAGTTCCCTTAGTCACCTCTTACGATACCCACGAGAGGATATAGATTGGCTATTTCAAGCCCGGTACCACACAGTACTATACTTAAGTATTATATTATACATAAGTTTCAATAAATATTTCAAAAAATGGCTTCTTCATTGCGTATGGAACGTTCCCGATGCAAATAAATTGTTCGCTCCTTTGAAACGTAGCAGGGAACCAATAAAAATGTTACTTAAATCGCTGCTTCAAGGTCCGGGCTTTTAGAGGTACGACCGATTTACCTGAGAGATTTAAGTGATGAGAGAATGACTGTTTACAAGATGCCTACACAGATGCCATTAGCTCGCAATCAACATAGTGAAAAAAAGACTTGGAGTTACGAGTAGACGGCGACATTACCTTCAGATAAAACCATTGATTATACTGTTAAATTAAGAGAATATATCCGGCCTCAATTTTTGTAATCTATATGGTGTACATAATAAAGATTATTCTATTCTTAATTACTGTTATTGAGGTTGGCAGTGGCGGCCCATAATGGTAACGCCTGAAAGTTATCGGTTATAGTTCATAGATTAGAATTCAGATAGGCGCTTTATATAATATTAATTATTTCATCATCACTGTATGTATAATTTTACAAAAACACAAAAAAAAAGAAATAGTTGAGAGAACATGCCTCACATCCACGCAAAACCGCTGTCGCTCAGTATTAGGTATGCTGCGACCCAAAACAGAGCCCAGCGATGGTTTTTAGCGACAGCCGGCGCTGACGTAACGACGTCACCCGGTGCAGCATACAATCACAACTCACAAGTGACACCGAAACGGTAGTACAATACAAATAAAATTGTAATAACGATAAAAACAAAAAAAGAAGTAAATCTAAATGGTGAGAAAACAGTTTGAATAAATACACACAGGAATATAAAAGAAAAACAGGACATAAAAAGCACGAGAATAACTTCATCATAAATGACCTACTTTCATGGAGTGGCAACATTAAGAAGCATCCGGTTTGACGTACGTGCATCCCACATGTACTATCAGCTGTAGAAGTCCATTTGCACCTTAAAGACTACTGTCGCCTGCGCTAAACCGGCCACGCACACTATCGCATTATTTTTTTTTATCGCAGTCTTCGTCTTTCTTTAAAGTAATGCAAAATTTCGTTACTTCATTTGAAGTTAAGTTAGCGGCCGTACTTAACAATGGTCTATCATAAGCGAGCGATTGTGGGTTCGATCCTTAATAATGGCAAATCTTTTTGTTGTTTCATATAATTTGAAATTATGATAATTGATTTGTATTATAAAGTAAAAATGTTTGCAAATAATATTTAAACGAATAGGAAAATTTATTGAATATTTATACCAAAAAAGGTTTTTATTATATGTTTTAGTTTACTATAGAGGTAATATAATAAAAAATATATAAAAATAAAACAATAAGCATATTATAATGCAGTATATTATAAAGTTATATATAATTCGGTATAGACATACTTATACTAACAAATGAAACAAACGTTGAAACGGCAGCATTGTAATATTTTATATAAAAGTAATCCTTGACGAACTTATGATATTGTTATGTTAAAAAATACAAAAAACATTTTTGGTTGTTAGATATGAAAATTATAATATTATACATATGTTATGATTAAAGAGGTTATAGCTTAATTATTCATTTTCTCAAAGACAAGAGGATTGAAGTTTAACCTGAATATTATTACAATCATAAAATAATCTATACTTAGAACACAAAACAGTGCTTATTACATTTAAAACTTTTTTGCGTGCATGGTACTAGTGCTGCCATCCTGCAGTGACTTTTTTCGGAGTTTGATGGCATGAGATTATAATCTTCAAGCGCTTTCTTAGTTCAGAAGTTAACGAACTTATTTCTTATCGAATTCCGAAATTATTGTTTTTATAATTTACCAAAAGTAATTTGTATTGAAATTGCAAAAGGCGACATCTGTTAGCCATTAAGCCAACCGAACATATTACTGTCACTTAGCTAAATTACTTTAGAGATGGTTTAGAGTCCGTTATTGAGATATATAATGGTATATATTTAAAACACTCTGTAGGACACTTCTGCACTGTGATTGTTATAAATAGTTTTTTTTTTTTTTTGTTTAGCTCGATAAGACTCCACCAGTCGCGCCAGTTTATTTTTAAACCACAAATGCAACCTCCCTTCTTCGCAAGATTTAAAAGTTTATTCAACGGTAAATATTGTCGTTTCGTTTCACTTGTCTCGACAGCTACCTTCGTCCTCCAACCTCTTGACCTTGACCTCCAACGGCTTACAGTATTTCTCTAAAACAATAACAATTTTATTACACACTTGCAACAAGCGATTGGTTTGCACCTTACACAAATAATAATAAAAACAACTTACACAAAAGCTGGTTTCATATGATATTTGAGATATATTGCTGCATATGCCTGCATATTGATTAAAAAGTAAAACTAATAACACAAACTGGTAACTATATGTTCACCAACCAACAACAGCTAAGTAATATTATTTGAGTTATTGTAGCTAATAATAGTTATTGTAGGTAGCGTATTTTTTGTGATAATGACTCTAATATAGAAAAAATCTTAAAAGAAAGTATCATCTTTAAGTTGCGGATCGGTATTTTTAGATATTTTTGTTGTCAGCATTCATAACTCACCAATAAACATTTAAAAATATTTTGTAAGTTATTAGATTTGAACTTGAACCACCTTGAACGCCTATCAAGGCGAAAACCGCTAGGCCATTGAATCACTTACTGTGAACGTTGAAATTAGTAAGTAGTATCTAACAATCATTAGCGGACAGCAAGTTGTCAAAGTGTATGAGTGTGTATCAAACTTTATTATAGAAGAAGGTCGTAACTACAACTAGTATTGCTTGGCCATAGTTTTGTGAGATTGCAACTCAACTTTTGGTCTTGACTGTACATGTATATGCGTGTAACATGTCTGTTTACACAGAAGGTTTATAACCAGGATATATATTACTACAAAGTCGCTTTCTCTTTTCCTATTTTAATATTAAATATTGCACAAAAAAGTCCGCGATATATCTCTATCTCTTATGGATATCCCACAATAACATTTTTTGTCATTTACTTTTACGACAAATATTGGCTAATTTTCGATGCGATTTTAACCATTATAGCATTAAACTTATCCAATTTTATACCTTAAATATATTGTTGATTCAATACAGATCTATATCGCCTTTTACAGCATTTGATTTAAATGAATATTTTCGAAGATATTACAGATTAAAAAGTTGCAGGGTGCCGCGTTGGCGGCGGTACACGGCGCGTCGTTCGCTGCGGTTTTTTAACCGACTTCAAAAAGGGGGAGGTTACTCAATTCGACCGTATATATTATATGTTTTTTTTTTTTTTTTCTATGTTTGCTCGCGCATAACTTCGTCGTTTATGAACCGATTTTGATAATTCTTTTTCTGTTGGAAAGAAGACGTTCCCAAGGTGGTCCCAAGATAACAGGGTTTGATGGTGGAATACCAGAGAAAACAAAGGGAACTTTCAAAAATTGCAGAGGGGCTTATTGCATTTCTTAGCATTTTAATTAAGTATTTTAAAGCACTACAATTTAATAAAGGTCTGGAGTAGATCTGATGATGGAGCCGGGAGACAGTCGAAGGAACTTCTCAACAATTCACAGCAGCTACCTTGTGTTTGGGCTCGATTAATTTGTATTGATAAGGACTTTACACCTGGATGGGTTGTGACTCATATGAGCTCTGATGATGAAGACAAAGGCCAGTTGCGGGAACTCCTCAACGGTTTACAGTAGCTACTTTGTAGTTGGACTTCATTCATTTATATTGATGAAACCTTTGCACCCATTGGGTTAAAATAATGGTCTGCAGTAAATTTGATGATGAAGACCATAGGCAGTTGAATACTTACGGGTAAAACTTAAAGTAAACAAAATTACGTCGTTTTCCAACTATATTTGCGTCAGCTTCCAGTCTTACCGTATGCAACTGAATACGTAGTACTTTTAACAACTAAAAAGTGTAAAATAAAAACTTTTTTACAAAAAAAGGTTGTTTTTTTGTAAAAAAAGTTTTTGAAAACTTCCAAAAACTACTACAAAGTGAAAAATAACTAATTTCGGAAGTCGGTGTCAAAAAACGAATATTAAAAACCAAAGACACCGACTTCCGAAATTAGTTATTTTTCACTTTGTAGTAGTTTTTGTAAGTCGGTTGTTTTTTTTGTAAAAAAGTTTTTATTTATACAACGTTCACAGTTTTTCTGTACGTAGTGTATTTAGTATCAGCGAAGCCGGGGCGGGTCACTAATATATGATATTATCCGTTTTTTTATCCGTATACTCCGACGAAATCGAAACTTATGCGGGTGAATCCGAGGAGGCAGTTACGCCCCATGTTAGTAACATGTTTTACATGCTATATTCGCTGTCGCTCATGTCATGTC
Organism: Sesamia nonagrioides; assembly: GCA_017933935.1. NCBI lineage: Eukaryota > Metazoa > Arthropoda > Insecta > Lepidoptera > Noctuidae > Sesamia > Sesamia nonagrioides. The sequence goes on from JADWQK010001078.1 coordinate 160,467, forward strand.
CCAAGCCTAGCCGTCACGGTAAGCAACAATGAAATCCAACATATGCGCCTCCTATGCCAATTTCCGCTTCAATACTACGGAATCCGTTGAATGCCACATTTCAGATATATGCCACTCCATTTTCTATTGTAATGCAGTTTTGTCGCCAATATTCAAAGTTACGCCTGACTTGGAAATATTGTATTGTGTATAACTTGCTTTATTTTATTTCTTTGAAAAATTTTTACGTTTCTCTAAGCTTTTATTTATAAGTTATTCAAAATAAATTTATTCAAAGGTTTGTGAATATTTCCTCTTTAAGAAAAGATAAGCTACCGTTTCCTAGACGAGCGTGTTCGTCATGTTTATAAAAAAAACGTCTTGAAAATCTTTCACTTTTCTGTAGTATTCGCCATGAAGGTGTTGTTAAAACGCTATACAATATGTAAAGAGAACCCCATCCAACTCTTAAGGATAATAAAGGTTAGGTAAGCACATGACCACATAAAGTATGAAATTTTACATAATCGTCATAGTAACAATACTAATGAATTTTGAAATAATCTTTTTTTCCGCGAATTAATTCCAACTTTCCCAAAATTTGGTGATTTAAAAAAAAGTGACAACACCATTTTCGACGGTATTATTATGAGCGATGCGACCGGGTGCCACGTGCCCTGCCCCCTTCACATGCGCAAGTATTGCGTAACGCACATGTAATAAGTTACCTCCTCTTGCGAAATAATATTTATTTTAGTAGGGGATTTTTTTTTTAAGTTTTGCCCGGCTTTGTAGGCATTAGTAGAATCAGTTATCGATACCTAACAATACCTTCACGGATCGGACAGGGTTTTCTTTACATATTGTATATTTGTACCAACGCAACTGCCGCACATTGCAGTCATTCCTTGTATTGAAAACTGTTGCTTAGGTTCCATGAAAACATAAAAGGATATAATACAACATCACACTTGCGGTCCTCTAAGAGATAAGCAGATGTAACAATACATATTTCAACAGTTACAATGTTTAACTCCCTCAAGTATATAATATAATATTATAATAGAATGTAAAATGTCCATAGTATATATATAAGTGTTTTCTATTTTTTTTATTGGATAAGTAGTAGATAGGTAGTATATAGTAGAGGTATATTAATGGTCCCACAGAATAAACGTGCAAGAGTTCTTACACAACTTTTTTTCTTGCATTTTTCGTTTCATTGACCTATTCAGCACCTTAAAAAAAAAATTAATATTTTTTTTACTCAAAATACGTCTATTATATCATTTGATTTGTTTATTCCAGGGGAAAATGATGCAATTATGATATCACAAGTATAAAAGTAGATGCTATTGTTAAACGCTTTTTGGGTCCCCGAGTTCATACGAATAAACGTGTGTTAAAACAGGCAAACCTAGTTGAGAAGACTTGTGCTCTTTGATTTGTTAATAGCTTATACGTTTATTCATGTTGATAAAGCATACACTGTTTATTTTTAACGTGTCAATGAAAGTTTTAAATTATTTTTTGTTTTTAATTAATGTATTGCATTTGGTATTTCATGGCACGCCAACAAGCTCGATCCTGAGCAGTTCTCCGCCAGCCACTACCAGCCACCTTTTTGATGTCGTCGCTTCATCTCGCCCAAGGGCGTCCCACGCTACGTTTTCCGAGAAGCGGTCTCCACTCAAGGACTCGTTTACCCCAACGGTTGTAGGTCCTGCGGCATATGTGAGCAGCCCATTGCCACTTCAGCTTGCTAATCCTCTCAGCTATATCGGTAACTCTGGTCCTCTGTCGGATCACCTCATTTCTGATGCGGTCCTTCAGAGAGACGCCCAATATAGCCCGCTCCATAGCTCGCTGAGCGACTTTAAACTTATGGACTAGTCTGACCGTTAGTGTCCACGTGCCATGAAAGAGGCCTATGGCAGTGGACGAGTAAAGGCTGATGATGAAGATGATGATGATGATGATTTGGTATTTAATCGGAATGTTTATTTTACACGAATAACCGTATAATGATAGTTTACTGTGATCTAGTCATAAAAAATTCCAAGAAAAAAGAAAGTGGTTTTTATTATACTGTCGGAAAACGGTTTAAACTAAAATATATCTAAAGTAATAATATACTCGAATAAGACAAGTCGTGGTGGCCTACTGGTTAAAATATCTGTCTCTCAAGCATGAGGGTGTGGGTTAGATTCCAGGTCAGGCAAGTACCAATGTAACTTTTCTAAGTTTTAGGTACTTTCTAAGTATATCTTGGACACCAATGACAGATTACAAGGTGAAGGAAAACATCTTGAGGATACCTGGACTTTAAGTCTGAAATCGCCAACCCGCATTGAGCAAGCGTGGTGATTATGCTCAGTCCTTCTCTGTATGAGAGGAGACCTGTGCCCAGCAGTGGGACCATAAAAAGGTTGTTGATGATGAATAACATATTTTTTATGTTTAATTTAGTATAATTTGTTTAATCCTATATACTACTCAACAACAGTTATTCAAGTTTTATCGTTTTTATTTTTTTTCTGAAAAGTTCTAGTTTTTGACTTACACGTTTATTTTGTAGGGCCATCGATATGTCCTGAAATTTCCGTATATACGAATTAAACATCCGACGACCCGACCCGATGACTTTATTAATGCCAGAGGAAGGCCACTGTTTTTTTTTTAAATCACGTAAAGTGATTGTTATGTACAAAGCAAACACATATTGTTATTGTAACCTTTTTCATTTTTAATGTCTGGACTTGAAAAAAGACGATGATTCCCGAGTTTGTTTCGGCGTTTCTTCTCAGAGGTAGTCAGTTAGGAAATGTCGGCTCCAGGTGATTAATGATCCTACTTGCATAATAAACGATTTCATTTCATTTCTGTCTTTGGTCGCGGGAAGCGCATTACCGGTCAAAGTATAGGTACTTGCGGGAGCCATATTATGTCTAGTATTGGACACCTTTTGCCTGAAATAATGCCGATGGTAATGAACTTTGCACCTTTTTTCTATCGTCAGGAAATCCTAATGGATACGAATATCGGACTTTTACCGACTAAACCTCTACTTTTCCTTATAGTAAGTTAGTACCACGTGTCGGAGGCCTGGAAGATACTTGTACATTCGCCGCAACCGCGACTGGTGTACTTTATATCTATCATTTCGTCTCCAGGAGAGGGTGCAGCTGTTGTCAAAAAAATAAAACGCACAATATTTTTACAGCCTTGTTTTATTAACTGTGAACCATGTGAATGTCTCCGGTGGTAAGAGAAAAAGACCATGAGAAACGTGAATAAGTGGATTAAGAGTTATGGCTACCATTATGGTTCTCATGGAAAATGGGCCGTTATAGCACTTAAGGTGCACTTAAGATTTAAAGGGCTAAGATTGATGAAATTGGGGAAGGTAATTTTATACAAAATGGGCAAACATTTTTATATTAATTTTGACGAATTTTGACGAAAATGATTAATAAAATAGTATGGGATAAAAAAATTACTTTTGCACTAACATCTGAAGTTTTGTTTTTTTTTTTTATAATTATAAACTATTGAATGCTTGACCGTAATCCCGCCAGATGATAAGCAGTGACGCAATCGCTAATGGTAAAGCGCGCTAGTTTATTTTTAACACCCTTGCTCATAAAGCTGATGTAATTCCACCGGTTTTAAATATGTAAAGCAGGCCACAACAAACGCGTGTTTTATCAAAGCAAATAGTTAAGTTATAGTCCATAACAGCATTATTTTCCATAACAGCATTATTTTCCATTTCAAGTAATTATGGAACTGATCGCCGCCGCACGGCTCGCGCTGCGCGCTGTTCCATATTTGAAATGGCAAATAATAATACTAATGGAGGAAAAGCAACAGTGTGCATTCACAGATTGAGTTTATTTAAAATGAACAAAATATAAAATACTTCTATTTCTGTTTCCTCGCAAGTGTGTTAAAAAACGTCGTACGATATACGTGCGTATTGGTTATAACATGCTCGGCTCAATTACACCCTCGCCTTCGGCTCGGGCTGAAATTCCGCCTCGCATGTTATAACCATCATTACGCACTAATATCGTAATGTACTATAAAAGCTTATTCAGCCTAGGCTTGAAGACACTTATATTGTAGTCAGATGGAAACACTGCCGCTGGCAAATTGTTCCAATCCCTCGATGTACGCCGTATAAAAGACGAGGCGAAGCGCTTCGTCCGGAACGTAGAGGTGTTAACAACGAAGTGTTTTTTTTGCGCATAAAGTATATTTTCAGCGGTGAATCTGTGGACGCAATTGATTGATTAATAATTATAATACACACTTGAGATGGAGTGTATGTTCACCTATGTACGCCCATAGGTGAACATACATTCCATCTCAAGTCCATCACTGTCCATTCCAAGGTCATCTGCAAGAGATTGCAAAAAGCGATAAGGTCGCCGTTGTATATTTTAAACACATCGTCTTCAAAAAGGAGAAGTTATCTCATTTTTTTCTTTTTGTAGTTATAATCAATCTTTTTATGGCCCCACTGCTGGGCACAGGTCTCCTCTGATACAGAGAAAGATTGAGCGTAATCACCACGCTTGCTCAATGCGGGTTGGCGATTTCAGACTTTAGGTCCAGGTTTCCTCAAGATATTTTCCTTTACCTTATAATCAGTCATTGGTGTCCAAGATATTATTAGAAAGTACATATAACTTAGAAAAGTTACTTGCCTGACTTGGAATCGAACATGCACCTTCATTTTTTTCATCATCATCATCATTAACCTTTTTTTTTTATCGTCCCACTGCTGGGCACAGATCTCCTCTCATACAGAGAAGGATGCATTTTTTTTTATTTTTTCTTTTAAATTATAAACCAACAATCTCGCCCACGACCACGACGGTTGGATAATACGATACTACTACTACTATCCATGATATGATACTAAGATTTCAAAATAGTTAGTGTGTGGAGTACTGCCACATTTGAGCTGGAGCTGCGAAATGTCACCTGGCATCTTTGAATTCGGTGGAGAGGCGTGCGAAAAAAAAAGAAACGAAAGAAAGAAAGAAAATTTGTTTTATTCCGCACAAACAAAACGCACATTACAATATACACTTAAATAATACACACATAATAAAAAAAAAGAACAAAGAAATATAACTTACTGAAAAGCCTCTTACTCAAAATAAAAAGAAGAGGCTGATTGGCAACCCAGATTTAATTCAAAACGGTCTCCAAAGCCTAGAGCACAGGCGTAGAGTAGCCTGCCTTTCGGTATTCTATAGGATTCATTTTGGTGAGGGTGCGAAGGAATTGCATGATTTAGTTTCCCCATCTCCGTTCCACCATCGGACGACCCGTCGCACGGCGAGTTTCCACCCTTACATCGTTAACACCACTACGATTCGGACGAAGCGTTTCGCCTCCTCTTTCATACCGCGTCTGCGAGAGACTGGAACAATTTGCCAGCGGCGGTGTTACCGTCGACGTCGACGACTACAATTTGAGTGTCTTCAAGGCTGGAGTGAATAGGCTCTTAATAAACTAGTGCGCTTTACCATCATCGATTGCGTCACTGCTTACCGTTAGGCGGGATTGCGGTCAAGCGCTAGTGTATAATTTATAAAAAAAAAGTTAAAAGAAAATACCACCCGCCAGACAAAGTCTTGCCGCCAAGCGATTCGTCGTGTTCCGGCATGATGTCTGGTGAAGCCGTACGTAGGACGGGTCTGAGCAGTTGTGTTGCGATGTGTACCGGGTACGATGTGCCTAATGTTGTTGTGTCGGGAGTTTGGTCGTGGAGGGTCTCCAGATCATCCTCTGGCGCAGCATCGTTGGTCGTGTTGTTGGGTTAAACATTGCATCACCTCGCTCAACTGCCGTCTTCCTTCCTATTCACTCAGTTTTTTTGAGTGAATAGGCTTAATAAGCTAGTGCGTTTTACCATCAACGATTGCATCACTGCTTACCATCAGGCGGGATTGCAGTCAAGCACTAGTTTTTAACTAATAAAAAAAAAAGTCACAATATCGATTAACTTTTCTGTGATAGCATGGTGGCGATAAACTAAATCCGAGTGTAGGAAATACCGTCTCGAGAAATGCAAAGTGCGCCATTTTAGTTTCTTTACTACTAAGTAACAAAATTGCCCACTTTGCATTTCTTTAGACGCATTTAAAGTTACTTGGCAAACTGTAGCTCTGTGGAACTAAGATGCCACTGGCTCAACCTAAAAAAGTAAATGATAATGGCCGCGATTCCCTTCACAAACTAAACTAAATTTAAGTTAAGTGCATCTTTTCTTTCTATTTCATTAAGAAAAGGACAGAGGATAAAATGTCAGTTTATACCTATCAAATTAGTAAACTGGCGTATTTTTAGTGACCATGTTTATAATCGCGTCTAAACTGTATACAGGGAAACTTTTTTTCGAGTGCGCAAAAACAAATGGGTGGCTCAGAATCAATAACAGAACAAATCTGCATTATTAGTTTAAAATAAAAAATCATGTTTTTGTCCGCCCTAAAATCAGCAAATGAGAGACACCAATTATTCATATCAATATCGTAGTATTAGCATATGGCCGCGTAGTGAACATGCGGGCGGCGCGGGCGCGCGGGGGTCCTGTCATGTTCCCGCCGTCCCCACTCCGCCAAACATGAATGGGACCGCTGCCATAACATCGATTTCATAATAAACATCTTTCGTTATCAATAACTATTTTTTGTTGTACTAAAACATACCAAAGTAATAATATTTTTATCTATAAAACTTATTTAGCTATAAGTTGACAAAGTTTGCGCACTGGATAAAATTTTATCCTGTATGGAGTATCTTAATTTGACAGGATTAAACTAAAATGCTATCTTCTGTCCTTTTCTTAACGAAATGGTAAGAAAAAGATGCACATAACTTAATATTAGTTTAGTTTGTGAACAATAGAATCGGCGCCATTATTCTACACATTTACGTACATTAAAAAACTAAGTGCTCTCTCTGCGGCTTCACTCGCACAGTTTTGATCGCATAGGAAAATCTTGACAAAACTTACCTAATATTATCCTGGTTCTAGACCATCTGTGCCACATTTCATCCAAATGCGTTCAATAGTTTTTGATAGAGTAACAATCCAACGTTTAAGCAAACTGTCACGTTTACAATATAGTAGGATTATCAATTGTCATTGTGGGATTATTGACTCAGAGTCACACAAAGGGCGATGGAAAGAGCTATGCTCGGAGTTTCTCTGCGTGATCATATCCGCAGTAGAACCAAAGTCACCGGCATAGCGCGGGGCACAGTGCTCGTAGAACCGATGGCCGATGGGGCAGTAAGGTTCTGGAGTGGCGGCCATGTACCGGAAGATGCAGCGTAGGGAGGCCCCCAACAAGGTGGACCGATGACCTGGTGAAGGTCGCGGGTAGTCGATGGATGCGGGTAGCACAAGATCGGTGATTGTGAAAAGCCTTGAGGGAGGTCTTTGTCCAGCAGTGGACCTCTATAGGCTGAAGAAGAAGAAGAGAAGAAGATTAATTGTGGTGTAGTATGTAACCTAACCTAACTCGGGTATGTCTATAAACAGCCTTATTTAAAATGCTTCTTCAGCACTACTGTGTACTGTGTAATTATGCCTTTTCACACAATAAACCGAACCTCATCACCGAATCTGTCATGAAGCTGTACAAGGATCTTCTTTCGCGTGGTAAAAATTGGAACTAAACGCGCCATGTTTTGTTTTCTAAATACATTTCTCAAATGTTAGACAACAGCGCCCCACGTCAAGTCTTTCGGTTGCTCGTGCGGTAGAGATAAATATAATTATTGTAATTGAATGTATTTTTATTTAATGAAACGTAGAATAGAATACTCTTTATTTTGTACACCATATAGATTACAGAACATAAAGATAAAGATTTTACAAAGGGTGACACAATGGGCGGTCTTATCGGTAAGAGCGATCTTTTGCAGACAATCTTACAACGTAATTTAATGTTAAGTAATCATAGCAGCACCCTAATTCGAAACTTGCCCATTAAACGATTTAAAAGCTATATTAAGACTAAACTTTGCAAGAAGGGGTATTATAAAATCACAGATTATTTAGAAGACAATAAAGCTTGGGATTTACCTGCTCGCTCTGCTAAGCAATGCCATTAAGAAATATGCGTAATTATACTACAATTATGAAATTTTAATCACTGTTTTTGTTTAATCACGCAAATTATAGTATTTTTTTTTTTCGTCTGGACTTGAAAGGAGACGATGATCCCTGAGTTTGTTTCGGTTTTTCTTCTCAGAGGTAGTCAGTTAGGAAATGCCGGCTCCATCCAGTTTAAAAAAATATGACTTGTAAAAGTGATCAGTGATCCTACTTGCAAAATAAAGGATTTCATTTCATTTAATAAGTAACAGACTATTAATCGGATTCTGTATCATTTTCAATCAAATTTCTAAATCATTGCTTCACAAGTTCGAAAAAGAAGATCGGTTGATAACGAGCCATTTTTCGCCCATCATACACTCGAAAAAAAAAGTTCCGGTCTCCGGCAATTTTTAAGTGTATTTGTAAACTTGAAGATATGTATTTTCTTATTATATAAGATTGACGTAAAAAAAAAATAGTAAGTCAAAGAAATTATTGCTAAAAAGACAGTGTTTTGTTATGTTTTTTATAAATATAAGTCGTTTTTTTTTTAGTTTTCGAACTATTATTGTATTAAGTAGCGTTCCATGAACCATATTAATTTTGACTTCTTATGATACTTCTCTTCATAAGCTTTTTTATGAGTATTATTTTACTTTGGTTTATGAAACGCGGAATAATGGACGAAAAGTTATTACGCTAGGAGTTCTAGAATTATGTACTACACCATAGGTATAGATTACAGAACATAAACAATATAAATGATTCATGATCTACCAATGAGTGGTAGCCTCTTTCCTTTATCCTTTATTTATTAATCCACAAACAGTAACCACTGAAACAGCCTACAAAAATGGCGAACAATTCAATGACTGTATAGTTTCACGTGTAAATAAAGTGATTTTCACGTCAGCACCCACACGACTAAGTATGTTGAAAGTGGCGTGATTGTTTGTCACGGTTTTTAGGTAAATAAAAGTGGTACAAATACATTCCATTCATCTTACTTTATTAGATTTGTTGGGACGCTCGTCAATTGTTTTGATTTTCTCTTGTTAGGTAATTGATGTCTCTTGGGATTTTGTCTAGACAGCGTAGAAGTGTCTAGAGATTTTTGATATTATAGAAATGCGATTTTTGAAATTTAAAGGTCATCAATTGTGGTTAGTGTTTGAATTTATTTCTAGTTTTTTTTTTCTTTTTTTTTTATATAATATAAACTAGTTCTTGACGATACAATACTCTTGATTGTAAGCGGTGATGCAGTCGTTGATGGTAAAGCGCGCTAGTTTATTAAGTGCCTATTAACTATAAGCCTTAAAGATAATTAAATTGTAGTCAGACGGGAAGACCATCGCTGGCAAATTGTTTCGTCTGGACCGTCGTGGTGTCAACAACGTAAGGGTAGACTTGACGTAATAAGGGTCGTCTAATAATGGAATAAAGTCATGCAATTCCCTTGCACATTGTCCAAAACTGTATCCTATAGAACACAGACAGATTGGCTACTCTAAGCCTGTGGTCCAGGCTATGGAGACCGTCTTATGAAAGATGGAGCTCATACATCAAACAATGCAGAGTTGTAAACGCTCACGCTCTAATGAGGTAGTGAGATTGTCAGTTCAATTATAATTAAACTTTCCTAGAACTACTCACAATATAATGCTATCATATTAATACAGTACTAGGTTTATATTATAACATATTAAAAATTAGCTGCGTCACACAGTTTCACCCGCGTTTTTTTATATGCCTCGCTCTTAATAGTTGCAGCGTGATGTTATAAAGCCTAAAGCCTTCCTGGATTAATGGGCTATCTAACGCAAAAATAATTTTTCAAATGGGATCCGTAGTTCCTGAGATTAGCGCGTTCAAACAAACAAACAAAACTCTTCATCTTTATATATTAGTACTAGCTGTTGCCCGCGACTCCGTCCGCGTGTTGATATAAAATAAGTGCCTGTTAAAATAACGGGTACAATATGTAAGTCCGCGTTTGCCCCTGTTTTCGTAACATTTTTTGTTACTACTCTGCTCCTTTTGATCATAGCGGGATGTTATATAGCCTATGTCCTTTCTCAGGCTCTAGGCTATCTGTGTACCAAATTTCATTACAATCGGTTCAGTAGTTTTGGCGTGAAAGCCGGACAGACAGACAGACAGACAGACAGAAAGAGATACTTTCGCATTTATTATATTAGTATGGATAGATAACCTATTTTGTTTTCGTGGGAATCCTTCAAAAGGCACCCGTCCTTGGGGAAAGAGGTCAGTGAGTGTGGGATTTTTCCCTCACTAAAACCACCCCGTTGATCACCATCCGCAAAAAGGGGCGATCCCGGTTCCTCTTAAAAAACCAATTCCAAAACCGCTCAACGCCTATAACATCCTTCGGGAGACTGTAAAGGGGCTTCCCCAAGGCCTCGCTGACAAGGGCTAAATTTTTTTTTTAATAATTATAAACTAGCGCTTGACTGCAATCCCGCTTGATGGTAAGCAGTGATGCAATCTTTGATGGTAAAGCGCGCTAGTTTATTAAGCCCAATCACTTAAAAAAAAAACTTAGTGAAAAGGAAGGAAGACGGCAGTTGAGCGAGGTGGTGCAACGTTAAACCCAACAACACGACCAACGATGCTGCACTAGAGGGAGACAGACGTGGAGTCCTTCCATGACCAAACTCCGGACAGAACAACATTTGACGCATCGTAACCGGCACACATTGCAACACAACTGCTGAGACCCGTCCTCCGTACCAATTTTTTTTTTTTTTTATGTATTATAAACTAGCGCTTGACCGCAATCCTGCCTGATGTAAGCAGTGACGCAATCGTTGATGGTAAAGCGCACTAGTTTATGAAGAGCCTATTCACTCTAGCCTTGAAGACACTCAAATTGTAGTCCGACGGAAACACCGCCGCTGGCAAATTATTCCAGTCCCTCGATGTACGCGGTATAAAGGAGGAGGCGAAACGCTTCGTCCGGATCGTAGAGGTGTTAACAACGTAAGGGTGGAAACCAGCCGTACGACGGGTCGTCCGCTGGTGGAACGGAGATGGGGGAATTAAATCATGCAATTCCATCGCACACTGCCCGAAATGCATCCTATAGAACACCGAAAGGCTGGCTACTCTACGCCAAATTCTGGAAATTCTCGCTGTTAGTAATATTATGTGCGATAAAGATACAATGGCCCCGATTCTGTTGTTCACAAACTAAATTAAATTTAAGTTCAGTCCATCTTTTTCTCTCCATTTAATTAAGGAAAGGACAGAACATAATATCGTCGGTGCGCTTGCCAAAACCCGTATGTGGATTTTCTTGATTTTTTTTTTATTTCATAAAATTCATCAATTTTGTACGCCACATCTATTGCCAAGACCCTCATGTAAAAATTCTCACTGAATCTCGATTTGCCAAATCATTTATGTATTTGTTTTCAATGAAAAAACGGTTAAGTGACAAATACGTGCACATAAAGAGATTTTGAAAGTATGAAAAACACATAGCAGATTTTGCGGGCACATGTTTGAAACCCCACTGACCAAACGGCAGAGAACCCTTCCTATTTAGAATTAAAAATCTACTTCGAACTTTTTTTTAAATGACCAAACAAGTGTTTTGCTGGAAATAAATCATGCATTTCCCTCGCACACTCTTCAAAATGCATTTTGTAGAACACCGACAGGCTCGCTACTCTCTGCCTTTGCTCCAGGCTTTGGAGACCGTTTAGAGCTTAATCTGGGTTGCCAATTAGCCTCTTTGTACGCCTCTCCACTGAATCCAAAGTAGCCAGGTGGCATTTTATAGCAACAGCCCAAATGTAGCTGCAGTACTCCACACACGAACGTACCTGGGCTTTGTATAACATTAGAAGCTGTCCTGGTGTGAAAGTATCACCAGACCTTTGCGATAACGTCAAGTTTCCTGGCAGCTTGGTCTTGGACCCAATGAACCACCCAAAGTTCAGGTTCAAGGAAATCTCAACTCCCAAAAGCCGAAGGCGGTCGGTGCACTCCAAGGATACATTCCGAAAAGTAAGAGCCAAGGTGAACTGGAATAGACACGCCTGTGTTTTGGTGGCAAAGAATACTACAAAATTGGCTTTGGCCCATTTGGAGACTGCCTGTAGTTCAACATTCTATTCAGAAAGAGAGGCTAATGCGGCGAATGGCGAAAGGCTAGCTTAGTCCCTCTTTCGGACCGGATTATTTCCTTAGTAGCCTGAGCACCCGGTAGATATCTCTCCACAACTGTGCTGTCATCTGCATACTCATAGATACCGAGCATCAACATATCGTTAATATACAGCAGGAACAGAGTTGCAGAGAGAACAGACTCCTGAGGAACACAGGCATTAATCGACATGGGCTCCAATGAGTATCCGTCGACAACTCGGAGGGACCGTTCAGTCAGGAAGTCTTTTAACCAGCCAGTCAGGCCAGGGAAAATATCGAACGCTGGAAGTTTACTCAAAAGGCCAGCGTGCCATACCCGATCCAAGGCTTTCGAAACATCAAGGGAGACATTTTTCTCAAGGGCCTCGCCCCCCAATTGAGTGGCATACACTAGTAGACGCTAGAAGAGTTTGAGTTACATAGAAAAAAGAAATAGGAAGCCTATGATGCTAAACAGAAAGCAGAATCATTGTGTTCTCCAGAAATATTAGTTGTACTTGGCTTTTGGATTTTTCAAACCTAAAGAGAGACGAAGGTTACAAGAAAGTCATACTTACTTATTGCAGATGGATACTCTTATCAAAATCGGAATAAGATGTTAGCATCAGCTTTACATAGCAATGTTTTTTCTTTAGTGACATGGAGTCACTAAAAAAAGACATTGAGATAGAACATTCATTCATTCTTGAGAAGGATCATACGATGATGCAGGTGGACAGTGTCCATTCCACACTAGAAAGGCTCTTTAAACCTCCAATTTACAGTCCTAGTGACTATATTAGCTTAATGGGGTAAGCTCGCAATAAGCCTTATGTTATTCACAATGTAGACTACAAGTTTTTAAAAATGTTGAAAGGGTATCTAACCTGGATCTGGCAAAAAGGCCGAAGATCCTGTGGTCACCGATATCAGAGATCTTCTATACAAAAACGGCATAATCTATACTAATATATAAAGTTGAAGAGTTTGTTTGTTTGTTTGAATGCGCTAATCTGAGGAACTACGTATCCGATTTGAAAAAATCTTTTTGCATTGGATAGCTCATTCATCCAGGAAGGTTTTAGGCTATATAACCTCACGCTGCGACTAATAGGAGCGAAGCATTACTAACTCCACGCGAAGGAATCCAGATGAGTGGCAACCACTTCCAGAAAGATTACGGGCTGGTAACTTAAGCCTTTCTAGCCTTTACAGTGCACCAAGAAATATTGAGAAATCTAAATATTTAAAAATATACATGTATAGAGATAACCATTGGTTTTATGTCAATCTTCAGCGTGATTAGTGGTGTAATTGTATAAATGTTTTGTTGTTACTATTTTTTAAAAGATTTATAGGTACTAAAAGTATAGGAATGTAAAAATAAAGCCATGCATGAATGCATGGTTAATATTAATTTTAAAATTATATTTTTACCTCAACTAAATTGCTGATCTCATAAGTCATAATTCTCTTTCTTTATAAATTTGAAGTAAAGACTTTTGACAATATGGCCTTTAATTAACTAGGAAACTTTGTTTAGATTGTGTGATACAAAAAATATAGATTGATTTCATAAAAGGTTTTAATTTATGTCATTATTAACTGTCTACTTATTGAAATATTCAAAACGTAGTAGAACTATTATTGTAAAGTAGGTAATTATTGTTAATCTTTATATTTATCTCAGGTGGCTTACATTTTTGTAGTAAATACTAACGTTTTTCTGAGTAGGTACGTATTACCAACTTAAATTTTCTAAAAATAATAGCATTTCATTGATAACACAGAGTTGTTTTACTTACTTTGCAGGCTGCTAAATAAAAAAAATGTAAATGATAAGCACATAGCCACAAAAATATCCTACAAAGTTTTCAAAACAAAAACCTTTATGTGCATTTTAAAACATACCTTATTTTGCACGACTAAACAAAATCTGATATGTGCACATAAAATACAAAAAAATATATTTTGGGCCCAAATAAAGTAATACTATAAAAATATTTTTTGCTCAGTATAACAATAAGCTAATTTTTCAACGTTCTGCGTTTTTAGATTTTTCTTAAATTTGTTAGTTATCATAAAAAACAGTTTTTTCTGCTTCCTGAAAAGTTGATAAAAACCACATACGGCTTTTGGCAAGCGCACCGACGATATGTCAGTTTAGACCTGTCAAATTAGACCGCGCTTGACGTAAATTGATGTATTTTTGGTCGCCATGTTTTTAATCGCGTCTAAGCTGTCTAAGGAATATCTTAATTTGACAGGATTAAACTAAAATATTATGTTCTCAAGTATGAGTGCGCGGGTTCCATTCCAGGTCAGGCCAATGTAACTTTTTTAAAGTTATATGTACTTGTTGCGGGATGCAGGTTGTCTAGGTCTTATTTCAAAGATTCCCTTAATTTGCGCTTTTTTGAAATTCGTTTATTCTACCAGAAATTACAGTTATATTTAAATAGCTGTCGTCGGTGAGAGAGTGTCGTTAAGGGCGCGGCGCGGCCGCGGAGCGATCGCCCCCCCTCCCGCGTCCCTCTGGTACCGCGCTGTGTAGTGTTACTTTCGTCGTATCTTCACCAGATGGCGCGAACAGTACTTTATAAGTATATCTTGGACACCAATGACTGAAGATGAAGGAAAACATCTTGAAGAAACCTGGACTTTAAAGACTGAAATCGCCAACCCGCATTGAGAAAGCGTTGAGATTACGCTCAATCCTTCTCTGTATGGGAGGAGACCTGTGCCCAGCAGTGGGACGATTAAAAGGTTGATGATGATGATGATGATTATCTTCTATCATTTTCTTAATGAAATAGAAATAAATAGATGCACTTAACTTAAAATTAGTTTAGTTTTGTGAACAAGAAAATCGGCACCAATATATCACACTAGAGGCCGCCAGCGACTGCGTTCGCGTGGAATTAGTCATGCTCAGCTCCTATTGGCAATAGGTACGGCTGCGTTAGCTCCCGTTTTCGCAACATTTTTTGTTACTGCCCTGCTCCTATTGGTCATAGCGGTATGTTATATAGCCTAAAGCCTGCCTGGATTAATAGGCTATCCAACGCAAAAAGAATTTTTCAAATCGGACCAGTAGTTCCTGAGATTAGCGCGCACAAACAAACAAACAAACTCTTCAGCTTTATATATTATATAGATTGTGAACATCAACCTCAACGTTTCCTGAAATTCATTCTGCTTTGAACTGAAGATGACATCTGGAACAGGGAACATTGTCATGAATGATTAATGTTGTGTAAAAATTGATGACTTTGTTACAAGCTTTTTATTCAAATCAGAAATCTGAATAGCTATTCTTATCGACTCGATACGTTTATGTACCGTATCGAATATCAATCAATGTCATCGTAGGAGTTTTCTAAACGCTGTACACAAGTCCAAAGCCCAAAAATTTTACCAGGATTAATCATATACACGATCGCTATTCTTCTGACATCTGTTTGCTGTCGACGCGCGCCATTTTTGTTACTATATCCTGCCGGATGTTTGGATTATCTATATTGGTGTTTGTTTCTCTATATATTTTCAAATCTGAGTTAAATTTGAACCACTTCCCGCATATGATTGAGCTGAAATATTAACCTTATACATAAATTTGCATTGAAAAAATTCAGGCAACGTTAAAAATCTCAGAAATGTTTGGGCTTAACCCAAACAACTACACACGGAACATTTTTATAAATTCTTGCAAACAAAAATTTGTTTAAATTTTTATCTCTTTACTTCCTAGATCTCAAATCCAGCTTAGTAGGTATGAAATGTAAACTCGAATCGAGCTGACGAAGTAAAGCGGTTTCGTGGCGCACTCTGCTGGCTAATTAGGTGCGTTTAACATTTCACGAGCTTTGATGTAACTTCAACGAACGTAATTATATCTTTTGAGCAGATATTCAAAGGATACGAAAGTGGAGCAGCTGTCTTTTAGAGCTAAACACGTGGAGTGTTTAGCTTTTTGTAAGAAATTACATCAGATATAACTTTAGAAATGTTGAAAGGACGATAAATGTGTTTTGTATTACTTCGACATAAATTATAATTATATACTGCTTGACTTGAAACGTTTCTGCGTCTCCAGCTCTTATTAAAATATTTTAAAAGGGTGTCTGTGGTTGCTTGCCTGCTTTTTTAAATAGATTACTGGAAGTTGCATCATCTTCTGACTGATCGAATCCTTAAATTATAATAAAGAATTTGTTAAATTTGATTGAATGCTTTAAGTTCACATAATTCGTTGTTATGTCATACTATGAAATAGTCACTTCTGCAAATGGACATATGCGGCATACTATATTCAATCAATTTAACGGGGACTGCACAAAGTCAAACATAGTGTTGGGGAACGTTCTCCCAATGAAAAGTTCATAGTAAATAAAACATCCGACTAGCAGTTAACGGTTGTCGAAAATAAAATAAAAATGTTCTGTATTTTTTCTTACTCGTTGTGGACAGCGCGTCGATTGAAAACTGTCACCATGAATGAATTCAGTCGTGGTGGCCTAGTGGTTAAAACACCAGCCTCTCAAGTATGAGTGCGCGGGTTCGATTCCAGGTCAGGCAAGTACCAGTATAACTTTTCTTAAGTTTGTAGTGTTATTTTATTAACCTACATATACTTACTTCTTCATACTCATATATCATTCATTTCTGCAGGTCATAATACGCATTCCAGTATTATGAGGCGCTGTTCTGATAATATTTTACTACACCAAGACTCATTATTCTGATTACAGACATGGTCCTCAACTTCAAGCCTAAGTTTCGGCGACTTGGCGATAACTAGGCGTAAGAAGTTGTACCTGTGCTGTATCGTATTCATTTTTCCTACACAACACAACGCTATAATTTAATATTAAACTTATATTTACATATTTACAATAATATTTTCATTGTTATGACAGTTTTTGACAACGCTGTTGATTATGTCTCTATGACAACCTTTTTTCTTCTAAATTCTTAACTGCCCGCTATCTTTCTATCGGATTTGTTAAGCCGAACTCCTTTACGGTATTTTATATTACTTTTAAATATTCAAATATTCAAAATTTTGTGGAATGCTGTTCTGCGAGGTTTCTTAGGAAGCCCTCGCAGAACGTTGACAGTTTTTGGGTTCAGCTTGAGTTTCGGCCTGGTGCTTACATGTGTTTATTAGTTTATTTATTGAGTGTTTTATCTCTGCAGAGCCCTCCTAGGGTTACCCTCTCCCTCGCGGAGAGGGGACCCTCCTATCGTGCTGCTGCCGGCTCTCCGTTGCAGGGGCCGGTCCTGCTGTATTTCTGCTGCCTGGTTCTGTCTCTGTTGGCGGCGCCACCGCCTCTGATGGCGGCGCCGCTGCTGTAGCCGGACCTCTGCCGCGGGAGCCGCTTTTCGCTGCAGTTTTTGGATCTCCGCTGCTGTTGTCGGCCCTCTCGGCCGCCCCGCTCCTCTACAACTCTTCTGCGACACTCAACCGCCTTCCTACAGCTGTCGCCGGCCCTCAGCCGCTGGGCTTCAGCCGCCGAGCCTCTGCGCCGGCCCTCTTCGCGGAAAATGTAGTGTTATTTTATTAACCTACATATACTTACTTCTTCATACTCATATATCATTCATTTCTGCAGGTCATAATACGCATTCCAGTATTATGAGGCGCTGTTCTGATATTTTACTACACCAAGACTCATTATTCTGCTTACAGACACGGTCCTCAACTTCAAGCCTAAGTTTCGGCGACTTGGCGATAACTAGGCGTAAGAAGTTGTACCTGTGCTGTATCGTATTCATTTTTCCTACACAACACAACGCTATAATTTAATATTAAACTTATATTTACATATTCACAATAATATTTTCATTGTTATGACAGTTTTTGACAACGCTGTTGATTATGTCTCTATGACAACCCTTTTTCTTCTAAATTCTTAACTGCCCGCTATCTTTCTATCGGATTTGTTATGCCGAACTCCTTTACGGTATTTGATATTACTTTTAAATATTCAAATATTCAAAATTTTGTGGAATGCTGTTCTGCGAGGTTTCTTAGGAAGCCCTCGCAGAACGTTGACAGTTTTTGAGTTCAGCTTGAGTCGCGGCCTGGTGCTTACATGTGTTTATTAGTTTATTTATTGAGTGTTTTATCTCTGCAGAGCCCTCCTAGGGTTACCCTCTCCCTCGCGGAGAGGGGACCCTCCTATCGTGCTGCTGCCGGCTCTCCGTTGCAGGGGCCGGTCCTGCTGTATTTCTGCTGCCTGGTACTGTCTCTGTTGGCGGCGCCACCGCCTCTGATGGCGGCGCCGCTGCTGTAGCCGGACCTCTGCCGCGGGAGCCGCTTTTCGCTGCAGTCTTTGGATCTCCGCCGCTGTTGTCGGCCCTCTCGGCCGCCCCGCTCCTCTACAACTCTTCTGCGACCCTCAACCGCCTGCCTACAGCTGTCGCCGGCCCTCAGCCGCTGGGCTTCAGCCGCCGAGCCTCTGCGCCGGCCCTCTTCGCTGACCCTCAACCGCCTGTCTTCAGCCGCCGGGCATCTGCGCCGGCCCTCTTCACCCACCTTCAGCCGCCGGGCCCTCTGCGCGGCCCCTCCGCCGCCGAGGCCGTTACTTGAAGCTTTACTTTTATATTTTACCTTTTTTTATATTTTTACTTGTTCCTCACCTCATCACTTCATTTAATCATCATTTTTATACTTTTATCTTTACTTTTTATTTGCTTTTATTATATTGAATAAATTCTTTGTCCCTCCTCCCTCTCTTTTACTGTCTAACATGACAAGTTATATGTACTTTCTAAGTATATCTTGGACACCAAAGACTGAAGGTGAAGGAAAACATCTTGAGGAAACTTGGACTTTGGGTCTGAAATCGCCTACCCGCATTGAGCCAGCGTAGTGATTACGCTCAATCCTTCTCTATATGAGAGGAGACCTGTGCCCAGCAGTGGACCGATAAATAAAAAAAAAAAAGGATGATGATGATTGAATTAAGGATAGGCATATTACTTTGTGTTTAATTTCACCACCGCTTTCAAAACGGTGCATGATAACGTTGCTAGGAAAGCCGCATGTTCTAGGACCAAAAATTCAAAGTCATGTGCACCCCGACCCCTAGTAGGCATTGGTCTCGTAGACTCCGACACGATATGCCGTCGGCTCAGGCGAGCTGCCCACTGCTCGACGGCCGCAAGCCCGCGTCTGCGTTGACTTGAGTTCTATGTTGTCCCCGATCAGGGCATCTCCTGCTGCGGCTAGAGGTGTGAGGGCGCTGAGATCCACGCTACCTCACGCGCTCCGCCTCCTCCTTTGCTAGCACATCTGTCTATTGCTCATTGCCCTCAGCCCTCACATATCTAATAAACCCGAATGGCCCGTTATAGATTAAGGACCGCACCTTCCCAAAATGAGGAGGTCTATTACCTAGTAGTGGGAACATTACAGACTAACTATGAAGAGTCCGTGAGTCGGAATTCTCTATCATCCGGTTCGTTTATATTTATATTGTCGACACTATTGGTGCAGTGGCTGGAGTGATCAACTGCAGCGTTGCGTGTCGCGGGATTAGATTCCCGCATAGAAGTAATATTTCTACGGCCTACAGGTAGTTCTTCCGGGCCTGGCTGTTTGTATATACGAGTTTAAGTGTTTGTAAACGCAACCACGATATAAGAGTAATTCGTAATATGGGACAACGTTCTCTTTTTTTTTCAAAAAGAAAAATAGGCAATACCAAGAGGATTAAGATGTCGACCAAGGAAGCCCCGTGGGGTCGGTACAACATGTCTTCCTTTTCAAAAGTTTTCTATTAGTCATCTGGACCCCAATTCTAGCCATATCAACTATCACCCAGTCTATTCATCATTTCTTTGATCTTTCCTTACCCTTATCCACCCACATACGTCCCCAAAACATTATACACGATATTTTTCTCATTTCGTTACAAGTGAAGCCCAATTTTCTTTATTTGAAACGATCAAAATATAGTTATACAAACTACCTGATAAGGGAACTTACTAAACTTAAGTCGTAACGGCTTATGCAAATATCTCGTTGAATATCATATTACGGGGAAATACAAGAAACAGCAAATTTTTTTGCGAGGTCCCATCTCGGTTACAATTGTAGTGACTCTGACGTACGTTTGGCGGATTGATACTGTGACTGAAATTTCCACAAATCTTTTCAGTTATCAATGCCACTTGGATAATAAACTTAGGTTGATATACTATGTATTATATATGTTTTAAGTGATGTAAAATTTCCTCATTGTTACAGTACAATGTTTACTAATATTTGTTTTTGCGCTCTTGATGAAATAGGTCAACAACAAAAGTCAGGAGTTTATCGACCTTTCTAATCATGCGTAAGTATTGTCTGTCTGGGGTAAGGTCATTTTTATTGTAAACGTCTGATGATTAATGAGATGAGTGTTTTATAAGAAACTATTTTTTTTTCTATTTGGAAATTGTTACATAGTGCTGGGGCCACGGCAATGCACAGGCAAATGAAGGAAGACGGGTGGGTTTTAGTCGGTAAAAGTCCGACACAACTTTCTTCTCCGCCCAGAGCGGGAGAGGTCATTTTATAATTTCCCATTCAAAGGCTGATCGGATGAATTATTTTGGTAGCGGAATGTGTTTATTTACTTATTTATTTTGGTAACTAACAGATAAGGTAAACGGCCCAGTAACCGTTAAGTTATGAACTTCGCCGAATTTGCATGAGCACTAGGCTAAAACTAGAAGACTTACAAAAATAATTTTTACTTGACTGTTTAGATAATTTAATATACTTTTAGTATATTATGATTCTATTAAACTAGTGTAAAATTTAATTAACTATAAAACAATAAAACTACAAAAAGGGCCAATTGTACCAGTACCCGGTAGAGTTGTACTAGTTAAGACCGTACCCTCACCAAATGACCTTGCGCATTTGCTCCCTCTTCACCGCGCCCCACCTCTACAATACTTCGTAAAATTTTACTAGCGCCGTCTGGCGGACATAGTACTTACAAATACAAGTTAGAAACATAGACCACAGAAGTAACAGACATGGCACTTTTATTTTTGTTTATTGGTGCGCCCAAATACTTTTGGTTATTATAGACTGAAACAAATGTTGACGATACTTCATAATAAAAATTTTGCGTATTTTATTTTTTAAGGGTCTCAGTTCGATTTATTGTGTTCGCTGATAACTTTATGGTTAATGAACCTATTTTGACCATTCTTTTTTTATATGAAGGGATATGCTGCCTATGTAATCCCATTGTTACCACGTCAGTGTCGATAATGGAAATGCTGAGAAATTTAGGCCAATTATCGAAAATTGTAGGCACGCTTCGGGTGACAACTTGATACTCGTGTTTATATCGGATGGTACTATAAAACCGTGAAGATTTGGGCCTGACCTGATGATGGAGATGACAGAATATCAAGGGAATCCACATCGGAAGCAACTATCACGTGTTTGGGCTTATTTAATGTGTATTGATTAGACCTTTATAACTAAATATGTTATGACTGTAACTTCAGGGTTGGAAGTTAGTTTTGTAGACTGAAAGTTAGCTAAGTCAGATGGTCAAAGGGATAGAAAAATAATATAATAAAGTTTAATTTATCATTATTTATTATTTTAAGGGAAAACGTAATCAGGGTCAAATAAATTTCTGCAGAACTGACACCTTCAAAAAAAAAAACATGTTTTTTTTTGGGACCAGGCAAGACTGTGAAATTATATTATTATTCTCGTTTAATAAAACAAATACGTAAATTGTAAAAATAAAACTATCGTATATCAAAATAAATAACAAGTACATATAGGTACTATAATATTATTTACACAAAGCTTCCTTTCGCAGAAAAATAATAAACATCCGACTAATACAATATCCGATCAGACTGGACGTTGACGCCAGCATATTTGGAAAAGGCCTGCAAGCAAACGACCTATTTCGTTTGCTTTAATTCCTTTAAGACCACAATGAAAGTATGAGCATTTCTAGAAATAACGCAATGAAATAACACAACTTAAATTCAGTCTCTTGATTTTAATTGATTTTTGCATAAGCATGACGAGTAGGTAGTGTTTGTACCATGTTAAAGTAGAGTGTTGTAAATTGTTGAGGAATTCCCTCGACTGCCTATGGTTTTCATCATCTGATGTACTTCAGACTTTAATTTTTACCCATATGGGTGCAAATTTCTCATGAATATAAATGAATTAAGTCCAACCACAAAGCAGCTATTGTAAACCTTTGAGGAGTTCCCGCAACAGACTGTCCTTCGTCTTCATTATCAGACTCCTAATGATCATAACAATCCATCTAGGTGTAAAGCTCTTATCAATACAAATTAATCAAGTGATTACACAAGGTAGTTGCTGTGAATCGTTGAGGAGTTCCCTCGAATTTCTCTCGGCTCTATCATCAGATCTATTGCAGACATTTATTTTAACCTACTTATATGGGTGTAAAGTTTTCATCAATATAAATGAATTAAGTCCAAACATAAGGTAACTATTGTAAACCTTTAAGGAGTTCCCTTAACTGGCCTTTGTCTTTAACATCAGAGCTTTAATGAAAAAAAAATTGAGTTTTATTGTATTGTGGGTCTTAAGTAGTTACATTTTATTTTAATTTTATTGTTAAATTTAAATATTGTAATTCTGTTTTATGCTATTTCTATGGACCATGGTCTGAAAATAAAATTTATTATTATTATTATTTAGGTGTAAAGTTCTTATCAATACAAACATAATACCAAGCCACAAAGAAGTTTTAAATTTACTTGATTCTGATCACTGCGGACAAAGGATTGCTATTCCAAACCATAGTAAAAAAGTGGCCAAAAAGGATATCACTGTTAACCCCAAAACTGAAAGCCGCTTGGAGGTTTTTAGATTTGATGTCATCAATAAATTGCCAGTCTTATCCAGTGATGTTAATGCTGATCCTAATCATCTCTATGACAATTTTTTTAATATATACTGTAAGCTATTTGATTCCACCTTTGTTCCCAAGACTATCTCTGTTAATAGTAAAGCATCTTTCTCTGATTGGGCTGACATCGGTATTCATAAGAGTAGAACTCGGCTTTATGAATTGTACAATGAGAGGATTTATATTAACACTGTTGAATTCAATTTATATGTTAGAAAATATTCAAAATTATTCAAACAAGTTTGTTATATGGCCAAGTCACGTACTTGAGTTCAAAGATAAAGAACAGTGGCAATGTAATTAAAACGACTTGGAAAATTATTAATAGTGAAACGGGAAGGTCCAGTGATAGAAATACTGACTATAGCCTGTCTATTAATGACAACATAATTAAATCAGACTCGCAAGTCTCTGAGGCATTTGAAAATTTCTTTTCGGATATTCCTGTTTCAACTACTAAATCCCTAAACTCATCACCTTCTGTTGCAGAGTCTTTGCTTAAAGAAAATGTTAATGTTTGTGATTCGGAGTTTCATTTTGAACATGTTATCAGTAGAGATATAATTAAAATCTTTCACACTCTGAATGTAAAAAAGACTGCTGACCTATGGGGTCATTCGGTGGAAGTTGCTAAGTCTATTATTGATATTGTGGCACCCCCTCTAGCTGTTATCTTTAATGCTTGTATTGACTGTGGAGAGTTTCCTGATCTCATGAAAAATAGTAAAATAATACCTTTGTTTAAATCTGGTAGTACATCAGACCCCACAAATTATAGACCTGTTTCTGTACTACCTACCTTTAGTAAAATTTTTGAGAAATTAATTTTAAACCAAATGCTAATTTTTTTTAATAAACATAAATTATTACATAGCAAACAGTTCGGTTTTACAAGGGGTCGTTCAACTACTGATGCCGGTGTTGAACTTCTAGGTCATATATATAATGCATGGGAGGATAAATGCGATGCCTTGGGCATCTTTTGTGATTTGTCCAAGGCATTCGATTGCGTTCTTCACGATGCGTTAATCAGGAAACTCCGCCACTACGGGATCCGGAACTCTGCACTGGATCTTATTACATCTTACTTGAGTGGTAGGATTCAAAGCGTTGACGTTAATGGAAAAAGATCTTCTGGATCTTTAGTAACAATGGGAGTCCCACAGGGGTCAATTCTTGGTCCTTTTTTGTTTCTTATTTACATCAATGACCTGCCGTACCTAATAAAGGATAACCACGATATAGTGTTGTTTGCAGATGACACTTCACTTTTATTTAAACTGAAACGTCAGCAGCAGGTTACTGATGATGTAAATAGCGCGATCTCCAAAGTAGTCCATTGGTTTAATGTTAATAATTTACTCTTAAACGAGAAAAAAACCAAATGCGTTAAGTTTACTCTACCTCACGTGAGGCAGGTGGAAACTAAAGTGTTGATAAAGGGCGAAGAATTGAAATCTGACGACAGCACAGTGTTCTTGGGTATAACTCTGGATGCTAAGCTTCAATGGGGTTCACATATAGAAAAATTGTCAAAAAAGCTAAGTTCTGCTGCATACGCAGTTAGAACAATTCGTAATTTGACTGATGTTGAGACGGCCCGTTTAGTGTACTTTGGCTATTTCCACAGCGTAATGTCGTACGGCATTCTGTTGTGGGGAAATGCCGCCGATATTCAAACAATATTTGTTTTGCAGAAACGAGCTGTTCGTGCAATTTATAAATTAAGTCCGAGACACTCTCTCAGAGAAAAATTTAAAGAGATTAATGTACTGACCGTGCCGTCTCAATATATTTATGAAAATCTTTTGTATGCTCATAAAAATATAAAATTGTTTAAAAAATACAGTGATGTCCATGATATAAATACTAGAAACAGGCACAAATTTATTGTACCTACAACAAGGCTCAAGAAAATAGGTGGCTCTTTCAGATGCCAATGTATACATTTTTACAATGGACTTCCAGAGGTGGTTCAAGATCTGAGCCTGAATAAATTCAAATCCTTCATTAAACGTAAGTTGTGTCAGAAAGCATTTTATAGTGTGAAGGATTATATTGAGGACAAAAAGGCTTGGGCTTGAGCTGCGTCCGATTTCTATACAATGATTGTTCTTTGATTTTTCCTCTTGTAGTTTTAATATGTAATTGTTTATGTTATTTATTCAAAGCCTGTATTACACACTATGTAGCCAAGCATATTGTACGTTACGGAATTGTATCGCTGACAGAGGTGTTCGGCACTTGTACAGCTGCAGCTGCACAGGAGTTAAACTTTCCACAGATTCGGGAACACTGTTGGAGCTGCTGAACCTTGGACAAAACTATCTTAGCATTGTGTAGATTCAATTTCTTAGTATTGTATAATTGCATGGCAAACGTGTGAGCACAATGTACGAATGTGCTGTAAGGCATTTATTTGTTGGGTTAGTCTTTTTTATTGACTTAATTGTGCTCTGGCTGTTGAGAGTATGTCATGCTCACTCAAATGTCTCGCTGATGGTGGCGTGTGTTTTGGGTCATTGGGTTCCCTTCGATATGGTTGAGCTGAATGATGCTGATCCATACGTCATGTTCGTGAACGGACGCCGTCGGAGGGGACTGGTCATGTCTTAGCTGCCACGGCGTATTTTAATTTCTGAATTGATTTTTGTATGTTTTCCATAATGGACGCTCTCAGCGTACAATTTATTTCTGCATCGTTCTCACGCGGTTGATTTCAACATGAATGATGTAATCAAATATTTGTAACAATAGCTTAAAAATTTAAAAGAGTGTCCATGGAGTTTCTTGCCCGTTCTTCTCCATAGGTACCTACTCTTTGGAATGGGCGACTAGCTTCATCTTATTGACTGACCGACCTTCTGACAATTCAAAAGTGCCTGTAACTGGTTTATTTGAAATAAATGATTTGATTTGATTTGAATACAAATTTATTAAGCACAAACACGAGGCAGCTGATGTGAATCGTTAAGGAGTTCCCTCGGCTGTCTCCCGGCTCCATCATCAACTCCGAACTTTACTAAATTGTAGTGTGTTAAAACACTTAATGAAAAAACTTAGAAAATACCTAGACGCCCCTTTGATTTTTTAAATTTCTCCTAGATTTACCTAGTCTTCCATCATCAGACCCTAATTTCCTAAACATGAGACTACCTTGAAGATATCGTCTTTCTAATAAAACAAAAACATGTGGCACTCGGGGCTGCCGCGGTAAAGCTATTTTATACTAGCGGCCGCCAGCGACTTCGTTCGCGTGAGTTAGTAATGCTCTGCTCCTATTAGTCGCAGCGTGATGTTTTATAGCCTTAAGCCTTTCTGGATTAATGAGCTATCCAACGCAAAAAGAATTTTTCAAATCGGACCCGTAGTTCCTGAGATTAGCGCGTTCAAACAAACAAACTCTTCAGCTTTATATATTAGTACTAGCTTTCCGCCCGCGGCTTCGCCCGCGTGGAATTGGGTTATATCGCTTTTTTTAGATTTCCCTCGGGAATAAAACTAATTAAATGACGATTGATCAGTTTTTATGGATTGATCGTAGAACGGTGAAAATTTAGGATTGTACGTATTTTTGTATGTTGTAAAAAAATAGAAACTAAAAATTTTGTGGAAAAATAAAAAAACAAATAGGGGTCGACTACCCCTAACATTTAGGGGGATGAAAAACAGATGTTGGCCGATTCTCAGACCTACTCAATACGCTCATAAAATTTCATGAGAATCGGTCAAGCCGTTTCGGCGGAGTATAGGAACGAAAACTGTGACACGAGAATTTTATATATAAGATAGATGTTCGCTAGTACCAAATTTTGTATGGAGAAACGCATGGTACTATACATTGAATCTGCGCTCACGCGCAGGGCTGCAGATCTGCATGAAAATGCAGATAAAAAACGCAATCCTGCGCGTGGCTGCGGGGTAAATCGCAAAGGTGTGCACACCGAGTTCCGCAGTATGTAGTTAGTAGGAATTTTTTTATTAGTTATTTATGACATAGTATTTTTTTTATTTTGCCAATTAACGTATACATCTGTATAAGTATGTATTTTCTTTTTTGTAGTTTATTTATTTTTTACCAGTGACGTCATTGAAGGAGTGCGAAAAACGGTGGCGATTTAGCGACTAAACTATATTTGATGTTTTATTTTTACTTTGATAAAGAAATAGAAGCTATACCACAGCTTATAATTGACGTCATTTTCGTGATCAGCGCCCTGAAAACCCGTCACGATACCCAAGTCAAAATATCATGAAATTGAATTTCGGCCACCTTGGATTTCAAAAATGACGTCATTTTCGTGATTAGCACCCGCGAAAACTCTTTTCACGACACCCATGTCAAAATATCATAAAATTGCTGTCGGCCATCTTGGATTTCAAAAATGACGTCATTTTCGTGATCTGCACCCCCGAAAACCCCCATCACGACACCCATGTCAAAATATCATAAAATTGGTGTCGGCCATCTTGGATTTCCAAAATGACGTCATTTTCGTGATTAGCACCCACAAAAACCCCTTTCACGACACCCATGTCAAAATATCATAAAATTGGTGTCGGCCATCTTGGATTTCCAAAATGACGTCATTTTCGTTATTAGCACCCACAAAAACCCCTTTCACGACACCCATGTCAAAATATCATAAAATTGGTGTCGGCCATCTTGGATTTCAAAAATGACGTCATTTTCGTGATCTGCACCCCCGAAAACCCCCATCACGACACCCATGTCAAAATATCATAAAATTGGTGTCGGCCATCTTGGATTTCCAAAATGACGTCATTTTCGTGATTAGCACCCACAAAAACCCCTTTCACGACACCCCTGTCAAAATATCACAAAATTGGTGTCGGCCATCTTGGATTTCCAAAATGACGTCATTTTCGTGATTAGCACCCACAAAAACCCCTTTCACGACACCCATGTCAAAATATCAAAAAATTGGTGTCGGCCATCTTGGATTTCAAAAATTACGTCATATTCGTGAACTGCACTCCCGAAAATCCCTATCACGACACCCATGTCGAAATACCCAAAAATTCATCGAAATACCAAATTTTAGGCGAAGTTGTCCGCAAACAAACACAAAAATAAAAACTTTTTACAAAAAAACAACCGACTTCAAAAACCACTACAAAGTGAAAAATAACTAATTTCGGAAGTTGGTGTCTTTGGTTTTGTAAATTCGTTTTAGACACCGACTTCCGAAATTAGTTATTTTTCACTTTACATAGTGGTTTTTGGAAGTCGGTTGTTTTTTTGTAAAAAAGCTTTTATTTTACATTTTTTAGTTGATAAAAGTACTATGTATTCAGTTGCATCCGGTCAGACTGGAAGCTGACGCAAATATAGTTGGGAAACGACGTACTTTTGTTTACTTTAATTTTTACCCGTAAGTGCCTATTCCCTCAACTGCCTATGGTCTTCATCATTAAATTTACTGTAGACTATTATTTTAACCTAATGGGAGTAAAGGTCATAATAATATAAATGAGTTAAGTCCAACCACAAAGTAGCTACTGGAAACCGTTGAGGAGTTCCCGGAACTGGCCTTTGTCTTCATCATTAGAGCTCTTATGAGAGTCGCAACCCATCTAGGTGTAAAGTTCTTATCAATACAAATTAATCGAGCCCAACCACAAGGTAGCTGCTGTCAATTGTTGAGGAGTTCCTTCGACTGTCTCCCGGCTCTATCATCAGATCTACAGCAGACCTTTATTAAATTGTAGTGCTTTAAAATACTTAATGAAAATGCTAAGAAATGCGCTATCGCCCCCCAATTTTTGAAATTTCCGCTTGTTTTCTCTGGACTTCCACCATCAAACCCTGATATCCTTATCACGGGACCACCTTGGGAACGTCTTCTTTCCAACAGAAAAAGAATTATCAAAATCGGTTTAAAAATGACGAAGTTATGCGCGAACAAACATAAAAAAAAAACATATACGGTCGAATTGAGTAACCTCCTCCTTTTTGAAGTCGGTTAAAAATTGAACATAAAAAACATATAATTGAACAACCTCCTCCTTTTTGAAATCGGTTAAAAAAACGAACACCAAAATAAACATCAATACTATCTTAGAGACACTCTAAGATAGTATTATACTCTATGCGACATGCGGTGCGTGAGCGAGCAAGCAGATGCTTTCTCGCTCACGCGCCGCCCGCTTATGCTAGCGGAGCGCGCGATGACGAACGACACGGGTTCCCCCTTCGAGAGCTTGTGGCATACTGAATCTCAATAGCCCGGGCAACAGAAATGATGGCGAATACGCTCAGATTGTTGAATAAAATTTTGATTTTGGTCGTTTTAAAAAAATATTTCTACAATAATGTTCGTCATGAAATTACCTATCCATTAGTGTAAGAACGCAATCTAAATAATGCTTACTTTCCGAGGAGATGCACGTTTATGATAATTATTTCTCTTGTCAGTGGTTTCGTTGTGAAGGAATTATTTAAACATTATACTTAGTAAAAAAAAAAAAGAAATCTACAATTTTGGAGCCAAGATTATGGAGAAAATTTATGTATTTTTAGTAAGTTGATATTTCTTTTGGATAAAGAGTAGATAGCTCCGAAAAACTACATAAAAACGGCCTGCGGTGTGTTTTTCCCCCGGAACCGCCTTAACGTTAAATTGTCCCGGTAACCGGTAATTTTTGCCGCGAAATTGTACTCTATTGCTTTACGTTAAAGTTCAAAGAAATACAATATATTCAAATAAAATATTACTGAAAAATATTAGGGTCCGTATTTAACCAACAAATAAACACGATTTGTTTTAACTTTTTATAATGTATGTTTTGTAAAGTACCTATACCTATATAAAAAGAAACAAACTCTGTTCGTCGTGGATTGTCATTCCTTCTTCGACATGTGCCAATAGTCCATCACTTCTTTAATTCTTCTTCTGCGTTCGTGAACTATAAAGCACGGGTGTGCATCAGATTTTGAGACACTTGCTGGCCTACTACAGGCGGCAGCTTCAACCAAACGACCGAGTCTGCCATTATTAAAAGCATTTTCTCGCTTAATTTTTTTTAATAAATAAACTAACACTATCCAATAACTGCTCCTTAGTGACATCTGAAATTATTTATTTAATTATTTTACCATTTAATATATTAACAAAAAGAAAAAAAACAGAACAGATAAAAGGTACAGAGATGATAATATCATAAAAAAATCTCTTTCGGCATACCTGCAATAAGAAAGCGTGTAAAAAGTAAAGGACAGAAGACGTGCACTCTGAAGGAGTAGGATTAGAAATCGGTAGAGTGGGGAGGCGACTTGAGAAGGTTTTTAAGATGCGACCTTTTGATTTTTATCGTGGATAAATCCGATAAAAAATGTTTCCCCCTTATTTCGTCTGGGAATAAGGGAGGGTTATGTCGGCCTCCTACCATCTAAACGTCCACTATTCCTTCCAGTACCATGAGTCGGGGACCCGGCAGATACTTGTACATTCGCCCCACACACGTGGGGACCAAGTGCGGCCGATCCCTCGACCACACATCCTTCCACTAAGCTGCGCATACTGCATGTCACGCTCGAGCGACGATACGGCCCCAATTTCGTCGCCCGCATGGTCCTTCTTATGGTGGCCAAAGATCGTGAAGCGCCCTTCGACGCCTGGCTACCCTTCTCATGCGAGTGGAGTGAGAGTCATGCTCTTTTTCCCTTTCTGCAGCCTCCATTGCATGCGCTACCTTCTCGCAAAAAGAGGCCATAGCATCCCCCACGCTCCTTCCTTCTTCGCTTTCGACCATGAACTGTACTACGGCCGGGAGTGAGATATCACCGGCACCAAGTGTCGCGACTATGGCACAGCGCTGTTGGGTCCAAGCTGAGCTTTCCTCCAGCCTAGGTGGCGCTTTGTGCTCAATTATTTAAAATAAAGTCATATGTTGTATTTTCATCCAAAAAAAAGTCCACATTGAGCGGAGCGGAAGGGTGATGGGCCTGTTTTAACCCACCCCTGTCCCTTCATTTGCCTGTGCTCCAGGGTATCTCTTATTATGGCGGCACATTCAAGCAAGCAAGTCAGCTCGAAGGTTTTTACGGCACCAGAAGTTTAAAAACACGGAATGAGTTAGATCTTTCGAAAAATAATTGAAGGTAGATAAATATGCAAAATAATTACCTTTAAATAATAATAATCTCTAGAAAGATTCAATTATGGCATATCAATCTTTAGTACTTATTAATGATTTTTTAACACCTGTTCTGACTGAGACTTGCTCCCAAATCAGAACACACGTGAGTGACTTAATGAGTACAAATGAAAGCCGTGCTGGAAATATGGGAAAGTACGGGCGTAAGAATATGTAGACGAGAGTTCCAACCAATGAGGCATAGTCATCAAAAATAAATAAAAGAAAGACATATGTTAGGACTCGAACTGCATTATGTAAATGAAATAGCCAAGACCTTTTCGCCCTTGCTTCAGTTTCAACTAGGAACTACCATTTTCTCCATGGTACTCCAAACAGTACGGTATACTACCATATATCGTTTATCGTATGTTTGGAGTACCGTACGGTATATCGTACCAATACTACCATATACCGTACTGTTCGGAGTACCATGGAGCAAATGGTAGTACATGGTAGGTATACCACGGTGTACGTTGCATGACAAAATACTTGGCCACTATGCTGTTAAATCCCAAAACCATGTTTAAATAATTAAATTACCATCTGCTAAGAAATAAACGTGTTTAATTTTTTTAATTTTCCAAAACAAATTATTCACATTCTAGTCGCAGTAGGCTTTTTTATATACTTCATAGCTGATTCAAGAAAAGCTTGTAACGCAACCAGTACAAAAAGTGGTAAACCATACAAGAAAACGCAACCAAATTCACGTGGTACCAAAACAAACTAAATGTCTAGTAACTACATCATTTTGATTCAAAGGAAAATAATGATTAATTCAAGACAATAAGGACTATAAACGGATTTAAATGCAGCTGTTAAGGCAAGCCCCAGTATCCGGCAGAAAATATTTAATATAATCTACAGTTTCAAAGGAAAATGAGATCTATTCCAAAGCAATAAGAATAGAATAACGGGTTTTGGTGCAACGTATGTAACTGGTTTGATAGTGTACCAATATCCGGTAAAAATCGCACATTTTTACCGGGTACTAGGTCAAGTAGGGGTTTGAGTGTACCAATAGATGTAACATGTAAAATTATTTACTTTTCGATGAGATTTACCTCAATTTATAGATTAAATCGTTAAATAATATACACAATTTATTAAAAAAATTAACACTTTTACCTTAATTTTATCCGTCGAAGTATGGCTAGATAATTTCTGCGACCGGGTGGGTTTCGTAGTTCACTGACAGAACTTTGTACTTATAGATAATTTTACTATACCATACTTTTATTTTCTCACAGTTTTTGCATTAATAAACTTTTTGGTGAGTGTCGCCATCAGAATTGTATAAAATAGTACCAAGAATAAATTGCTATTTGCAAATTTTAATTTAGTTTTGCTAGAAAGACGCTAATATTAAAAAACTGACTAGTTAACGGCTACCGGGACATTAACGGAAATAGGTACTCTTACCTTACAGACAAAATATTTTACAAAAAATGAGTGTCACATTTTTTTAAGGCCCAATTATAGGTTTACCTTTCTTAGACTTGACTAGGGAAATATTTAAAATAATAATTTGAAGATATATATGTATGTGAACAAGGTGGACCGACGACCTGGTGAAGGTCGCGGGAAACCGCTGCATGCAGGAGGCGCTGGTCGACCTGTCCTGCGCCTCCCGCATGCAGCGGTTTCCCGCCGTCGTCGTGGAGAACCTTGGGGGAGGCCTATGTCCAGTAGTGGACGTCTTCCGGCTGAAATGATATATGTATGTAATAATTTTCAAGAGTTTTATAGATAAGGCAGAATTTTCCTATGAAACCGGTATTATATATTATATTCCAATCTTGCGTTATCTATCGGTAACTTGTAAGCCGATTATATCGATTCGTACCACGTTCAAATATAACATAGATTACGTTTACACACAATCCAGATAGCTTGTGGAGATATCAGGGAGCAATAGTCCAATGTTTGAGGGCCTGATATCAACTTTACCATTCAGTAAATATTTTGATGTGTTCCTTTACTTTTTAAGTGGAATACTTTTTATTAATAAAAAAATATTATTTAAAAACAAAAAACCCGCCTGCATAAAACTCTAACGAACTGCAAAGGTAGAAACAAGTTGAACAATCGCAGTTGGGGGACTGTTCTATGGAATACTTGTTTATCAAGCTAAGAAGTCCCCCAACTGCGATTGTTCAACTTGTTTCTACCTTTGCAGTTCGTTAGAGTTTTATGCAGGCGGGTTTTTTGTTTTAGAATAATATTTTTTTATTTCTATCTTTTTAGTTTTAACAAATTATGTTTCTAATGTTGGAAAACTTAAAAGAATTGTTTAATTTTTTTTTTTCATCGTTCCATTTAATATTAAAAGTGCACGTTATATACATATTTTCTAATGAGTATTTTAAATCCTTCATTTTAAAACCAATTCGATAAGTTTGGTAGATAAAAATTACCTCATAATTATGGCGTCAAACATCCGCCATTTTGTTTTTTTTTTTTAATGTCACCGTCTAAGACAAATCTAACGATGTCTCAAATGTAATAATCTGTTAGCCGATTCTGGGGATACAATATAATAAAGAATATTACATAGATTCATATGTACAAGATACGCGCTTTGTGCATGCCTCCGAATGTAATTCTGTTTATAATTTTGCAAAAAATTGAAACTGACTGACTTTTGTGCTGAAATTTCTAAGTGTACATTAAATATGTAGGTACGGACGACAGTAGGTCAAGCTACCCCAAACGGTCAGATATTTCCAATCAACATAGAGCCTTAATGCTGTAGAGATAAAGTTGAAAATCTAATAAGGAAATCTGACAGATTGCAGTAGCTTGATGTAATGTCGTCTGTAGATAGGTTTGGTACTGTTTCAATGTATGTTTCTGGATTTATCATAGTTATTTTTTTTAAATGCCTTATCATTGAATTTTTAATTTTGTTTTAGTCTTTCAGTTGATTTTTAATAGTAGTTAACCATGCAAGTGTTTTTTTTTGTTTATTTAATTATTATTTTATTTATGTCTTTTTAGTTGAGAAATATTACGTAACCGGATTAATTCCTTAAATGAGTTTATGTCATGTGGTTGATTTAGCAATTTGTTAGGGTTAAGAAAACTGATATCAAGGCTGGAAAAAGTCCTCACTCTACTCAAAGCAACATAAGCTTGACCTTTTGCAAATAAGTTTCTACTTAAATCTACAACTGCTGGGTCTAAAGTTGTGACCTGTATGTAGTTTATGCACCGTCACTGCCCAGCATAAAATTAAGAGAAACATTCGTCGCTCAATCTCGCCTTTACCACGTAAAGCATCAAATTCTGTAGCACGAGGCTGGATCCAGACTCCAATACTAGGTAGGTTCCCTGTTATACTTGGGTCATCGAGCTCCACAAATATCGCTTGAGGTAGTTTTCTTGGCTCCAACTGCTTTCTATCATAGCACCGTTAACCAGCCCATGGTTAACATTGATGTTCCGTCTTAGCATGGCTCGAGAGCTTATACCTAATTTGAGTTGGTTTGGTATACTACCTGATTTATTGGGATCTTCAGGTATGTATTCCTCTCGTGGTTTGTGACCATATGTTTTAGGAACAAATGAGAAGTCAACAGCACTAACATTGTATACTTTTGTGAGCTTTTCTAACTTTTCTGTCATGGTAGCGTTATATACATATTATTAATGTAAGTAGCAGATTTTTTTCTTTCTATTTATAATTTATACTGCACGTTATAATAGTTCTTTACTTATTAAATTGCCATTCTGAAGTACTGGCCATTTCAAATAAAAAAAAAACCTGTTTGGCTAATAATTCTAATTTCAAATTAATTACCCGACTGCCAGGAGGGTTATTTTATCTTGCTTTTATGTTTGTTTCAACATGGAGCTCTTTTTTTCCAAAAGTAGTCATTTGTTTATTGATTACTAGTACATTTCCATCACATTTCAATCTTTTTCGTCATTATGGATACGTTAAAAATTCGAGTAACTATAGAATATGAGTACCGTTATGCTAACAACGCGGCACAAGCGGCACGCAACATCTACAACGTTTACGGAGCTAACACTACAAACCAGCGCAGCAATTGTTATTGGTTTGCT
The DNA here is from genome assembly GCA_017933935.1 of Sesamia nonagrioides. NCBI lineage: Eukaryota > Metazoa > Arthropoda > Insecta > Lepidoptera > Noctuidae > Sesamia > Sesamia nonagrioides. The sequence goes on from JADWQK010001078.1 coordinate 195,888, forward strand.
CACTGATATTCTGGGAATTTCGACTTTAAAAATGAACCCCACGATCGTCTGAAGACTTTTGGTCGGCAATGACGAATTAAAAACGATTGTGGCAGCTGATGATACACAATCTACGGCTGATATAGCAACAGCTTTCGACAAAACAAACAAAAAATACAAACTATATTGGACCATATGTGTCGATTTGGCAAGGTAAAATATCTTGCCAAATGGGTGCCCCACGAACTCAATGATCGCCAGCGCGAAGTACGCGAGACGTGCCTGACACAGCTCAACAGACAAACAAATGAAGGAATTTTGAGACACATTGTTACCTGCGATGAAAAATGGATTCTGTTTGCTAACCGCAAGCGCTTAGCAAGTTGATTAGATCCTGGTTCAGCGCCTAAACAATGCCCCAAACGAAATCTTACCTCTAGAAAACGATAACGCCAAGTTTCTTGGCAGATGCCTTGGCCTTGGACTTAATGAACCGCCCAAAGTTTAGGTTGGAGGAAATCTCAACTCCCAATAGCGGTCGGTGCACTCCAAGGATACATTCCGAAAAGTAGGGGCCAAGGTGAACGGGCTCCTTTTGGGGGTGAAAAGACACGCCTGTGTTTTGGCGGTATTGAATGCTACAAGTTTGGCATTGCCCCATTCGGAGACTGCCACATGCCTCTCGTCCAGCTGATTTCTTTAAGAATCAATAAACTGCCACTGTGTTGGCAAAAATACATTGATTGCATGGGTAATTACTTCAATGAATACAAAAGATTTTTTCCTATTAAACGGCAATTTTATATTTAAAGACTTTTTTATATAAAATATATTTAGAATTTATATATTTATTATCATCAGTGATTAAAATCCTTAATTTTGATACCCAACTCGATATGCTTGGCAGAAAAAAATATGTAATTCTTTTTTTTGTTCCATTTAATATTAAGTTATATACATATTTAGAATCAGTGTTTCAAATTCTTCATTTTGATATCCCACTCGATATGCTTGGTAGAAATTTATTTCTTTATATCTCACAATATGGTGTCATACATCCGGCATTTTGGTTTTTTTAAAATGTCACCTATCTAGTAGCAGTTGGGCAATTAAGGCAAATCTAACGATACCTCAAACGTGAAAATCCGTTCAGCGGTTCTGGAGATACTAGGTAATAAAGAATAATACATACAAGATAGGAGCTAAAAACATAACCCTCCTGGCAGTCGGGTAAAAAGGTTATGGTCGACTAGATGACAGTAAATATTCCGTCACCTAGCACGTCAATTTCCATATTTCTGATTTGCCTATTTGTATCGTATTACCTGGCCACTTTGGATTCAGTGGAGAGACGTGCAAAGAGGCTGATTGGTGACCCTGATCTAACTCGAGTTGGTCTCCAAAGCCTAGAGCACAGGCGTAGAGTAGCCAGCCTTTCGGTGTTCTATAGGATGCATTTCGGGGAGTGTGCGAGGGAATTGCATGATTTAATTCCCCCATCTCCGTTCGACCAGCGGACTACCCGTCGTACGGCTTGTTTCCACCCTTACGTTGTTAACACCACTACGATCCGGAGGAAGCGTTTCACCTCCTCCTTTATACCGCGTACATCGAGGGACTGGAACAATTTGCCAGCGGCGGTGTTTCCGTCGGACTACAATTTGAGTGTCTTCAAGGCTAGAGTGAATAGGCTCTTAATAAACTAGTGCGCTTTACCATCAACGATTGCGTCACTGCTTACCATCAGACAGGATTGCGGTCAAGCGCTGGTTTATAATATGTAAAAAAAAAAAGTTTTTTTTTTATATAATCATACACTTGTGCTTGAATGCAATACGGCCTAATGGTAAGCAGTGATGCAATCGTTGATGGTAAAGCGCGCTAGTTTATTAAGAGCCTAATCAATCTAGCCTTGAAGGCATTTAAAATGTAGCCAGACGGAAACAAGTATTAAGTCTATCGTATTAATACCCTGAAGGTTATATTAGTCACCTAAGTGACACACAACATTATGCCTATGTTTAAAAAAGGTTTGTGCAGGAGATGATATTTCTTTCCTTTTGTTCAGAAATCAGAAATATTTTGTTTTGTTCATGTTTTGTTCGTTGTAATGTTTTGTTGTTTCTGTTTGTTTTTGTTGGGTGGACAATTGTTAAATAACTTCTATACTACTCTTCCATAATTTGTCCGAATATTATTGACAGACTTTAAACCCATTCGTGTTCCTTCTGCTGCCTGTGCTTATGTTTTTTTTTTATTATTTTCTACTTTAATTTACATAATTCCCTATATAAAACCCATTACGTACAAAGCAAAAACAAAACCCAAAATAACAATTATAAAGGAATGATCATCGTCTTTTATAGAGTCCCCTAGAACCCTATACGATAGACATTGTTTGTCATTTATACCTACCTATTGAGATTATTACGACAAAATTGTAAATAAAATGATATCTTTTTTTTATGACTATTCAATTCGTCATAACATTGAGAGAGATCGGTCTGAAGTGCAAAGTTTTTTAATTTTATCTTCTGTAATTACGCAAGTAGTGCCCACTAAATTCTATACGACTTTTAATAAGTGGGCATACACACGATCACCACGCATTAACGGCACATGCATCTGTAATCGACGCATCGGCAGCTGCAGTCGACATTGGTTGACGGCAGCCGGTGTAAGTACATATCGACCCTTGAAAGCGACATCTAAGCGACAAAAAATCGTAAATTGAGTTATATACACCATTCGAACCGCCAGATTTTTCTGCGTCGTTTGGTGTATATAACTCAATTTACGATTTTTTGTCGCTTAGATATGATTGCCTTTCAAGCGTCGATATAGTGTATAGGTACGAGCGTCAAGTTGACAACAATTACAACGTTTAGATTTAACTTAATTATTGTGATGACTAATTCATTTAATGCACGTTAAGTCGTTGGTCCCGGCTGCGATTCTTCGACACTTGTTACGGATAATCAGAAACCCAAAAATCTGATAAACAGTCTTACCAAGGGGTAAGATATTAGCCAGTAACTGGCTATGGAGGCCAGATATTAAATTATAAATTGGTATCAAGTTAACTCTGATTAGACTTGAAACAACCTCCAAAATTGTTGAAAGAAGCCTGGGAAGATCGATTTGAGTACCAATTCCAATGCATTATGTATTAGAACCAATATAAAGGAAAACTCCAAATCTAAGCAGATGATCGTAGCCGTTGAGGGTTTACGAAAGAATCAAATAACTATAGGATTCCTTTCTATTTATATTGAAAGAATGTCTTTATATACTTCCGATTAAACTAACTTTTCCCAAACAAAACTACTAATCAAAACACGACAACTATGTAATTCTAAATATGCTTCAATAGCTGTTTGTGTATGTGAATTAAAATCGCACTCACGATACAGAAGAGATTCGTAATGTGGAGTAATATTTTGAAAATAAAATGTTCTAATGAACCCCGAGCTAAATTATAGCCATCCTGTACTACATAAGGCTGTCTTGGGTGAACAACCTCCACAGAGCTGCTAATCGATTCTGTAAAACTGTCACCATGAAAAGATAGGTGAAATGAACTGTCAATATCAAGCGGCATGCTGTCTGGTGAAGCCGTACGGAGGATAGGTCTGAGCAGTTGTGTTGCGATGTGTGCCGGGTAGGATGCGCCAAATGTTGTTGTGTCGGGAGTTTGTTTGTAGAGGGTCTCCAGATCAATCTCCCTCTGGCGCAGCATAGTTGGTCATGTTGTTGGGCTTAACATTGCATCACCTCGCTCAACTGCCGTTTTCCTTACTATACATTCAGTTATTTTTGACTAGCTCGCTTTACTATCAACGATAGCATCACTGCTTATCATCAGGCGGGATTGCGGTCAAGCATAACTTTATAATTATTAAAAAAAACTTGGACTAGCAGTTCATTTTTCCTCTTGTTTTGTCCTCATTGTAAATTCATCTTAAAGTATTATACCTACAATAATATACATGTATATAATTCATTGACTCCCGCTATTTAATCTCGACAATGTCAAGAGCGGTCGGTGCCACAGCATCGAGTATTTCTAGGTCAAGTACTCTACATGACGTGAACAACGATATCCGTTCTCTGAGGTAGCTTACAAAGGGTATACTTTGTATACTGTAGAATTTGTAGCGCATTTGGCTACTCTGTATAAAGTATGCACCAAGGAGGTATGCACTAAAAAGGAAAACTCCAAATCTAAGCAGACGGTTGAGGGTTTACGGAAGAATAACACAACTATAGGATTACTTGTATTCCATTACAACTATAAATGTTGCTATAATATTTAAACATAATGATATTTAAATATTTTAGCAATATTTTTAGTTCAAAGCGGTCTCCAAAGCCTGGAGCACATGCGAAGAGTAGCCAGCTTATCGGTGTTCTCTAAGATGCATTTTGGAGAATGTGTGAGGGAATTGTATGACTTAATTCCTAGGTATTAACTTAGCATTATTCCGCCGTCGTACGGCAAATATCCAGTCGTACGTTGTTGACACTACTACGGTCCGGACTTCTAAACCGCGTACATCCAGGAACTGGAACAATTTGTTTTTGTGTGTTTGACTACAGTATAACATCTTAACAAATTAGCGCGCTTTACCATCAACGATTGCATCACTGCTTACCATCAGCAGGGATTGCGGTCAAGCACTACTTTGTAATTTATAAAAAACCAACCCTATCAACATTTTTTTAATCATTATTTTTTAAAGAAAAGTATGAATGTATATTATGTTTTTCTTTTAATCGTATGTTTATATTTTTAATAATTCTGTCTCATGCCATTAATTTCCATTTTCATCATTTCAGTAGAAAAACTTCACAGATAAAACAGGAATAATATCATGAAACGTATAATACATGCGGAAATTTTAGATACTTATTTATTAACGAACCAAATAAATATATCTAAGAAAAATTGATATCTTTCACAAATATGATTCGTATTACTAAGGGGACATCAAAGGTAAATTTTGCCTTTTGAATTAATATTTGAGTGCTTGAAACAAATTTGTGTTATTATTTATTATACTTCGTGGTGGCCTAGTGGTTAAAGGACCAGCCTCTCAAATATGAGTGCGCGGGTTCGATTCCAGGTCAGGCAAGTACCAATGTAACTTTTCTAAAGTTATATGTACTTTCTAAGTATATCTTGGACACCAATGACTGAAGGTGAAGGAAAACATCTTGAGGAAACCTGGACTTTAAGTCTGAAATCGCCAACCCGCATTGAGCAAGTGTGGTGATTCGACGCTCAATCCTTCTCTGTATGAGAGGAGACCTGTGCCCAGCAGTGGGACGATAAAAAGGTTGATAATGATGATTATACTTCTGTTTTGTTATTGGTATTATATGGCTATGCATAAGTTTTCATACCATAAGCTTTCATGGTCCTCGGGACGCGCCACCACCACCGCGTTCCCACATAAAGGTAGGAGGGGTACACATCGGCGTCGGGTTCACGATTAAGTATCTGGGACTTGTCCTCGATAGCCGGTAGAACTTCGAGGAGCACTTTCGACGTTTGACTTCCAGACTGGAACGTGCTGGGGCTGCCCTGAGGCGACCCCTCTCCAATCTAGAGGGCCAAACGCCTCCTGCCAGAGGCTCTACGCAGGGCTGTGCGGTCCATGACCCTTTACGGGGCACCGGTGTGGGTAAAACCGCCGCATGGGTCCATGGATGGATAGACCGTCTTAAATACCAAGGCTCTTTGTCTTTGAAAGCATCTTAAGCCTTTAGTTCTGGCAGCCATTCGTAGATTTATGATTGTTGTCATGGTTCGTCAGAAGCCTGCAGATCTACCAGTCTTACGAAGGGAACCCAATTACTGGGTTTTACCCAGTAATTAGGGTGTGGAGGAATGATGGCAGTCGCTGCAGCATGTAAAATATTGATACAGCATCCGGTTAAGGAACGCACGCAAGGACAGCCTCCGTGGCGTAGCGGTAGCGGACGCGGCCGCTGCGCAAGGTGGCGCGGGTTCGATCCCCGCACAGTGCAAGTATTTGTATGCATGAATATGAATATTTGTACTGGTCTGGTCGTGCCTCGGAAAGCACGTTAAGCCGTTGGTCCCGGTTGCCCTACGAACATCTAGTGGCAGTCGTTACGGGTTGTTGGAGCCCTCAAAAGTCCTACAATTTGTCTAACTGCAATGCTTCGATGTCGCCTTCGGGTTGTGGAGGTCAGACGGCAGTCGCTTCATAGAAAATGTCGAAGTTTAGCCATATCAGCAGTTGGACTGGTAAGACGAACCCCAGACTCCAAAGCTGAAAAGGCTTCGGATGCGACTGGGATTAACGCTGGGATGATGATGATGATGATGATGATGATCCGGTTAAGGAACCCGACCTCACTATTAGCAAAAATCTAGGCTGTTGATAATGCTTCTGTTTTGTTTTTTTACTTCTATTTACATAGGTATATTTAGCATACAAATGTGTACCATCACGATATTTTAAATCTATTAAAACAGTTAGTTGTAGGACAGTAAACGTCCCCAGAAGTAATAAAAGTAAAATTTAAATAATGTTACGTTTATGTCCTTCAACGGATTACATATATTATAAGAATACATACCAAAGGCCTAATTTTGTAATTAAGTATTAGCTGAGTGTGTAGATAACCTTGTGAAGGTCGCACAAACCGCACCCTAATAGCGTAACATAGGTACATACTATTACTAAAAATTTGAATAATTTTGAAACATATTGCTGACACGTTGCCCAATATGTTGTTGAATTGGCAAAATTAAACCCATTGCCACTGATAGTGTTTTACGTAATTAGGAGCCTTTCGGGCTTGTACAGGAATTTCTGAATATTTTTCTTTTTTTTTTGATACTTTTTTATATTCCTGTACTTCTTGTTCTTCTTCAGCTTATAGAGAGCCACTGCTGGACAAATGCCTCCCCCTAGGCTTTTCATAATGATCGGTCTTGTGCTGCCCGCATCCATCGGCTTCCCGCGACCTTCACTAGCATTGGATTGGATTAAACACGAGTAAGAAAAAGCTATGTACAACTCTTAGTGTATAAATAATAATATTCCACCCATGCAAGTACCTTCTCAATGAACATTCAACAATCCATAATTATTATTAAAGCACGTGGTTCCTAACGTGTATGGAAAACGTGAACGTGCACACATCTATTCATGGCATGCACATACACTGACAGTAACACGCGTGCAACGCGCGTGTTGCTCGCCACCGATGACAGTAGTCACTCACTCTACATAAGTAAATATCTACACGTTTCTTGTCTGTTTATAGGATTGCTTTTTCTACAACTCCACAACGCGGTTTTTAATATCATATTTTAATGTATTTATCTCAGAACGCTAAAGAAGCGAGGCAGGCCAAAGAAGTGCTGGCTTGAAGTTGTAAGAGATGACATGCGTGCCAACAATCTCACACCACGGGATGCCAGAGATCGTGCGAAATTTAGGCGTATTAGTAGGAAAGCGGACTCCAGGCTCCAACGCGAAAACCGCGGTTGCGACCGGGATTATAAGTACGCTGAGATGATGATGCTCTCAGAACGCTTCCTAATTTGCTCATCCTTTACCAAACTTGAAATGAAATGAAATTTATTAAAAAAAAAAAAAACATAGAACAATAATCCATGTACAAAAAGTCAGTTTGTATAGTAATAAAAATCTTAATAATAATCGTAAAATCTAACTTATTGTAGTCTAATACATAATATAAATCTATAAAGTTACGATCTAAAACTAATGTTGGGACTACCCGAACTAGGTTTATTTAAACCTGTGTTTCAGGCTGTCATATACAAGGATATTTGATGGCTATAATATAATAATAATAAACATATTATGTCAAAAGTATTTAAGACTAAGCAATGAAAAACTGTAAACTTAAATAATACATTACCTCTACTTATTCATTAAGTATATAACTTACTAAACTACTCATTTTATTTTACTAAACCGTATTAAACTAATCTGTGTTGGGGTAAGCTTCCAGTCTTACCTGGTGCAGTTGAATATTTTACATGAAACGACTACTTATCTTACTTCCACAACTCTATAATATGATGCCTTAGTAAGACTGTTAGAGTTTTGGGCTTCTCACTACCGGTAAGGACTGCTAAAGATCAACGAGCCGGGACCAACTGCTTAATGAGCTTTCTGGGGCACGGAACGTTAAACCAGAATGCTTGTGTATATAAAATGTTAATATTAAAGTTATATACAATATGTAAAGAAAACCCTGTCCGATCCGTGAAGGTATTGTTAGGTATACTTAACTGATTCTACTAATGCCCACAAAGACAGCCTAAACTTAAAAAAAAACCCCTAAAAAAAAAAAAATATTATTTCGCAAAAAGAGGTAATTTAATACATGTGCGATAAGCCACCCGTTCCGCGGGCGGCGGGGGGCAGGGCACGCGGCACCTGTGACGTGGCCGCGTCGCTATTCGTTTATAATAATACCGGTGTTGTCACTTTTTTAAAAATTACCAAATTTCGGGGAAATTGGAATTAATTCCCGGGAAAAAAGGATTGTTTCAAAATTCATTAGTATTGTTACTATCACAGAACAGACAAAGTAATATTAACTATTCCGTGGTTACTATGATGATTATGTAAAATTTTATATTATATTTGGTCAAGTATTTACCTAACCTTTATTATCTTTATCGGTCGGACAGGGTTTTCTTTACATATTGTATATATGTATGTATAAAGGAATCTCGGTGTTTTCTCAAGTTGTGTAAAGCAGGGGACGCATCCCTAGCACCTAATCGAATAAAACCACACGAGTATAATGAAATTCAAAGAAATCTTGTAGTCGGGGTGGCCTAATGGTTAAAACACCAGCCTCTCAAGTATGAGGGCGCGGATTCGATTCCAGGTCAGGCAAGTACCAATGTAACTTTTCTAAAGTTATATGTACTTTCTAAGTATATCTTGGACACCAATGACTGAAGGTGAAGGAAAACATCTTGAGGAAACCTGGACTTTAAGTCTGAAATCGCCAATCCGCATTGAGCAAGCGTGGTGATTACGCTCAATCCTTTTCTGTATGAGAGGAGACCTGTGCCCAGCAGTGGGACCATAAAAAGATTGATGATGATGATGGTCAAAGAAATCTTTATTGGTTGAACGATCCATCATATTAGAGACTGATGAAATATAACGATTCTAGGAATATTAATTATAAACATTAATTAGTTAAAGTTCAGTGTATCTTTCTACTTTTGTGTGTTTTCTTGGTTAAACAGTGCACAGGTTCGGGGAAATTTTATCAGAACGGGATCGTAATCACGAACGGTTTGTTGGAACTAAAATTTAGTTTAATGTCGTTCAGATTTCACTCAATAGGTACAGATGCCAATACATCAAGGTACTACAATTTGCAAACTAGTGAACGATCGCAAAAAAGGCTGAAGCTGTGAAGAGACAGCGCTTCTTTACTAAAACCCTAAGTTCCACCTACTGAACAGCTCCCACCTGGCCATAAGTTACCTTATATAATCTGGAAGTTTTTTTTTTGAGGATGGGAAATAATAAATGACGTCTCCCGCTCTGAGCAGAGAGGAAGGGCGTGTCAGACTTTTACTGAGTAAAACCCACGCGTGTGCCTTCACTTGGCTGTACCCCAGGGAACTTGCGGCCCTGGGAGGCATCGGTCTTCGTGAACCCCGTGTCTACGGTGGCTGGGACTTCGACGTTGTCTCCCGATCAGGACGTCTCCTGCGGCGGCTAGCGGCGTGAGGGCGCTGGGATTCTCGCTCTCTCACGCGCCTCCTCCTCTGCCAGCATCACCGCTTCGCAGGAGGTGACGGCCTACCATGCACTCTCGCTCCGGGCCATGGTATGAACCAGGACCGTACGCTAGAGATCGCCGTTGATCGCCGCCACAAGAACACGGCGGTATGCCGCCCGACCCGGGCAGGCCTCCACCGTTAGGCGATCCGCGTTGGAGTGTAAAAAATTACACTTACACACACAACAATAACAATTAAACAAACGATGGGACAATTCATAACGTGTCCTGTTAGATACACGTTCGAGGAGCTGTACATAAGGCCAAGTTCTGACCCGCAGGACAATCACGTAACACATTAGCAGTAGCAATGGGTTTCATTTTGATAGTTCAATAAAATTGATTGCGTTATTTACGTTGTTGAGCGGACATATTTTTGAACATATAGAGCAATGGAATAGCAATAAGCTTCGAAATGATTTCAACTAATACTAATAGTGTTATACACAATTAGGGTGCTGAATCAATGTAGCCTGCTAATGACATGCTAAAAAAAACAACCGACTTCCAAAAAGCACTACAAAGTGAAAAATAACTAATTTCGGAAGTCGGTGTCTTTGGTTTTGTATATTTGTTTTTGACACCGACTTCCGAAATTAGTTATTTTTCACTTTGTAGTGCTTTTTGGAAGTCGGTTGTTTTTTTGTACAAAAGTTTTTATTTTACACTTTTTAGTTGTTAAAAGTAGGTACTATGTAATCAACTGAATACATCGCAGCTTCCAGTCTGACCGGATGCAACTGCATCCGGTCAGACTGGAAGCTGACGTAAATATAGTTGGGAAATAACGTAATTTTGTTTACTTTAATTTTTACCCGTACCTAAGTATTCCCTCAACTGCCTATGGTCTTCATCATTAAATTTACCGCAGACCATTATTTTAACCCAATGGGTGCAAAGGTCTCATCAATATAAATTAATTAAGTCCAACCACAAAGTAGCTACTATAAACCGTTGAGGAGGTTCCGGAACTGGCCTCTGTCTTTATCATCAGAGCTCTTATGACAGTCACAACCCATCTAGGTGTAAAGTTCTTATCAATACAAATTAATCGAGCCCAAACACAAGGTAGCTGCTGTGAATTGTTGAGGAGTTCCTTCGACTGTCTCCCGGCTCCATCATTAGATCTACTCCAGCCCCTTTATTAAATTGTAGTGCTTTAAAATACTTAATGAAAATGCTAAGAAATGCACTAGTCGCCTGCAATTTTTGAAAGTTCCCCTTGTTTTCTCTGGTCTCCCACCATCAAACCCTGATATCCTTATCATGGGACCACCTTGGGATCGTCTTCTTTCCAACAGTAAAAGAATTATCAAAATCGGTTCATAAACGACGAAGTTATGCGCGAACAAACAGAAAAAAAAGCATAATTATATACGGTCGCATTGAGCAAAATCCTCCTTTTTGAAGTCGGTTAAAGAAGATCGATCAAATTACCGTAATGGTTTTTTTTTTTAACTTTATCGCCAAAACATTAGGTTACAAGGTTGATTCGAAAAATTAGAATCTCGGGAAGCTTGATATGCCAATGTCTGTACCTACATTGTTTATATATGAAGATTAAAGAAAAAATATTTTTAACTAGCTTTCCGCCCGCGGCTTCGCCCGCGTGGAGTTCGGTTATATCGCGCTTTTTAGATTTCCCTCGGGAACATCAATTTTTTCCGGGATAAAAGGTAGCCTATGTTCTTTCTCAGGGTCTAAAGATTGTCTGTGCCAAATTTCATCAAAATCGGTTGAGAGGTTTAAGCGGGAAAGCGTAACAGATAGACAGACAGACAGACAGACAGACAGACAGACAGACAGACAGACAGACAGACAGACAGACAGACAGACAGACAGACAGACAGACAGACAGACAGACAGACAGACAGACAGACAGACTGACAGACAGACAGACAGACAGACAGACAGACAGACAGACAGACAGACAGACAGACAGACAGACAGACAGACAGACAGACAGACAGACAGTTACTTTCGCATTTATAATATTAGTGTGGATTATTATATGTAAGTATTTTATCTTCTGTACTAATGATACAGTTGAAGAATTTCTTAATTTATTTGTTTAAACACTTTAATTAGGTAGGTACTGGAGCAACCAGTTGGGATAAATAAATGTATGCATAATATTTTCGCATTTCATTGATAGCCCATTGCTTGAGTGAGGTCACGTTATGGCCCTTAGGAGTTGAGCATAAAGTAAAAATCGGAAAGTATGCTAAGCAAAAATGAAGTGTACGTACGGGCGATGCGACTACTACGATTAGGTACTTTTGATCAACATTTATAAATAACCCCTTTTGTGTCTAGTAGCTTTTCGTATAATTTAAATTCGATTTTTTTATAGAATCTTTACCCTAATGTTAGTATCAAATTAACTGAATTGGGTCTGGAGTCATATCCAACCTTCGTAAGAGGGGGAATCTCACTGGTCTGAAAAAACATTCAGGATGCCATTGGAGGAGGAGCCCAAGCGCGCTGTCATGGAAGCGCAATGCTTCTATATGATCGCGGCGAACCTATTGACCCTTGCTGTACTGTAAGTCTTTACTAATTAATTCTTAATCTTCAAACATTAATTTACCTTGTAACATTACACTTTTGAGTACAGCTAATATGTATCGTTATACAATATTAGCTTAGTACATAGTTATCTGTACATTACATTCGTTTTGTCAGCGCCAGGCTGTCTGCATTATGTTGTCAAGCGCTGTTAGCGTAGATATATACGTTTACCATTATGTAAGTTCACAGATATGGTTGTGCGGAAATATATTTAAAATTCCACTGCAATACATGCTTAGTTTCTACGTAGGTGTACCTAGTCAGAGAAGTATATTATGCCAATTATGTTCATCATCATCAACCTTTTTATCGTCCCACTTCTGGGCACAGGTCTCCTCTCATACAGGGAAGGATCGAGCGTAATCATCACGCTTGCTTAATGTGGGTTGGTAATTTCAGACGAGGTTTCCTCAAGATGTTTTCCTTCACCTTTTAATCAGTCATTGGTATCCAAGATATACTTAGAAAGTACATATAACTTAGAAAAGTTCCATTTGGTACTTGCCTGACCTGGAATCGAACGCGCACACTCATACTTGGCTGGTGTTTTAACCACTAGGCCACCACGACTTGTTATGTTCATTTACACTGAGTTATGACTTAGAAGAGCGGTTGTTGTCATACACCCTTGTATTAATAAACGTTGCTTAAAGTTAACTAGTGATTAGCGTCACACGTCAGTTAACTTTAATCATCGTTTATGAATAAACGTTAAGTCATGGTGGCCTAGTGGTTAAAACACCAGCCTCTAAAGTATGAGTGTGCGGGTTCGATTCCAGGTCAGGCAAGTACCAATATAACTTTTCTAAAGTTATTTATGTACTTTCTAAGTATATCTTGGACACCAATGACTGACGGTGAAGGAAAACATCTTGAGGAAACCTGGACTTTATAAGTCTAAAATCGCCAACCCGCATTGAGCAAGCGTGGTGATTACGCTCAATCCTTATCTGTATGAGAGGAGACCTGTGCCCAGCAGTGGGCCGATAAAAGGTTGGTAATGATGATGATGATGATGATGATGAAAAAACCCTAAGCTGTCTTTTTTATATCCCATAATTGTAATGAATAAATCAATTGGCCTATTAATTAATTTTCAATCAGCGTTATAACTTTTTATAGGTATGCTTAATTAACAGCGCGAGCTGCTCGGACTGAGCTGTTCGCTCTGTTAAGCATTGTTATTAAGAAATATGCGAAATTATAACGTAAATTATTGTAAACATTTTCATTTTTAATGTCTGGACTTGAAAAAAGACGATGATCCCTGAGTTTGTTTCGGCTATTTCTTCTCCGAGGTAGTCAGTTAGAAAATGCCGGCTTCACCTAGTTAAAAAAAAAAAACATGACGTGTAAAAGTGATCCTACTTGCTTTGTAAACGATTTCATTTATACAAAATAATTCGAAAAAGTCGCGATTACGCGAAATATGATAACGACGCATTTTTATTAGTTTTTTTAATATTTAATAAATTTATATCTTCGGTAAACGTACCGAAGATATAAATTTATTGTTATACATTACTAGCTTTCCGCCCGCGGCTTCGCCCGCGTGGAGTTCGGTTATATCGCGCTTTTTAGATTTCCCTCGGGAATATCAAATTTTTCCGGGATAAAAGGTAGCCTATGTTCTTTCTCAGGGTCTAAAGATTCTCTGTGCCAAATTTCATCAAAATCGGTTGAGAGGTTTACGCGGGAAAGCGTAACAGACAGACAGACAGACAGACAGACAGAGTTACTTTCGCATATATAATATTAGTATGGTTAGTATGGATTAGACCACCTATTCTTAAAGAATATAACCATTCATCTTGAGGATTATAATTAAAACACGTTGTTTATGCACTACAGTATATTAAATTGGTAGACTAAACAAACCCTGCCGCCATTAAAAAAAAATTATAACAGCCGTTGTTCTATTAAACTGTAATTTATTCGGGCACAATCTGAACTCCGGACAGAAAACTATTTTTTTTTTTAATAATTATAAATTAGTGCTTGACTGCAATCCCGCCTGATGGTAAGCAGTGATGCAATCGTTGATGGTAAAGCACACTAGTTTATTAAGCCTATTCACTTAAAAAACTAAGGAATAGGAAGGATGACGGCAGTTGAGCGAGGTGATGCAATGTTAAACCCAAGACCAACACAACCAAACAATGCTGCGCTAGAGGGAGATTGCTCTGGAGACTCTCCACGACCAAACTCCCGACACAACAACATTTGGCGCATCGTACTCGCCACACAACGCAACACAAAGTGGTCAGACGCGTCCTCCGTACGGCTTCACCCGACATCATGCCGGAACACGACGAATCGCTTGGCGGCAAGACTTTGTCTGGTGGGTGGTAACTTCTGCCGGCAGCCGATGTTATGGCCTACCACTGAGAATTTATTATTTAGAGAATTTATTTGACGAAAAAACCCACCACTATCAGCTTAACCTCAGAGATCGCATGTCGTAATAATATCTACAACAAATTAAATATCATTGCTCTTTCACCCTGATATTGTTTTTTTGATAAGGGTAGACCATTAAATTTGGGTTCAATGGAATAAAGTAACAGAGGTGCGTGATCTCGTTTAAAAAGTTTTCCTAAAGATATGTACGATGATTTTACACTTCTTCTTCAGCCTATAGATGTCTACTGCTGGATAAAGCCCTCCCCCAAGGCCTTGATGGGGCCCTCCCTACGCTGCATTTTCCGGTACGTGGCCGCCACTCCAGAACCTTACTGCCCCATCGGCCATCGGTTCTACGAACAATGTGCCCTGCCCACTGCCACTTAATTTTAGCGACTCGGAGAGCTATGTCGGTGACTTTCGTTCTTCTGCGGGTCTCCTCATTTCTGATTCGATCACGCAGAGAAACTCCGAGCATAGCTTTTTCCATTGCCTTTTGTGTGACTCTGAGCCTTCGTATGAGACCCATTGTGAGCGACAACGTGTCAGTTCCGTAAATCATCACATCGTCGATTATACACTGGTACCTACTAATAAATAATTTAAATGGCTACATAATAATCAAAAGTTCGTTCATTTGAACAATTGATTCAAGTAATTCCTAAACGAGTGACGATAGTGGATGATGGTTTTTTCAAAGACTTAACGTAGGTGTGTAGGTCTATTATTGTATATAGTCAATAAATTATCAAATAAAATTAAAAACGCAAAGTCCAGGTCAATTTTTAAGAAGCATTTAAAATTGCATATAAATTGCATATATTCAGTCAACCGAGCGCACCTTAGTGCATGCCACTTAAAGCTACTTGTGCGTGCTCCATGTTTGTGTTAACAATTTACCCTACATATTTTTATTTTTTATTTCTGTTTAGTGTAGTTTTCTAAACTGTTACTGTACGTCTTAAATAATGTTTATTTTAGTTTTTAAAAATTTATCAAGTAAATGAATTATTTCTTATGGGAAATAAAGATATCTTAAACCTTATTATTGTAATTTAACAACTCAAACGGAATTTTGGCATTCATGTACGCCTCGGCTATTTAAAAACAGCTCGTGAACTACTTATTTACATAATTAGTAAATTTACTAAGTTTATGAGCTATTCTTTAACGTAATCATAATTCCCCATCTTCGTTCCACCATCGGACGGCCTGTTCGTACGGCGGATAGTCGCCCTTACGTTGTTGACACCACTACGATCTGGGCGAAGCGTTTCGCCTCTTCTTTTATACCGCGTACATTGAGGGACTGGAACAATTTACCAGCGGCGGTGTTTCCGTCGGAAAACGGTTTTTCTCGGTGGTAAGCAACAACATCAGCCGCTGGCATAAGTTACCACCCACCAGACAAAGTCTTGCCGCCAAGCGATTCGTCGTGTTCCGGCATGATGTCTGGTGAAGCCGTACGGTAGACGGGTCTGAGCAGTTGTGTTGCGATGTGTGCCGGGTACGATGTGCCTAATGTTGTTGTGTCGGGAGTTTGGTCGTGGAGGGTCTCCAGATCATCCTCGTCCGAGCATCGTTGGTGGTGTTGTTGGGTTAAACTTTGCATCACCTCGCTCAACTGCCGTCTTCCTTCCTATTCACTCAGTTTTTTTGAGTGAATAGGCTTAATAAGCTAGTGTGCTTTACCATCAACGATTGCATCACTGATTACCATCAGGCGGGATTGCAGTTAAGCACTAGTTTATAACTATTAAAAAAAAAACAATTTAAGTGTCTTCAAGGCTAGAGTGAATAGGCTTGTCACGTAGCAAAATATAGCAGCAGGCGACATCTCGTGGACTAGGGCTGAACTCGGGTCACATATTTTACATCGAGCCAAGAGATGGCGTTGCCCGAAAGGACGGTCGTTAATATAATAAATAAATTTAAATAAAGAACGACCGGGTTAAATAATATAATATAAAAGAAGGACTTAAGACGCTGTGAATAGCAAACTTTTAGGTATTTGAGGGGGTGAAGCAGACGAAGTGGGACACGACTAGCCCCGCCCACTGCGGGGCGCGGGGCGCTCCGCGCGAGTACATCGATGCGTGAGGGGAGGCGTCGTGCATCGAGAAATACGCACGTTCTATTAAATCTATACCAACCATTCTCTATTCCATCTACATTTAGAACCGTAATTTCACAACCCAACCCCGAGGTACGGTTGGCTCTGTTCGTCACAGTCCCGGTCCGCATGAGACGAGCAGCAGGTTCGAATCCCACATCCGTTCACTTTACCTTGCGATTTTCGAAAATGTATATTTTATACATATTTTCATTTTTTATTATTACTTTTGTTTTCTTTTTTATTTTTATAATGCGCTTTGTCCGTTCTGCTTAAATTTTTTGTGTTATGTCCTTTTTTCATGAAACTGTTAGAAATATATCATTTTTAGAAATTACTATTTATAAACAGCTGTTTAGAGTAACTGTTAAAAAAAATGCATTTTCGGATATTTAAAAAATAAAAGATTTTTTCTTCAAAACTGCAACTCTTATCGAAGTCGGGTTTGTACGAGTGCTTAGAATAACACAACACAAAAAGATTGAAATAGATGGAGGCACTTGGAGGAGGCCTATACTGAAAGGGGCCATGAATAATGCAACAAATTGAAATCTAAATTTACTGTTTTGAACTATTATCAAATCAACTGTTATTTTTATTGTTTTTCTTTTCTATTCCATCTACATTTAGAAGGGTAATTTCACAACCCGACCCCGAGGTGCGGTTGGCTCTGTTGTCACAGTCCCGGTTCGCATTAGACGAGCACCGGGATCGAATCCGACTTTACCTTGCGATTTTCGAAAATGTGTACTTTATACATATTTTCATTTTTTATTATTTTTTTTGTTTTCTTTTTTATTTTTATAATGCGCTTTGTCCGTTCTGCTTAAATTTTTTGTGTTATGTCCTTTTTTCATGAAACTGTTAGAAATATATCATTCATTTCTAGAAATTACTATTTATAAACAGCTGTTTAGAGTAACTGTTAAAAAAAATGCATTTTCGGATATTTAATAAATAAAAGATTTCTTCTTCAAAACTGCAACTCTTATCGAAATCGGGTTTGTACGAGTGAAATAGATGGAGGCACTTGGAGGAGGCCTATACTGAAAGGGGCCATGAATAATGCAACAAAATGAAATCTAAATTTACTGTTTTGAACTATTATCAAATCAACTGTTATTTTTATTGTTTTTCTTTTCTATTCCATCTACATTTAGAACCGTAATTTCACAGCCCAACCCCGAGGTACGGTTGGCTCTGTTCGTCACAGTCCCGGTTCGCATTAGACGAGCACCAGGATCGAATCCGACTTTACCTTTCGATTTTCGAAAATGTGTACTTTATACATATTTTCATTTTTTATTATTTTTTTTGTTTTCTTTTTTATTTTTATAATGCGCTTTGTCCGTTCTGCTTAAATTCTTTGTGTTATGTCCTTTTTTCATGAAACTGTTAGAAATATATCATTTCTAGAAATTACTATTTATAAACAGCTGTTTAGAGTAACTGTTAAAAAAAAATGCATTTTCGGATATTTAAAAAATAAAAGATTTCTTCTTCAAAACTGCAACTCTTATCGAAATCGGGTTTGTACGAGTGAAATAGATGGAGGCACTTGGAGGAGGCTTATACTGAAAGGGGCCATGAATAATGCAACAAAATGAAATCTAAATTTACTGTTTTGAACTATTATCAAATTAACTGTTATTTTTATTGTTTTTCTTTTTTAAATTATATTATGAACTAAGAAATTCATGGTTAAATAAAGGCTTATTATTATTATTTATTATTAATTTCTAGAAATTTGTAGAAAGAAAATTATAACGAATTGATTTTAAATATTAGTTTGCATTATAATTGTTACAAAAAGAATATATTTAAAAAGATGGAACAATTACCTACTACAAAAATACAGAAAATCGGATAAATTAATAATAATTAAAAAAAAAAAAAACAATTGCAAATAAGAAATCCAACAAAAAGCATACAACGTAAGGCTGGGGTTTGAACCCGAACACATACAGGTGAAGAAAAATGTGCCGCGAAAAAGTAAAAAGAATAATTACAGAAAAAATCAAATAAAATATCGGCAAAAATACAACAGTAAATTAAAAAGCATTTATTTCAATTAAAATCTACAAAAAGCATATAATGTAAACCTGGGGTTTGAACCCGGGCAAAAACGGAATATGATTATTCATCAACAAACAGACACGTAAATATAATTATTTTCTGTGCGGGGTAAAGCAAAAAGTGACATAGGTCCGACAAGCACCACGCCTCAGCGGTCACTGTCGCTAAGCATAGAAGTGAAAGAGAAGGCAATGGACGCCGCGATTGAGCGACGTTTCGTTCACGTTATTTATCATTAAATACATTATTTATTTTAGAATATCTTAGTTAAATCGATAAACAAAAACAATGGTTTCATTTACTATTATATTTTACATCGCTCTTCTCAATTTTATCAAGATTTGATGATTAATAATACAGTTACAACTGTTATAAATTCAATTTTAGGGGTTACTTTAGGATTTTTTTTCTATCGAGAAAATTAATTCAAAACGTGTTTTGAAAACAATGGTTTCCTGCTACATATAATCAAGATTAACATATAAATTTTTGGCTGCTCTGAAATGTATACATTTGGCTAAAAAATTGTTTTAAGAAGCCTATTTTTACTGAACACAGCGCCTTAAAATAAAGATATTAAAAAATTAAGAACCAACTCATGAGTCTGAGTTAAAAATACAAGTCGCGGAACGCACGAGTCTATGGTTCAGGAAAAGACAATTGGGAGCGGTCGGTCGGAAGAGAGAGAAGCTTCGAGAAAAAAAAGACTACCGAAGCTTGCGTGGTGTCGCGAGTTCTTTTGTGGAAATAGCCGGTACCCAAGGCTGGCGTTTGGTGCAATAAGCCCCATGGGGCGGTGCATATGAAGTCTGGCTCATCTCTCTGTGAGTATTCATTTCTGTACCCGGAATATTTTCTCCACGTGTTTTCTTGTTCTGTAGTACTGAATTAGGTTAAATGTTGTTCTAGATTTGGCTCTATTGGCGGGCCTAGGGTGGGAACCCGTTTTGGGAGGCGTCGCGTCATAATATAACTTTGGTGGCCTTGATTCCCATTGGATCAGGCTTGTTGGAGTGGATGTGGCTGAACCCTGATGGTACGGCACATCGAGTTCTCTTTCGACGACGACTAGACAGGTATAAGCTGTCATGATTATTTTGCTCCTGGTGTTCCCGAGATACCTAATCCCGCAGGCCGCGTTCAACCGTGCATTAATCTGACACCCGTCAGTTAGTGAAGCCAAGGGTCTTTGTACCGTAATCTAGAAGTGTAATCTGGAGGCGTAATCCAGAGGCGTTAGGCAGGAGAGCTAATCTGAAACGTAGACTCCCTGTCCTTGTTTCTTTGTTTTGACGTATCTAGTGATTGAGAGTGGGTTTCCGACAGGTTGCATTTAAGTAGGCTATTGGCTTGATATTGTGTGCATAACCTGAGATATTTTGGTAACGACTGAGCCGTGATCACAACGGTTCACCTCACGAATCCTCATCAAGCGACCCTGAGCTCGCTGAATTGTCTCATGTGGATTCCCTGTCCCACTCCGACCCGAGACGGAGTGAGTCAGGAAATCGTCTAGGTAAGTTAGGAGTTTGTTTTGTCATATATTTATGACACAGGGTAATTATGAAATAAATTTGTAATTGTATCCATTTATTGTTTTATTTAATGCTCCTAGCTACCAAGTATTTATTTACATAATTAAATTTACTGTAACTGCCGGGTAGGGTGGAGTAAGTAAGACACCCCTTTCTTTTTTTTAAAGCGTTACAGGCTCTTAATATAACTCAACGATTTCATCACTGCTTACGATCAGGCGGGAATGCGGTCAAGTACTAGTTTATAATAAATATTAAAAAAAAAATAAGTTAGTTCGTGTATTAATCTTTTGGTGTCCTAAAGACATTATACTCATACAGAATTCACACAAAGTTGCTCACATTAGTAGGTACATTACTTAACCACTAAATTTGACTTACAATTTCTGACATAGTTTGTTTAGGAGTTTGTTTAGGCCGTAACTGCTGAAGTGGTTTCAAACTTATAACGGCATATATTGCTTAGTTTATACTTTTAAGCATTTACCAAAGCGGATGCTAAGGGTACAATGAAAAGCGAAATTGGCGTTGGAAGATCAATATTTGGAGGTACATGGACCCGCTATCAGAGTGTGCCGCTTGGTAGCAACCACGCTGTACTCTTATCTTAGGAGTAGTGACCTGTCGCTGCCAGCCGTAATCAATTCGATGATTGGCAGCGTCTTCCCTACGTCTTCAACCACCACATCCCAGGATCTTGTCCTAGGAAGTGACGGTTTCGTCCCGCGAAACATTTGTCTTGCGGAAGGGGACTGCGGCAAGAGAGAGGGTCATCTGGTCTATTCAGCCTTCCCGGTGCGCACCAAGTGTCTGTATAGAGCAGACTGGTGTTATCTTCGATAGTAAATGCAAAAATGTGCAGCTAACTGGCTGGCTGTTTGTGTATATGGGTTTAAACATTTGTAAACGCATCCACAGCTGATACAGGAGTAATTCCTAGTATGGGTAACAGTTTACAATAAAAAAAAAAAAAAACTTTATCCGTTATTTCAATTCTAAATGTAAAAAGATTTTTGCAAGAAATATAGTTTGGCCCGATTTTGGAGTCCGAGAGTGTATTATTACTAAATATACCTTGGACACCAATGACTGCTTAAAAGGTGAAGGAAAATATCTTGAAGAAATCTGGACTTTAAGTCTGAAATCGCCAACCCGCATTGAGCAAGCGTGGTGATTACGCCTTCTCTGTATGGAAGGAGACCTGTGCCCAGCAGTGAGAGGATAAAAAGGTTGATGATGATGGTGTTCATGAGTGTATTATTATATAGAAACTAGCTTTCCGTCCGCGGCTTCGTCCGCTTGGAATTCGGTTATATCGCGCTTTTTAGATTTCCCCCGGGGAATATCAATTTTTTTAAAATAAAAGTTAGCCTATGTTTTTTCTCCGGGTCTAAAGATTGTCTGTGCCAAATTTCATCAAAATCGGTTGGGAGGTTTAAGCAGGAAAGCGTAACAGACAAACAGACAGAGTTACTTTCGCATTTATAATATTAGTATGGAAGTATGGATTATTACTACAAAATATTAGACGCGCATAAATGCTTATTATATTCGGCTTATGTACTTATCCAATAAAAAACAAAACAACATTTGATAATGTTGATGTAGAAAAAAAAAAGAGCGTTCTTACTAAAACAATAACAGCAAAAGGTTCCGCTGTTTATTACAACACTTTCCGAGTTACGGTTTTATCGCGATTGCGCAGCCCTAGGCCGGTATCAGGCGGATAAAACTGGATATAACTGGATAGTTGCCGATTCATTGTCATTAATCATTGGTGATGTCGCAGCGAGACTGTTGTGATTTTGACGGCGATGTTGTTGACATGATTTTATGGTTAGTTAAGTATTGTAAATAGAAAACAGTTCATTCTTTAAGGCAATGTCTTTTGTAAAGGAGATGTTTAATTTTGCGCCGCCACTATGTATGTACACTTTATAGATAAAAAGGAAAAGAATGATTTTCAATAATTATAAAAATAAACTTAATAATTTTAAAAATGATTTTCATAAAAATACTACAAAATTAATTTGAAAACAGGTATATAATAATTAATTATTTGAAACGTTTTTAGTAAGATCACCTTTTTTTAAGGTAGCCATGACAGTGGTTATGACGTTTGATTAACAACTTTGACAATCCTATTATCCCGTTGTGTTCGTGGCGAGTGTTGATTTGAGTTGATTGTGTCTCGGAGTTTTTAGTGATTGTTTTGTGTCCATATGTTCGGAATTCATGTTTTGTTTTTTTTGCAGTCATATGGTAGATAATATAGCTACGATAGCCTTAGATACATGACACGTCAATCAAATGTCACTGTGAAAATCTTATTTCGCTTATTGTTGACCACCATATACATTAGTACCTACTTGTGTTGCACTCCTTCGCCAAGTTAAATTGAACCTACGTAAAAACTAAGGCAAAATATAGGAAATTAAGATAAAAAATAATGAACTATCGTGTCGTCTATGTCATCTATTGATATATTACATAAAAAATATTTTCACAGTTAAGTTTATTCCAATATTTTTTCTCACGGGAAACCTCGAGACACCGACTTCTAGAGCCATGGCAAAAATAAAACTGATTTTTCCTTTAAAGTGTTTTTTTGAAGTAGGTTTCTATTTTTTTTTTTTTGTAAAAAGTTTTTATTTTATGCTTTTCAGTGAAATTCGAAAATTACATTTTTCACCTCATAACAATTATAGTGGCAGCCATAATCCATATTAGAATAAGTTCTCATGAATACGAAAAAAAATCTTATCTCAAAAACTACTGAACCGATTTTGATGAAACTTATAGTATTCCCTAAGCTGAATAATACATAGTACAACAAAAAAAGAATTACTAAAATCGGATTTGTAGTTCCAGAAATATGCGCGCACAAACATAAAAACATACATACATACACTTGAAAGGAGATGTTTCAGAAATGTATGGAGCCTGGGCCAGCACATTGTACACTTAATGCTTGGTATAGTTACGCTATAGTTCACTTTCTTTTTAATGTTAATTTCCTATATTTTGGCTTAGTGTTTATACTAATTCAATTTAACTCGGCCAAGGAGTGCACCACAACTACTAATAAATATGGTGGACGGCAATAAGCGAAATAAGATTTTGACAGTGACATTTGATTGACGTGTCATGTATCTAGGCTATCGTATCTATATTATCTACCATAAGACTACGAAAAAAACAAAACATGAATTCTGAACATACGGCCCATTAAATATACACAATCAACTTCAATCAACACTCGACACGAACACAACGGGAAAATAGAACTGTCAAAGTCGCCAATAAAACGTCATAAAAAGTGCCATGGCTACCTTAATAAAGAGTTATCTAACAAAAAAAAAAAAAAACGTTTCAAATAATTAATTATATATACTTGTATTTTTATTCAAATTAATTTAGTAGTATTTTTATGAAAATCTTCTATTTTTTTCCTTTTTATCTATATAGTGTACATAGTGGTGGCCCAAAATGAAAAATCTCCTTTGGGTCGAATTTTTAACCTCCTTTTTTTAAGTCGGTTTAAAACTACTTTCATAAAGTTAAATACTGTTCCTTTTAAACTTAGCAGTAAATTACCTTATCTCTTTTTTTCTTTAATTCAAGCATCTCTAGAGAAAATTCCTCTGTAGAATTACAAAAAGAAGCCGATGACCTTACGTGCCGCAATCAATTCTAAAGTAGGTTTTACACTAAAATTGATCGCGAACAATTTCTTTAATGTTTGCAGACGAACAAATAGCGATCACAAATCTTTTTCTCCCTACAGAGGAAATGTTTAGCTGCAAGGACGTCACAATGGACGTGAAACGATTACTGAGATTGCAGGAGTTAGAGTGAAAGTAATGCAACTATTTCTGGAGTAGTACAAGGCGAAGTTTATAAGAAGGTCGGGAAAATAGGAAAAATCTTTAATCCTGCTCATATAATTTCAATCCGAAAGTTTGTGAGAATGTATGGATGAATGTTTGTTATTCTTTGACGCAAAAACTACTGAACGGCAAAAATTTGGCACACAGATAGTTTATGACGTGGTATACGACATATGATCCGTTTATCCCGTGAGAACACGGGACCGAAACTTATGGGTATGAAACTGTGGAGCGCAGCTAGTACTATAAATGTGAATGTTTGTGAGGATATATGGATGGATGTATGTATGTTTGTGAGGATTTATGGATGGATTTATGTATGTTTGTGAGGATATAGACATATTTGTCGTCCTCCGTGGCGCAGCGGTCAACACGCCTGCCTGCGATGTGGAGGCCCCGGGTTCGATCCCCGGCCACGTCATGATGGAAAACGATCTTTTCCTGATCGGCTTGGCTCTTGGATCTATATATGTATCTATGATAAAATATAGTATCGTTGAGTTAGTATCCCGTAACACAAGTCTCGAACTTACTTTGGGTCTGAACTTACTCATGTCATCATTTCAGCCGAAAGACTTCCACTGCTGGACATAGGCTTCCCCCAAGGTTCTCCACGACGACCGGTCACATCATCTCAATCTGTGTGATATATTTATTTATTATTATTTATATATGGATGGATATATGTATGTTTGTGAGGATTTGTAGATGGATGTATGTTTGTTTGTTACTCATTCAAGTAAAAATTACTGAACGGTTTTGCGTGAAATTTACCTGACGGGGAGGCCTTCGTATTAATGTACTTCTACTCTCACCTAAAGCAATTAATATCCACATGATACTTATACTCAAATCTGATCAGACCACTAGATACGATATTTGAACTGTACATTAGTGCACATAACTATAACTAAATAAAAGCCATTACAGACAGATAAGGTGACCATAAATACTGCTAAATACAATTCGATGGCGGCAATAATGTTATCTAAATTACTAATAGTTATTAGGAAAACGTTGTAATTCAAAACTTTCGCTTGACGTAGGTATGGTAGAGATTGTGATCTGCATTGGTTGTAGCATGCATCTTTTTCTAGTAATTATGGAATACTGTTATAAATTTATGAGATAATTTTTTTTTATATAAATTATAAACTAGCGCTTAACCGCAATCCCGCCTGATAGTAAGCAGTGATGCAATCGTTGATGGTAAAGCGCACTAGATTATTTCTTAATAAACTAGTGCGCAGTTGAAGTCACTCAAATTTTAGTCCGACGGAAACACCGCCGCTGGCAAATTCTTCCAGTCCCTCGATGTACACGGTATAAAAGAGGAGGCGAAACGCTTCGTCCGGATCGTAGTGGTGTTAACAACATAAGGGTGGAAACTCACGGTACGACGAGTCGTTCGATGGTAGAACGAAGTTTCAATTCACGAATTTAAAAGTTAGTGATAAGGCTAATTGGTAAGCGGGAGTTAGGAAATAATAAAATAAAAAATGTAATTATTTTGAGATCATCACATGTAACATATGTAGCCAGCTTATAATATTCCCACTCCTGGACACATTACTCCTTCTGGCGGAGAGGGAGTGGAACGTAATATACCAGACAGGCCTAAGCGGGTTTATTGATGTCACATGATCTCGAAGTTTAGCGGACCCCAGACTCCAAAGCTGAAAAGGCTTTGGATGCGACTGGGATTAACGCAGGGATGATGATGATGATGACATGATCTCGAAGTTTTAGCTCTAGGGCATGCCGGTTCCTTCACAATGTTTTCCTTCGCCACTTTAAGAAAAGTGGTGATGAAATAATTTACCAAAAGTAAACCACCTGATGAGAACCCGCTGGATGCGGGAGGCGCCGGACCGGTCATCGTGAAGAACCTTGGGGGAGGCCTATGTCCAGCAGTGGACGTCTTAGGTTTAAAGAATCTTTATTTCTCAAAAGAACATAATACATAAATACATATATTAGGCTAGGTAGGGTTAGGGCTAGGGTGGGCTAGGTAGGGGTAGGTCCCTTCCCGGGCCGCAGAAGACGCACCGGGCGCCGAAGAAGGGCTGATAACGCCCTCATCCGCCCCCCATGAGTGGGTCCAGGGGCGAGGGACATGGGGAAGTCGCCGCCCCCTATTCGATGGACCCCGAGGCGGAGGCGCGCGCGAGTGTCGACGCACGCCCTTGAGGCGATGCACAGGGTAGTTTAACATCCCACTACCCCGTGCAGGAGACGGGGTCCGGACAGACCGGGCCAGCACGAGGGTGTGGGGCCGTGGAAGAATTTAGACTCCCGCGGCCTCACGCGTTTGCTCGTGATAGAAGAGACACCGGGGTGGTTTTAGTCAGTAAAAGTCTGAGAGACCCCGTCGCCCAACCCAGGGCGGCGGACATCCTATGAGGATTTCCACCCCGAAAAAAAAGGGTGGGTAGGTTATGTTAGGATTATTCATATATTTAGGCTGAAATGATAATGATGATGATGATGATGAAACCACCTGATAGGGTTCGATCCTACGACCTACATCTTGCAAATTGCGGCCGATACCAGTAGGCCACTGCTGCTCTCATAAAAAGTAATAAAAGAAAAGAATAATTAAACGATAATAATAATAATTAAGCTTTATACAAATACGCGCCTTATTAATCCAGCACACTATTTGCATAATACACTATTAAACATGCTAATCCATTGCTTTTGAGGTTCAAAAACATATCAGTTGTTAGAAGTTAAATAAACGGAACGGCAAGTTTTTGACCACCTGATGCAAATACGGTTAGTTTTTCAGCGAATATTATATCTAAATAACGTATAAACTTATGTATGCACCTCATCCGTCGATGCAGTCAGTCTGTAACTATGCGCATCTTTTGGGATTCCTCTCTCAAATATTTATATCACAGCCTTGGTTTAGACTAGTAAGACCACTACGTAATATACCATTCGTATGCAACAATTTCTTTGCCGACACATTGAGCGGTGACGGGGGATGAGATTTAATACATATTACTTTTTTGCTTTTCCCAGAATCAAGTAGCTCTCATGGGCGTACCCGTGGGGCAGCTGCTCCCCTGGAAATCTCGCAGAACATGCATGAACTCCCCAAATTACTAAACAAAGTATAGACGAGGATTTATCTCTAACTTATTATAAACCACAGAGTAGACACTGACAAAGTATACGGTGTAATTGCCGAAACACCGCATGCGACTAAAGCGCACAAAGACTCTAAAAAATTGACTCCCCTCAACCAGGGCTTTTTTTTTTTCAGGGTGGAAATCCTCATAGGATGTCCGCCGCCCTAGGGTGGGCGACGGGGTCTGTCAGACTTTTACTGACTAAAACCACCCCGGTGTCTCTTCTATCAGGAGCGCGCGTGGGGCCGCGGGAGTCTAAATTCTTCCGCAGCCCCACACTCTCGTGCTGGCCCGGTCTGTCCGGGCCTCGTCTCCGGCACGGGGTAGTGGGGTGTTAAGCTACCCCGTGCATCGCCTCAGAGGCGCGCGCTGACACTCGCGCGCGCCTCTGCCTCGGGGTCCATCGAATAGGGGGCGGGGACTTCCCCATGTCCCTCGCCCCTGGATCCATTCATGGGGGGCGGAAGAGGGCGTTGTCCGCCCTTCTTCAGCGCCCGGTGCGTCTTCTGCGGTCTGGGAAGGGAGTTGAGATCTCCCTCTCCCGTTCCGCAGCTTCCTTCTGCGACATCACGTCCTCGCAGAAGGACACCACCGCGTCCCACGACTCTGCGCTGCCGGCCATCCTCCGCACTACTGCCGGCAGCGTCAGGTCGCCTCCTACTTCATTTGTGAGGACACGGCGCTGCTCCTCCCAAGCACCTGTTAATTGTATTGCTTATCAAACACATATGACGACGTCAACGACGGCGGAATGATAGGATCGTCATCATCTTGGTGTCGTGGAAATGGGGCTCTACTAATAAGCTTTTTTTTTTAATTATTATAAACTAGTGCTTGACTGCAATCCTGCCTGATAGTAAGCAGTGCTGCAATCGTTGATGATAAAGCGCACTAGTTTATTAAGCCTATTCACTTAAAAAACTTAGGAATAGGAAGGATGACAACAGTTGAGCGAGGTGTGCAATGTTAAACCCAACAACACGACCAACGATGCTGCGCCAGAGGGAGATTGATCTGGAGACTCCCCACGACCAAACTTCCGACACAACAACATTTGGCGCATCGTACCCGGCAGACATCGCAACACAACTGCTCAGACCCGTCCTCCGTACGGCTTCACCAGACATCATGCCGAAATACGACGAATCGCTTGGCGGCAAGACTTAGAGACAAACACCAATTAAAATTTGATAAAATGTTCTAGTAATGAAATATTGTACATTACTAATAATACATTTTATAAATTCATTCAAAATAAAATAAAAGACCCTTAACACTATTTAAACAAATATTTAAATAGGCTATATACATACTATTACCAAAATAAAGGGTTAATTTATTAATTACCAAAATATATACTTAAAAGTAATATATACAAAACTGAAACTTGGGAGAGAGGTGTTGAAATGACTCTATCTTAATAGGCATGTATCCAGGGTATGAAAATAAAAAAAAAATCCGTCATATAAATAAAAAAAAATAAGACCCCTATTTTTTATATTGTCGAAATTATCAAAAACTACTGAGATATATCTCAGTAGTTTTTGATAATTTCGACTCTATAGAGTATTAAAGTTATGGAGTGGGGCTAATTACGTCACGCCGTGGTACAAAAGGTACCAAGGCATGACGTCATGCGACATTTCAAATCAATATAATATCTTTCTAAGTATTTGAATGAAAGAAAAAATAAAAAGTACGTGTTCAATATTTTTTTTATATCTATGTGATGGACATTAAATTATTTTTTAGGATACGACCCAATTGTTACGAAAATAACTCTGCAATTTCCGCTTAAATGTAAACCGACTGGCGACTATCCTGATATCAAGAGGAAGCGCATTCCACAGAAGAATGTTTGAGTATGAAATGAACAAAGTCAGACGTATGTGAAGGACAGAGTAAGAGAATAGGTTTAGAAGAACACGTTTTAAAATTTCTATTGTTAAAGAATATTCTAGCTGACCATTGATGTATTCTTGCATATGAATGTCGCAGACTTTAAAGGTTATCATTTTCTTATCATATTAATAATAGGAAATTAATTCCCAAGTGATTAAAAAAAATATCGAGGAGGAGAATTTTACGTAAGAGTGAACAAGAGGCACTTCCTAATCTCATTAATATCAAAGGTAGTAAAAAAAATAAGCAAAATAACATTATTACCTTTAGCAGATATGTTGTGTGGATATTGACTGCTGAGGTCCTTCCAGCGAAGAATCTGTCTTTTTAAATTGTTTTTTCTCTGGGTAGTATCTACCGGTTTGTTTTCTGTAAAGAGAACAAAAGAGAGAACAAAATTAAATGGCAGTGGGCGGGGCATATTGTTCGTAGAACCGATGACCGATGGGGCAGTAAGGTTCAGGACTGGCGGCCACGGACCGGAAGACGCAGCGTAGGGAGGCGCCCAACAAGGTGGACTGATGACCTGGTGTGGGTCGTGGGAAGCCGATGGATGCTGGCAGCACAAGACCGGTAATCGTGGAAAGCCTTGGTGGAGGACTTTGTCCAGCAGTAGACCTCTATAGGCTGAAGATGAAGGAGAAGAAGAAGTACCGCCGATGTATTCTTGTCCCGTATCTCCCATAAGTATGTCGGAGCCGTCGGGTCCGTATCTCGTGAAATGACCTCACGTCCGGTTCCCATCCATAATCATCAGTTATTACATCATAGTCGCCATTTTTGTAACGTCATTTATTTTCCTATTGATAAGCGGACGTATGAAAACATACGTTATATCATTTATGTACTTATCAACGTTTAAAAATAAAGATTGTTTAATATATACGTACCTAAATATTGTATCAGGCTTAGTGACAAAATAAGAAATTCAGAAATAAGGTCAAGAACTAAGCTGGTAGACATACTGATACGGATAGACCATCTTAAATGGAGCTGAACAGGTCATATGCTGAGGTACAAGCAAGATAAATGGAGCAAACAAGTCACTCTGTGGTATCCAAGGAATGGTAAAAGGAAGCAGGGACGTCCAAAAACCCGATGGAGAGATGACATCTGTCTGACTTTGGGACCATATTGGAGTAGAGTTCCACAAGATAGGAC
This sequence comes from Sesamia nonagrioides, assembly GCA_017933935.1. Classification (NCBI taxonomy): domain Eukaryota; kingdom Metazoa; phylum Arthropoda; class Insecta; order Lepidoptera; family Noctuidae; genus Sesamia; species Sesamia nonagrioides. The sequence goes on from JADWQK010001078.1 coordinate 226,483, forward strand.
GCAATGGAAGGACTTGGAGGAGGCCTATGCCAAGAGGCGCACCGAGTTTAGAGATATCATTTAAATATGCAAAACCATGTAATTGTGTTTGTAACTGTAAACTCGGAAATAAAGGCTATTATTATTATTTCGTTTATTTATTTTACTTACATATAATTTACATATTTAAATATTTGTATAAAAAACAAAACATAAAAAAAGTAAATAAATAGTAGCCCTACGGTATCGGGAACAGGGTCCAAGATACGCCGGTCAGGGCTCCAGAGAAAGGAACTTCCTGACGATGCGAGCCGTGTCCAGCAGTACCGCTTTCTGAATCAAGCCCTTGATCCAGCTGCCTAACGAGAGCCTCCTGAGGTGTTGGTCGAGGCTCTTGGCTATTAAGCCATTGGCTGTCACGACTATCGGTACAATGATTGCTGAATCCACTTCCCACATGTCTTTATTATTATTAATAATAATTGTTGTATCATAACAGCTGTGGTGGCCCAGTGGTAATAAACGCAAATACGAGTTCTAGGTTACGACCTAGAACTTGTATTGGCGGTTGTTAACAATGGGCATACTGCGCGTCTGGCTGGGTTAGAATCTACGGGCTCACACACATAAAGGGCGTTTATTTTTTGTGTAAATTATTTCATCACCTCTGCTCTTTACACGATATAGGAAAACATCGGGAGGAAACAGGCATGTCGCAGAATCAATAATAGAGAATACTAGCTGCGCCCCACGGTCTCATCCGTGTACGTTTCGATAGGGTTTTTTATGTGCTCCACACCTATTGGTTTCAGCGTGATGTTATATAATAATAATAATAAATTTTTATTTTCAGACCATGGCCCATAGAAACAGCATAAAACAGAATTACAATATTTAAATTTAACAATAAAATTAAAATAAAATGTAACTACTTATGATTATACAATAAAATTCAATTTATAAAATTTAATAAAATGTCAAAGAATTATGAATTAAAAATTTAATTGAATTTAAAATTGGAATAAATTTAGGCATGCATTTAAATCAAAACAAACACAGTCAAAATAAATAAAATTAAACTTAAGACTAATCAGGAGTTTTTTGGCGGGAATGTCAAGATGAGTGTCACGCTCATTTTTCATTGGACTTTTAAAATTATTTATAGTGTCGTTTACTAAATAAAAGCGCGTGATTTATGTAGTAAAAAGTGCATTCAGTGAATAATTCATTAAGAACAGTGAAATATCGCAGCATAGTGGCCACGTCAAGACTTTTTCCCAAACCTCACTCGTAAGACGGGTCACGCGGCCGTCTTTTTCGCCATGAATACCTAATAATTCATAATTACGTGACATTGGCTAAATGCACAAACCGTGCGAAGCCAAAAAATAAAGAAAGAAAGAAAGACTAATCAGTCCACATAACAGTGTGACGCTCGATGCATCGTCATCCAGTGCCACACTATCGGGCTGTCCATCCTGCCGGCCACTACAGACACTAGGCTGTTGGAGCTATAGCCTAATATATATATATATATAGCCTAAAGCCTTTCTGGATTAATGGGTTATACAATGCAAAAAGAGTTTTTCAAATCGGACCAATATTTCCTGAGATTAGTGCGTGCGCAAACAAACAAACAAACTCATCAGCTTTATATATTAGTATAGATATAGAACATCTACCAACCCACTGTCTCAACAGTGGGAACTTAACATGCTAATTGTAGTTAAGCTAATATATTAGGCGAAGGGATATGTATATGTGTGTCATCGGCACGATATTATTATTATTAAATAATAGAATATGTATGGCTGCGTAATCGTCAATGTGTTATCACAAATGTATCAAATACGTAGGCCTACGATATGGTAATATTGCGACATAATCGCCAAAATAACAAACAATTATGAATAAATAGAATATCTTTATAAATATCTTTAACTCCCACATAATAAAGATCACGCTATTACAATACAGTCAAAATGGTCGTAGAGTCAGAATGGTCGATCAGTGCTCTCTTAATTATCGATATTGACAAGTTTCCTAATTTACTAACAAAATGGCGTCTCCCAGCGGTCAATCACTGACACTCCACATTAGTAAATGTTCAAATTGAGTAGTAGTTTTCAGAAAATCATTGCTGCTGACCATTCCATTACGAGAAGGTTGAGATAATTGAGCGATCATCATGAGTTTAGCAGATTACGAACTTTTAAGCACAATAGCAATGAAATGACAATGGAATCGTATTGAAATGGTAAATTTAAAAAAATAGCAAAATAGGGGCTCTGGCCTGCTTGGTTGCAGATATTCTGGTAAAAATACAGAATGACAAGAACATCGATGTAAAACCGACTATAATGAAGAAATCCCGCACAGGATTTTAGATACCCTAAAACATACGTTTTTCGAAGGGGATCAATAAAAAATTAACTATTTAATGAAAAATCTAATATACCTACACTATAAATATGTATCTGTCTATTTATTCTGGGCAGTTTTTGAGCTATGTTTTAGTGAAAGCCCTAGAAAATAATGATTTACTCAGTAAGTAGGCCATAACATCGGCTATCGGCAGAAGTTACCACCCACCGGATGAAGTCTTGCCGCCAAGCAATTCGTCGTGTTCTGGCATGATGTCTGGTGATGCCGTACGAAGGACGGGTCTTAGCAGTTGTGTTGCGATGTGCATCGGGTACGATGCGCTAATTGTTGTTGTGTCGGGAGTTTGGTCGTGGAGGGTCTCCAGGTAGATCTCCCTCTGGCGCAGCATCGTTGGTTGTGTTGTTGGGTTTACCATTGTATCACCTCGCTCAACTGCCGTCTTCCTTCCTATTAACTCAGTGTTTTTTAAGAGAAGGCTCTTAATAAACTTGCGTGTTTTACCATCTATAATTGCATCTCTGCTTACCATTAGGAGGGATTGCAGTCGAGCACTAGTTTATAATTATAACAAAAAAAAAAAAAAAAAATACGATTCTGGGAGACTGTCTTTGTTTATTAGTTTTGACATTCGAAAAGTGCAGATTCTCCGCCTAATTTAAATAAATGACATTTGATTTTTTAAGATAGACGGAAATAAGAAAAAATCTAATAAAAATGTTAACGAGCTCTGCGTTTAAATTACTTATTAATTAATTACAGAAATGTGTACTGAGTTTATGATAACCTGGTCACTCGATTATTTCATAATGTACCTCTTTATGCATATATGAAAAATTTTATTCGTTAAATGAAAAAATAATTTTCTCGGTGGTAGGCAACAACATCAGCCGCCGGCATAAGTTACCACCCACCAGACAAAGTCTTGCCGCCAAGCGATTCGTCGTGTTCCGGCATGATGTCTGGTGAAGCCGTACGGAGAACGGGTCTGAGCAGTTGTGTTGCGATGTGTGCCGGGTACGATGTGCCTAATGTTGTTGTGTCGGGAGTTTGGTCGTGAAGGCTCTCCAGATCATCCTCTGGCGCAGCATCGTTGGTCGTGTTGTTGGGTTAAACATTGCATCACCTCGCTCAACTGCCGTCTTCCTTCCTATTCACTCAGTTTTTTTGAGTGAATAGGCTTAATAAGCTAGTGTGCTTTACCATCAACGATTGCATCACTGCTACCATCAGGCGGGATTGCAGTCAAGCACTAGTTTATAACTATTAAAAAAAAAAAAAAATATATGCGTGTATCTTTTCTTAGTTGCTAACAACACAGGCCACTTCAAATTTTAATTGGCAATTAAGATGTCTATATAATGATTTATTTATTAGTCGTGGTATCTGTATAAGTGTATTATTCTTCATTTATTCAACAACAGACTATTAAATTAACAATAAAACAATAAGTTTTAATTAGGTTACCTAACTAAAACTATGGTTTAAGAAACTAAATTAGACGTTGAAAATGGAGACATTTTCGACGTCTATTACCGTCAGTCTATGTTACGTCAGTTTTACAGTCGATGTGAACTGGTAATGTTCCAGAGATTGGAGGCATTGCCAAAGGTAAAATGCTGATATTTACCTTTGGTATAGATTATTGCGTAACAAACTATAGTAGCAATGGGTTTCATTTTGACATTTCAACAACATTCATTGCTTTACTTATAGGGACGTATGAGCAGCAGCGTGTAGACTCCGACTACACTGGGACTGTCTGGCGTGTCACTCGCGAACTTGTATGCGTGCTAGTTTCACAGTAAACTCTTATTGCGAGATGTAGGCCTCGCGTGGCGTCAGTATGACGCGTTTTTCGCGTGTTGCGTTGTAGCCACCGCTACACTTACATTGTTGAGGACACACATTTTGAGAACATACGGAACAATGAAATAGCAATACGCTTCAAAATAATTCCAACTGATAGGAATACTGTTACGCAATTAAGGTTTATTAGGTTACGGGAAGTGTTAACCGGAGTTTGTAGATTTCATTGAACAAACCATGAGAACTAGGATCAAATGGGTGCGAGGTATCCAACCCGAAACGGTTCGAAAATATACGCATTACCGAGGAGATTAGTATACTCGTAATTCGATGCGTAAAGCCGCGTTTCCACTAGGTATATAGGAACAACGTGGCACACTTGTGAGCACAGCATCTATTTATTGGGTTAGTCTTTTTTTGGTGTTGGTTTTTAATTTTTTTTTGTGTTTTCCATAATGGACGCTCTTAGCGTACAATATATTTCTGCATCGTTCTCACACGGTCGATTTCAAAATGAATGATGTAATCAAATATTTGTATCATTAGCTTGATAATTTAAAAGAGTGTCCATGGAGTTTCTTGTCCGTTCTTCTCCATAGGTACCTACTCTTTGGAATGGGCGACTAGCTTCACCTTACTGACTGACCAACATTCTGACAATTCAAAAGCGCCTCTTACTGGTTTATTTGAAATAAATGCTTTGATTTGATTTGATTTAACATTATCTGTCATCTTTTTCAGCCTATAGAAGTCCACTGTTGCACAAAGGCCTCCCGAAAGGATGTCATTGCTTTGGGTGCCATAATCTCCACGCTTGGCAGGCGGTTTTGGGATCGCAGTATTTTGACATTCAACAGGAGCAGCGCTGCTACCCGCTTCTCTGGTGAGAGTTCCCTTAGTCGCCTCTTACGACACCCACGGGAGGATATGGGTTGGTACTATTCCAAGCTCGGTACCACACGGATTGTCTGTCTACGCGTCTGCTTTACGTCAGTCTTCCATAACTTGCAACGTCGCATGCTGTTGTGTAGAGTTGTCGTCGCATGCTAAATGTTGCCTTATGGAAACGCGGCTTAACGTTCTCACGTGTAAATTGATAATAGCGGCCGCCAGCGACTTCGTTCACGGGGAGTTAGTTATGCTCGGCTCCTATTGGTTGTAACGTGATGTTTTATAGCCTAAGGCGTTTCTGGATGAATGGGCTATCCAACGTAAAAAGAATTTTTCAAATCAAACCAGTAGTTCCTGACATTAGCGCCTTCAAACAAACAAATTCTTCAGCTTTATATGTTTTGTTTTTAAATAATCATAAACTAGTGCTTGACTGCAATCCCGCCTGATGGTAAGCAGTGATGCAATCGTTGATGGTAAATCGCACTAGTTTATTAAGCCTACTCACTTAAAAAACTTAGGAATAGGAAGGATGACGGCAGTTGAGCGAGGTGATGCAATGTTAAACCCAAGACCAACACGACCAAACGATGCTGCGCTAGAGGGAGATTGATCTGGAGACTCTCCACGACCAAACTCCCGACACAACAACATTTGGCGCCTCGTACCCGGCACACATCGCAACACAACTGCCCAGACCCGTCCTCCGTACGGCTTCACCAGATATTATGCCGGAACATGACGAATCGCTTGGCGGCAAGACTTTGTCTGGTGGGTGGTAACTTCTGCCGGCAGCCGATGTTATGGCCTACCACCGAGAAAAGCTTTATATATAAGTATAGATTTATATAATATTTATCATTGCAACGGGGTTGTCATCCCAGGTCAGTATCAAACACAATACCGAGCTAGTAATTACAATAAGCACGTTTGTAGGCAGCACGGAATGTGACACGTGAATTCAAGCATGCGTTGCATTTAATGACACTGATAAATGTTTCTTATCAGTCATTGCAGGCCAGCATGGTTATGACGTCACAATTTTGCCACAGACGGCGCTAGCTTAGATGAATCTGATATTAGACGCTTCAATAGAGTGAATGTTAATTTTGAGTTGCATATAATGATACCGTTAAATGTTTTTAATTAGTCATTACAGGCCAGTATTGGTTATGACGTCACAATTTTAGCATAGACGGCTCTCGTTTAGATGAATCTGATGAAGACTCTTTACTACAGTGAATATTCATTTTGAGTTGCATTTAATGACAAAGGACCACAAAGGACCAATTACAAGCTTTTAGTAGTGGGCCTTAATCTACTACGCTGGCCCGGTATATCAAAGTCCGTCTGCCGGTCCGTCACAGACATTGACGTTTTGTTTTTAATAGTGACGTGGAGTATATAAATTGTGGCCCCGGAATCTAGTCTTTTAATCCTAAACAGTTCCCTTATTCGCCTTTGAGGACACCCACGGGAGGATATGGGTTGGTACTATTCCAAGCTCGGTACCACACGGATTGTCTGTGGACGCATCAACTTTAAGTCAGTCTTCCATAACTTGCAAAGTCGCGTGCTGTTGTGCAAAGTTGTCGTCGCATCACGTGCACGTGCTATGTTCCCTAGTGGAAACGCGGCTTAACGTTATCACGTGTCAAGTGATATTTAAATAATATTTATCATTGCAGCGGGTTTTTCATCCTAGGTCGGTATCAAACACAATACCGAGCTAGTAATTACAATAAGCACGTTTGTATACAGCACGGAGTGTGACACGTGTCTTCAAGCATGTGTTGCATTTAATGGCACTGATAAATGTTTTTAATTAGTCATCGCAGGCCTTCATTTGTTATGACGTCACAATTTTGGCTCAGACGGAACTCGCTTAGATGAATCTGATATTAGACGCTTCAATAGGGTGAATCTTAATTTAGGGTTGCACTTAATGATACTGTTAAATGTTTCTAATCAGTCATTACAGCCCAGTATTGGTTATGACGTCACAATTTTGGCTCAGACGGAACTCGCTTAGATGAATCTAATATTAGACGCTTCACTAGAGTGAATCAATACATTGAAAAAAATAAATACATTGAATTGAATTGAATGTTCATTTGGGGTAGGGTTCTGTACCTACCCAAAGGAACAATTACATTTTTTTTTATTTTTTTTATTCGGTCAGCAACTCCACGATAATGTACTTTTTAGCATTTTATAAGTATCAAAGAAGAGAGAGAGAGAGAAAGAGAACCAGCGTCATCATAATACAGCCTATAATGTTCCCACAGTTGATACAGGCCTTCTCCCGATGAGAGGCCCACTAGCCTTCATCTACCACGCTGGCCCAGTGCGGGTTGGTAGATGTAATCCATACTAATATTATACATGCGAAAGTATCTCTGTCTGTCTGGCCGGCTTTCACGCCAATACTACTGAACCGATTGTAATGAAACTTGGTACACAGATAGTCTAGAGCCTGAGAAAGGACATAGGCTATATAACATCGCGGTATGACCAATAGGAGCAGAGCAGTAACAAAAAATGTAGCGAAAACGGGAGCGAATGTGGGCGTACATATTGCTCCCATAATTTTAACAGGCGCTTATTTTATATCAACTGAGCTCCTGTAAACTGAAGTCCACGCGGACGAAGTCGTGGTCAACAGCTAGTCTTAACTAAATGTCACTTCGTTTTCTATTATCAAAACATTTCAAGCAGTAGGTAATTAAGATTTTGAAAACTAAACTGTAATCGATTTTTGGTGATGATTGTGCATTGGTATTCCTCTTTTATATGACTGCAGCATACCTAGTTTACATAGACAACGATCATGGCGGAACGGATGGACTTTCTCAATTTTGAATAAATATTATTTCCTTTGTTTTATTTTATTTACGTATAAATTTACGTAAAAAATATTCCAAAATTTAAAAAAAAATATATTAAAAGTATAAAAAAAAAATTGTATTCCACCGATGACGAGGACAGGATCCAAACTACCGGTGGTTAGGGACAGGGACGTCCTCACAATGCGGGACGTATCGAGGAGTGCTGCCTTTTGAATCAGGCCCTGGATCCAACTGCCAAACGACAGCCTCAATAGATGTTGGTCGATGGTTTTGGCTATCAAACCATTGGCCGATACGATAATCGGTACAATTCAAAATATATAAAAAAAGTATTATTCCTATCTACTCATTATCATTGTAATGTGTTGCTCGCTCACACACTTCATAAAATGAAATGGCGACTTGAGTATAAATGTTAAACACGAGTGTAGACCTGGTGTTTAACACAATATGTATATTTTTTTATGAAAAATAATTGACTTGTGCCAATGTATACTTAATATTATAAATGTGAAAGTATTTCTGTCTGTCTGTCTGTCTATCCGGCTTTCATATCAAAACTACTGAACCGATTGTAATAAAATTTGGTACACAGATAGTCTGAATCCTGAGAAAGGATATAGAATATATAACATCCCGCTATGACCAATAGGAGCAGAGAAGTAACAAAAAATGTTGCGAAAACGGAAGCGAACGCGGACGTAGATATTGTTCCCACTATTTTATCAGGCGCTCATTTAAGCGCCTGATAAAATAAAAAATTAAAAAGGGCTCAGTTCATTTAAATAAATGAACTGAGCTCTTTTTATTTTTTTTCGTAACGGACTATGGCTTTGGCAATAATTACTTAATAGATTTTGAGGAATTCTGTAATGTAGGAATTTATGTTGGAGTCACGGGCAACAGCTAGTGTAAAATAAGTTAAATTCAATAAATTAATTTTAATGAAAACACTAACAGGCATTATTGAATAGGCTATTTGACAGATTTCTATATTGAATTACTTGATTGCGGTTAAGAAGTTCACCGAAAGTATTTTTTTTTAAATACTTATTTAGTAAGAAATATGCAAATAAAAATTCGAAATTCAAGTAAGCCGCCGAAACGCTTTATTCAGCAATATGGCGTCAAGCCTTGTAAGTGACGTCACAAGACGATATCAACGATTTTCGGTTCCGCAGTGGTGTTTGTATTTATCTGTTATTTGTTGTTGTTTATCTAATAAAATTGACTACAAGTGATGTCTTGTATTGGGTTGTATAAATATATCGATAAAATACCTAAGAACACAGAACAACAACATGTGCTGATGACGTCATCTTGACATTAGCCATTCCGGATCGTTTCACAATATGTGGCGCGAGATACAAAACGTCAAACATATTTTTGTGTTTTTGGATATATTAATTGTTATTATTTTTATTAAAACTCATGTAAATGACATAAAGAACCCTCATTTTATGCATTTAAAGCAAATAATCACAAAAACATTCATACTGTCAAATAGCCTATTGTCAATAATAAATAGACGGTCTGAGCGTCTTTCTGGGCCACGTCCATGATCTTGAATTTCTAATCAATTTTAATCTATAATAGAATATTTCAAGATTAATTAATCAGCATAATAATACCTATATTTTGCGACGCAGGTCCAGTATTTACCGGCCTGCGTCGTGAAATATAGGCATTGTTTTATCATTTAATACGGAAGTAAATAAACAATTCCTACGTAGACGTATTTATTGTTTGTGATAAGAATATGGTAAGTAACTGGTAACAGAAATCTTCCATAAACATCAACTAAACATTATCGCAATATAGGTATATTCGTGAAATTGATACAGAGGTAAAGACGGTCAGTGGTTCACGTCATCGCTTATAATAATTTGGCATAAAATCCATACTTATATTATAAATGCGAAAGCAACTCTGTCTGTCTGTCTGTTACGCTTTCCCGCTTAAACCTCTCAACCGATTTTGATAAAATTGGGCACAGGCGATCTTTAGACCCTGAGAAAGAACATAGGCTACCTTTTGTTCAAAAAAATGATATTCCCGAGGGAAATCTAAGCGCGATATAACCGAATTCCACGCGGGCGAAGCCGCGGGCGGAAAGCTAGTCCATACTAATATTATAAATGCGAAAGTAACTCTGTCTGTCTGTCTGTTACGCTTTCCTGCTTAAACCGCTCAACCGATTTTGATGAAATTTGGGACAGACAATTTTTAGATCCTGAGAAAGAATATAGGCTACCTTTTATCCCGAAAAAATTTGATGTTCCCGAGGGAAATCTAAAAAGTGCGATATAACCAAACTCCAGGCGGGCGAAGCCGCGGGCGGAAAGCTAGTAATATTATAAATTCGAAAGTAACTCTGTCTATTTGTCTGTCTATTACGCTTTCCCGCTTAAGCCTCTGGACCGATTTTGATGAAATTTGGCACAGACAATCTTTAGACCCTTAGAAATAACATAGGCTACCTTTTAGTGAAAAAAAAATGATATTGGTGGGGAAACAGCTGATCGGATCTTAAAAAATATCTTCTTCTTTTTTCAAGTTGAGATTCAACCTCAACTTTTGATCGATGGCCTTTGTGGAATATATATCTACCACCATTTTGGCAATAAATAAATAATAGAAATTCTTTGAAAATGTTATTTCACTATAATGGCGGATATCGCCAATGAGAGTTGAAATAGACGGCCGCGTGAACCGTCTATGAGGAAGGTTTGAGACGAAGTCATGATGTGGCCACTATGCAAATGGAAGTGAAAGTGAAAGTGGCTATGTAATTTCGTATTTATATTTCAATGTTCTTTATGAATTATTTACCGAATACACTTTTTACTACATAAATCACACGCTTTTATTTAGTTAACGACAGTATGAATAATTTTAAAAATCCAATAAAAATGCGCGTGCAACTCATCTTAGCTTTCCCGTCAGTAACTCGTCGTAACTCCCTCCCTTTAAAAATATCACCGAGACAACAAAGGTGAAGTGCGCTTAGAGTGACCTGTCAATAGTGTCAATCTATAGCATTAGTTGGAATGACAACTCACTCCACGCTCTTCTTCTTCTTCTTCAGCCTATAGAGACCCACTGCTGGACAAAGACCTTCCCCAAACCTGACCACAATGACCGATCTTGTGCTGCCTTCATCCATCGGCTTCCCGCGACCTTCACCAGGTCATCGGTCCACCTTGTTGGGGGCCTCGATGCTATGCTGTATCTTCTGGTACGTTACCGCGACACCAGAACCTTACTGCACCATCGGCCATCGGTTCTACGAGCAATGTGCCCCGCCCAATGCCACTTAATTTTAGCGACTCGAAGAGCTATGTCGCTGACTTTGATTCTTCTGCGGATCTCCTCCATTCCACGATCACTTCACGAAATTGGAAGAACGGAAATCCCTACTGAAGAAGTCCTCGGCACAATAAATAAACACTATTCAAACAGATTAATTGAAAGCACTTCTATCCTAATCTTCGACCTTTCCAGATAGCATCACGAACTAAATTACTAGAACAAATTACTGATAGTAAACAGATAATAACGTATTAACGGGTTTATCGTTAGGATAAAAGATTGTTTAAGGCTAGTGGGAAAGGTCAAAATGGATGTTGAAAAATTGTTCTGAAATCGTTGAGATCCCTTTTTTTTGTTTGTTGGGTTGGGAAATCATCAAATGACTTCTCCCGCTCTGGGTGGAGCGGAAGGGCGTGTCCGACGTTTACTGACTAAAACCCACCCGTGTTTCTTCACTTGCCTGTGCGACGGCCATTTCCACGGTTTCTTGTTTAACCAACCCGCAACCCTGACCCAGGAGGCATCGGTCTTCGTGGACCCCGTCACGATGTGCTGACATCTCTTTCTTCTTCGCGTGAAACACGAGCTGCCCATTGCTCACCGCCCGTAGGCCCGCGCCTACCGTGGCTGGGAGTTCGGTGTTGTCTCCCGACTAGCACGTCTCCTGCGGCCGCTGGCGTCTCCGGTGGCGTGAAGGCGCTGGGTTTCCCACTGCCTCACGGGCTCCGCCTCCTCCTTTGCCAGCATCACTGCTTTGTAAAGGAGGTGACGGCCTGCCATGCACTCTCGCTCCGGACCATGGCCTGGACCAGGGTCGGACGTGAGAGATCGCCACCGATCGCCGCTACGAGGTCCCGGCGGTGCTTTTTCCCAAGCCGGGCAGACCTCCACCGTATACTCCACCGTGTCCTCAGGGCGATCCACACAATGGTGACACCCTGGCGTTTCCTCCCGCCTTATACTAAACAGGAACCTCCCGAAACAACCGTGTCCGGTAAGGACCTGTGCAGGCGGAAGGTGAGAGCGCCGTGGCGCCTCTCTAGCCACTTCTCAAAGAGGGGATTTACCGCCGCTATTGTGGCGTGCCCATCGTTGAGCTCCCTACGTTCTGCGTTGAGCTACACGGTAACTGAGAAATGAGTGTATTAACCTGATAGACAATAAATTCTGTGAAATTGCTGCTACTGTCAATAGTATCAATCGGTAGCATTATTTGGTATGACAGCTCACTCCATGCCCACTTAATCTATGTTTCATTCCTCAGAAGTTCATTTAATACACCAACCTATGTATATGATGTGCACATGTAAAATAATACCATTTTACTAATATTATAAATCTGATAGTTTGTGAGTGTGTGTTGTCAGTGATGACTTACGGAACTGAAACGTGGTCGCTCACAATGGGCCTCATACGAAGGGAAGTCATACAAAGGGCGATGGAAAGAGCTATGCTCCGAGTTTCTCTGCGTGATCGAATCAGAAATGAGGAGATCCGCAGAAGAACCAAAGTCACCGACATAGCTCTTCGCGTCGCTAAACTTAAGTGGCAGTGGGCAGGGCACATTGCTCGTAGAACCGATGGCCGATGGGGCAGTAAGGTTTTGGAGTAGCGGCCACGTACCAGAAGACGCACCGTAGGGAGGCCCCCAACAAGGTGGACCGTTGACCTGGTGAAGGTCGCGGGATGCCGGCCGATGGATGCGGGCAGCACAAGGCCGATAATTGTAGAAAGCCTTGGGGGAGGCCTTTGTCTAGCAGTGGACGAAGAAGAGTTTGTGAGATGGTTTTTTTTTAAGTTATAAACCAGTGCTTGACCGCAATCCCGCCTGATGGTCAGCAGTGATGCAATCATTGATGGTAAAGCGCGCTAGTTTATTAAGAGTCTATTCACTCTAGCCTTGAAGACATTTAAATTGTAGTCAGACGGAAACACCGCTACTGGAAAATTGTTCCTGTCCCTCGATGAGGAGGGATGCGATATAAAAGACGAGGCGAAACGCTTCGTCCGGATTGTAGAGGAGTCAATAGCGAATGTATGCAAGGATGGATGGCTTTTTATTTTCATAAAGTAGGGATGTTTCCTGAAAAATATTGGTTACTATTTTGTTTTATCAAATCAATAAAAATTGACAAATATAAAAGGCATCAAAGATCAGGAGTGGTGGCTGGTGACGTCAATGCTCGCTAAAAAGTGTAGCGTGCAGTGATGACACACGAGTTTTCAACACACTGTGTCGTCTTCATTTTTTGTTTTTATGATAAAAGAAAAAATACGTTTTTAGTATTTTTTGGAAATCTGACTGACGGACTAATTAGTTTTTTTTTAGTCAACTGCCCTATTATGTTATGTTCAAAATGGCCTTCACTTAACATTCCACGTACAAACCATCAAACAAAAGTCAGCCGATAATATTGACTCAGACATTTACCTCCGTTATTTTCCTTTCATTAATAAAAATAGATATCAGTAAAATATGACTACGGACTTAGAGTCACTTGTAAATAGCGTGACAAATATGAAATCATCAGGAAATTACTATGATAGTATCAAATACATACGTAGAAGGTACCTATACACTAATAGGAATAAAACAATACCTTCAATTACAATAACATTGCGACATATTCGCCGAAAAATAAAACAAAGATTTGTTTTATTTTACTGGAACTCATTTTTACATAAACTCATATGAGTTTATGGAAAAATGAGTTCAATTACCATACAATAAAGTTCAGTGTTACGGAAACCGAACTTTATTGTATCTTTGTTGTTGTTTGTGTGTTGAACTTCAAGCATTATTCTAACTGTTTTAGTAGTCGTTAATCTGAAATCAACTTAATTACCATTGAAATACAAGATAATTTTTTGTTTGTACGAAACCCGAAACAAGTAGCCCAGTATTTTTTAATTTAAGAACCTATGTACAAAATTTCAAAAAGATATCACGAAAACCCACAAAGTTGATGATGATGAGCTTGCTGTCCTACTTGTTTGTCTAATCAAAAACATAGTCAACGCTCCGCTCGGGCGTTCGACCGGTGCGTTGACTTCGGGCTTCAGCTGTTGCGCGCACACAAATACTATGATCTATCGTAAGCTGCGTGGCGCGTTCGGTAACCACACTGCAACAATTTTTAGATGTCATCATCATTATCCCATCGTTAATCCCAGTCGCATCCGAAGCCTTTTCAGCTGTGGAGTCTGAGGTCCGCTTTTACCTGTCCAACTGCTGATATGGCTAAACTTCGGCATTTTCCGTGAAGCGACTGCCGTCTGACCTCCACAACCCAAAGGCGACATCGAAACATTGCAGTTAGACCAATTGTAGGACTTTTGAGGGCTTCAATTACCCATAATGACTGCCACTAGATGTTCGTATGGCAACCGGGACCAACGGCTTAAAGTGCTTTCCGAGGCACGACCAGACCAGTGCAAATATTCATATTCATGCATACAAATACTTGCACTGTGCGGGGATCGAACCCGCGCCACCTTGCGCAGCAACCGCGTCCGCTACCGCTACGCCACGGAGGCTGTCAATTTCTAAATGTATTTGGGAAAAAATATAATATGACACTATGTTGTATTTTTTCCCCAAATACATTTATAACAATGGAATCGATTCAGTTGCGAATTCTGAACCAACTATATTCAGGATTCGTATGACGAAAATATAACGTTGTATACATAGTTGATGTTTGTTTTACTTCAAATAACGTCAATTTGGAATAAGGATATTGTTTGGATTGCTGCCTGATATACTTTAGATACGGGAAACCCTTAGGTCATTGGTCAATCTCTGACGCAATCTGTCACGTCACGGTTTTTCACTTAGATTAACTTTTGGGAAACTGACTGGAAGATTTCGTATTTATTTTTCTTTTTTAATTACAACTGGGATAATGTGAATAACAATATGTATTTTTAAAAGACAATAATAATACTATTTGGGGCGAAGAGAAATTCAACAAAACAAAGACGGCCAGCCATTCTCGAGTTTATTAGTAACACTGGGGCTCGGGATAACACTTTTTGTATATGCCAAACCCGAAACGTGTCCAGTATTTTAAGTAAATAATCTATGAACGTAAGTCGTGGTGGCCTAATGGTTATAATACCAGCCTCTCAAGTGTGAGTGTGCGGGCTCGATTCCAGGTCAGGCGAGTACCAATGTACTTTTTCTAAGCTATATGTACTTTTTAAGTATATCTTGGACACCAATGACTGATTATAAGGTGATGGAAAACATCTTGAGGAAACCTGGACTTTAAGTCTGAAATCGCTAACTCGCATTGAGCAATCGTGATGATTACGCTCAAACCTTCTCTGTATGAGAGGAGACCTGTGCTCAGCAGTGGGACAATAAAACATATAATAAGTGGGAAATAAAGCCGTCAAATTTTAGCTTATCACCAGTTATCACCGCATGAGCAGTATTTAATTACTTCAGTTGTAACCAGCTCAACTTTGTTTAATCTATACTAATATATAAAGCCTAAGAGTTTCTTTGTTTGTTTGAACGCGCTAATATCAGGAACTACTGGTTCGATTTGAAAAATTCTTAATCCAGGAAGGCTTTTAGGCTATATAACACGCTGCGAGCCTGCGACCAATAAAAGGAGCGGAGCATAACTGAAACATACGAACGAAGTCGCTGGCATCCGATAGTATAAAAATACTAAAAGCTGAAGACTCAGGAATTTGTAGTTGACATATTTATCTATAGCAGCAAATCCATGTTAAATGTTTGTATGAAGTTTTTTTGGTAAATGTTATATTATTGCCTTTGTTGTTCAAAGTGGATTATTAATCTTTATTTTGCTACTTACTGACTCACGAGAAGAGTAGCCGTAAAGGAAATTTTCTATCCTTGTTATGAGATCAGCTACCTACTAAGGTGGGATTGGATAAAAATTCCCATGGGAACATGGTAAAAGCGAGATAAAGGACTTTCCTCGAAATGAAGACTTCAAAGGTTTTCTTTTCTCGGTCAAAATGTTATTAAGAAAACATCCAATACCAGCATCAAAGGTTAAAATTGTCTGAACAAGTGTTGGCAATTAGAAGAACCAAGACGAACACATACTAACTTGCTAAAAGGAAAACTTTCATAGCATTATAGGCTTTGTTGGAAATATCCGACTAGCTTTAAAGGTCGTGCAGTGTCGATTTTGCTAAATATAGGCGTAATAGTTTTGTTATTGTTTTTTGTTATTTTGTATGATACAACGTCATTATAGTAAATATTATGAATTGTCTTGCTTCGTATGCACTCAGATTTTTTTTGAGCTCTTAATAAACTAGCGCGCTTTACAATCAATGATTGCATCACTGCTTACCATCAGGCTAGATTGCAGTCAAGCACTTCTTCATCTTCAGCCTATAGATGTCCACTGCTGGACAAAGGCCTCCTCCAAGGCTTTCCACGATGACCGGTCTTGTGCTGCCCGCATCCATCGGCTTCCCGCGACCTTCACCAGGTCATCGGTCTACCTTGTTGTGGGCCTCCCTACGCTGCCTCTTCCAGTACGTGGCCGCCACTCCAGAACCTTACTGCCCCATCGGCCATCGGTGCTACGAGCAATGTGCCCTGCTCACTGTCTCTTAAATTTAGCGACTCGAAGAGCTATGTTGGTGACTTAGGTTCTTCTGCGGATCTCGTCATTTCTGCTTCGATCACGCAGAGAAACTAGTTTATAATAATTGTATAAAAAAGTGTAAGTCGGTGGATAGGCTGATAAATAGGCTTCCTCATCACCATCACATCATTCAGCTGAAAGACTTCCATAACTAGACATACATCTCCACTTCGATATGTAGTCATCTGTGGTACCTGCCTTCAGGTCGGAAATAGGCTTAGGTTACTCTATTTTTTAATCACTGGATGGCCCCCTCAGATTTTCAAAAATCAAAAGTGAGTCCGCGGTTGCATGTATAGAATGTTGCATGTGTTCACTTAATTTTTTTGTATTAGCCCATCCTTTTTTTCCTCTTGCTCTGAAATCTTCTGTTGTGTATTTCCCCAGGGGCAAATATAGACTATTATTCAGAGTAGTAGGACGTTGATTGCTTGTTTTTAGATAAGCCTAACGGTTAGTTTGCATCGTCTTTATCTATATAGTGCCCTTACCTCTATGACTTTCATTTTTTAAAAGTCGAAAATCATTCTGATATAGCATAATTATAGCCCTATGGCCTCGTATAGGACCCTCTGTTTTGTTTTTTTTTTTGCGACTTTTTTAAAATTTGTTCTATTTGTATTGTGACGGTATTTGTGATGATCCTGTACGAGTCAGTAAATACTTTTTCTTTCCTATGTTATTCTTTTCAGTATAAAATCAATTTTATGTGAATGTTTATAATGTAATTATATTAAAAAGTAGATGACAAAAAAATATTATATAATAATTAATATTATTATATTATTATGCTGTATGCATAAGAGATAGCCATATAGTATATGGTACTATATGGCTATCTCTTATGCATATCCCACCATAATATTTTTTTGTCATTTACTTTTTACGACAAAATCTGGCTAATGTTCGAAGCGATTTTGACCAATACAGCATTAATCCTTATCCAATTTAACACCTTAAATAAATTTTTGATGTAATATAGATCTACAACGTGTAACAAAAAGGGTATATACATACCAAGGGCATGGCATCTTTAGATGATATCAAACGATATCGGATGGGTTTCAACTCAAAATAAAATACTCAAAAAATTGGTACCAAATTTTCGGTTTCGTGTGTTTCTTAAAATCAAATCATAACAAACGTGGCAGCACACTACATACGTTAATAACTACTCGTTACCCGTCACGTTACTTGCCCAAATCCGATAAATGTCTTCAATATCTCTGTGCGACTAGTATGATAGTCGCCTATCACAGGCGGTGTTTTTCCTCATAACTTCCTAACATAAAGAGATAGGATTAAAAAACCCTTCCAATATCGTTTGATATCATGTAAAGATGCCATGCCTTTGTTATGTATATACCCTTTATGTTACACGTTGTATATCGCCCTTTACAGCATATGATTTAAATGAATATTTTTAGACTCCAAAGCTGAAAAGGCTTCGGATGCGACTGGTATTAACGCTGGGATGATGATTACTATAATTCATTAATTATTGTGTGACATTAGTTCCGATACTTGCTTTTTTCCAATATAAAGGCTTTTAATTTTGTTTTGCTGCTATACTTTGCCTAAACAAGATTTTGCGTGTTTTCTCCAATCTCGTCTCCAAATCGTCTCTGTAAGATGAATGCTCTTTGCCAGTTATAACTGTAACTATTTCTCCTGACAGCAATGCCACACCTTATCCTAGACCCTACCAGCACGTAATACGTCTTTAGCCTACTTTTAGCTCCTGAATGCGTTATATGGCGAGGGTATGAATGATTTAATAACAGCAAACTGCGTTTTCCAATTTAAATACGAATCTACATGTCGCTCACCAAGCAATATATCGGCAACAAGGATCAAAGATCTTTCAAATCTTTGAAATTAATTCATGAGTTACTTTTACATTTTTTACGGACTCATGTCTATACTAGTAAACAAACGCAGTGATTAACAGGTTGAAGGCATAGACGCTAATAAATATATTTATTTGTAATAAAGTCAGTTCCACATTTTTGCAGAAAGATGTGCCAATATACCTAATATTATTTTGACAGCTTCCGTGGCGTAGTGGTAGCGAACGCGGCTGCTGCGCAAGGAGACGCGTGTTCGATCCCTGCGCAGTGCAGATATTTGTTTGCATAAATATGAATATTTGCACTGGTCTGGTCGTGCCTCGGAAAGCACGTTAAGCCGTTGGTCCCGGTTGCCATACGAAAATCTAATGGCAGTCGTTACGGGTTGTTGGAGCTCTCAAAAGTTCAACAATTGGTCTAACTGCAATGCTATATCGCCTTCGGGTTGTGGCGGTCAGCCGGCAGCCGCTTCACGGAAAATATCGAAGTTTAGCCAAAATCAGCAGTTAGACTGGTAAAGCGGACCCCAGACTCCAAAGCTGAAAAAGCTTCCGATACGACTGGGATTAACGTTGAGATGATGATGATGATGTGACAATACACATATTACTAGGTGACCAATATATCAATCTCTGAGAATGTATATACTTAATATTTTATATACTTAATATTTTCGCCCTTGGCAGAAATCCACCGCAACATCTAATACATATAAGTTAGTGAATTATCTTCTCGCTAGCTGCTGCTTCTTCTGTCCGTATTGCATTTCCTTATCTTCTGTTTTAATTAATCTAGCCAAACGCGTGGACAATAGGTACTGTTAGAGCTCGGTACACTGCTTTCCTGGCTTACGAACTCGCACTGTCCGAGGCAATAGAAGTTAATTGAGTGCTACAAGTCAACGGACGGCACAATATATGGTTCCTGTTGCAAAACGTGCTATAGTAACCTTTGTACTAAAGTACTAGTGAAGTAAATGACGTCAAGGGATTTCGACACGTGCTGCCCTGTTAATTATGTAGTTATTAATATGCACTGTTCACTTTACGCTTCGTTAGGCTGATTATAGATGCACGTGCATTAGTACATGGTAGTGTACGCTATGTATAAATTAATTCATTATACATTTGATCTCTTGGGAGTTAAGTATAGATAACTGAGACGGATGATAAAATAATAATTATTAAGCGAGGAAGATACTAAAAGTTCAGTTGTTCTAGTTGATGAATATTAGTCAGTTGCGGTAAATAAAAATTGTATCATCTAAAATCACACTAGAACTTAGCGTTAAAATGTCTGAACCTCAATTCTGTAAGAAATTATTAGTCAATCACTATTTTGAAAGAAATAGCTTCATAATATCATTGAAAAATTCTGCTCGGTAATGTACCTTTGGAGGTATGAGAAATAGGGAGTAAAGTTTCATCCTCCGTAGAAAAGGTAGGATCCTCCGACCAGACGAGTGTTAAAGTTGGGAAGTTGTATGTAAATTGTAGTTGCACGGTAAACTCTGCTTGTGAGATGTAAAATTTGTGTGACGTCAGTATGACGCGTTGTTTATTTTTGGCGTTTGTAGGTACCGCTACATATCTATATGAGGCAAGGAATGTTTTGGGCGATTTGGGGAAGCTGTCTTATGTAATATTGATGTTCAAAAAGTGCTCATTATCAGCCTAAAGACTATTTATTTTGTTTTGAAATTAACGGCATTACCATTGGTAAGTGTGTTTCGCAGTAACTCAATTCTGTAAAAAAATATAAGTCAATCACAATTTTGAAAAAAATGGCGGCATAATATGATTGAAAAAATCAACTGCTGTGGAGGAATCAGGAACAGGGAGTAAAGCTTATTTATCCTCCGTAGAAAAGGGAGGATCCTCTGACCAAACAAGTGTTAAAGTTGGGAAGTTGTATGTAAATTGTAGTTGCACGGTAAACTCTTCTTTGTGGATTTTGGGTGACGTCAGTATGACGCGTTGTTTATTTTTGGCGTTTGTAGGTACCGCTACATATCTATATGACGCAAGGAGTGTTTTGGGCGATTTGGGGAGCTGTCTTATGTAATATTGACGTTCAAAAAGTGCTCATTATCAGCCTAACTATTTATTTTACTTTGACTATTTATTTTGTTTTGAAATTAACGGCATTACCATTGGTAAGTGTGTTTCGCAGTAACTCGCTTATCGAGCTCGTAATACACATCCTACTAATAATATAAATGTGAAAAAGTTTGAGTACCTATGGATGAAAAACGGAAAAACTGGAAAAACTGCTCAGCGGAGTTAGATACAATTTGGCACACATTTAATATATAAATAGTGTGGAGGTATGAGGGGCAGCGTGTAAAGCTCACTCGTCCTCGTTGTCTGGCGGGCCACTTGCCCGCCGGTTGATGTCGCGAGCTTGTATGCGTGCTAGTTGCACAGAAAACTCTGATTGCGAGATGCAGGATTCACGTGACGTCAGTATGACGGCTTTTTAACCCGATTTTCCTACGAAATCGAAGCTTATGCGGATGAAATTATAGTGCGCAGCTGAAATTAGTTTATCCAACTTAATATTGTCGCTGTGTGCTAGATTAAAATAACAAATAAAAAAGAAGTTTTTTTTTTTTAATATATTATAATCTAGCGCTTGACCGCAATCCTGCCTGATGGTAAGCAGTGACGAAATCGTTGATGGTAAAGCGCACTAGTTTATTAAGAGCTTATTCACTCTAGCCTTGAAGACACTAAAATTGTAGTCCGACGGAAACACCGCCGGTGGCAAATTATTCCAGTCCCTCGATGTACGCGGTATAAAGGAGGAGGCGAAACGCTGCGTCCGGATCGTAGTGGTGTTAACAACGTAAGGGTGGAAACTAGCCGTACGACGGGTCGTCCGATGGTGGAACGGAGATGGGGGAATTAAATCATGCAATTCCCTCGCACACTCTCCAAAAAGCATCCTATAGAACACCGAAAGGCTGGCTACTCTACGCCTGTGCTCTAGGCTTTGGAGACCAACTCGAGTTAGATCAGGGTCACCAATCAGCCTCTTCGCACGCCTCTCCACTGAATCCAAAGTGGCCAGGTGACACTTACATAGCAGCACCAGCCCAAATATGGCTGCAGTACTCCATACACGAACGGACCTGTGCTTTGTATAACATTAGAAGCTGCCCAGGTGTGAAGTACTGCCGGACCTTTGCGATAACGCCAAGTTTCCTGGCAGCCACCTTGGCCTTGGACTAAGAAAGTTAAGTAAACCGCCGAAAGTTAAGGTTCGAGGAAATCTCTACTCCCAAAAGCTGAAGGCGGTCGGAACACTCCAAGGACACATTTCGAAAAGTAGGAGCCAAGGTGAACGGGCTCCTTTTGGCGGTGAAAAGACACGCCTGTGTTTTGGCGGCATTGAATGCTACAAGATTGGCATTGTTCCATTCGGAGACTGCCTGCAGTGCAACACTCGTTCGCTCAACCATGGCCTCTCTTTCGGACTGGACTAATTTCTTACTAGCCCGAGCACCCGGCAGGTATCTCTCTACAACTGTGCTGTCATCTGCATCCATAGATACCGGGCATCAGCAGATCGTTAATATGCAGCAGGAACAGAGTTGCAGAGAGAACAGACCCCTGAGGAACACCGGCATTAGTTGACATGGGCTCAGAAGAGCATCCGTCGACAACAACTCGGAGGGACCGTTCAGTCAGGAAGTCTTTTACCCAGCCAGTCAGGCTAGGGGAAATGCCGTACGCTGGAAGCTTACTCAAAAGGCCAGCGTGCCATACTCGGTCGAAGGCCTTCGAGACATCAAGGGAGACAGCAATCGCTTCCCCATTCCTCTTGAGGGCCTCGCCCCACAAGTGAGTGGCATACACTAGCAGGTCCCCAGTTGACCGATTGCGGCGAAATCCGTACTGTCGGTCACTGAGGAGATCGTTACCTTCCAGGTATGCCAAGTGGCGTGAGTTCAATACTCGCTCCATAATTTTGCAAAGTATGGAGGTGATCGAAATCGGCCGATAGTTGGCAGGATCGGCACGACTACCCTTCTTGGGCACGGGCATTAAAATTCATGTGACGTCAGTATGACGTGTTGTTTATTTGTGGCGTCTGTAGGAACCGCTACATAATATTGAAATCCATATTTTTAAAAGGCTTGTCTCTGAATCCAATATATGATATTACTAGTTTTCCACCCGTGGCTTTGCCCGCGTGGAATTCGATTATATCGCGCTTTTTAGATTTCCCTCGGGAATATCAAGTTTTTCAATAAAAGGTAGCCTATGTCCTTTCTCAGGGTCTAAAGATTGTCTGTGGCAAATTTCATCAAAATCGGTTGAGAGGTTTAAGCGGGAAATCATAACAGACAGACTGACAGAGTTACTTTCGCATTTATAATATTAGTATGGATTGTGTTTTTCATTGAAATAATTTTGATTAAGGTTACGCTATATAGCCTACGCAACTCAAACTTTCTTCTTTTTAAAAAAAAAGAAAAAAAAAATTTTGACTTTGCAGATTAGTCTCACGAAAAAAAAAAATGATTTTCAAGCGTAAATACAGAACAAATTTTACAACGATATGAGTGAATTTTAAGTTTGAAAATGAATGTGGATGTTCTGGAAATTGGAATATATTGTGATTGGCAGTTCTTGAATGCAGTTATGACGTGCTGATAACGTTTCGTTTCATTAGTCAAACATGCACAAAATAATATTGACTCATTGAGCCGGTCGATGACCGGAGGGTTTGACATTAAGCGTTATCTACAATTTCCATAATGGAAATATCAAAGTAAAAGTTTTTATTTGTAAAACATTGGTGTAAAAATAGATATTACGAACAGCCTGCGACCGCTCTGAAGTATAGTAACTTTTTGGAAAAGATAATGATATTCATGAATTTAAAGTACGCAGAATCACCGATAAATTCTCTACATTTTGATACCAGGTATGTCAAGTTTGGTTGCGTCTAAGGGTAGAAAAGAAAAAAGGATCTAAAGAACAGAAATTATACCCGTATGTATTGCATAGCCAAAAATTTATGATAACAATAACGCACTCATACATATTTTATCCACATCTGCATTATTTTCTAGGTATTAATTTATGGAATAATATATGATTAGAGTTAGAAAATAATTAAAAAGGTTTCTTTTTTAATCTTTGAGTGCGTGATTTTCTTTTATAGGCTTTGGTTCAAAACTCTAGGTGCCATGCATACCTATATAACTTTTTGTATGAAATGATATATTATATAGATTGACGCAAATCTCAGTATTATGACGTTTCCATTTCAATGTTATAAATAGATATAAGTTGACGTATCTACATTGATAATATATTAAATTTAGTTTAGTTTAGTATTTAGTTTAATGTTTTATCAATGCTTATCTAAATATATTTATAACAGTTTTGAGACAGCAGTATTCGTCAAGTCAAATTTCACTTTACAAATACCACTGTCACAAAAATATACATACATGGTAGGGTTTTTTTATATTTTTTTATTAGTTATAAGCTAGTGCTTGACTGCAATCCCGCCTGATGGTAAATAGTGATGTAATCGTTGATGATAAAATGTACTAGTTTATTAAGCCTATTCACTCAAAAAAACTGAGTGAATAGGAAGGAAGACGGCAGTTGAGCGAGGTGATGCAATGTTTAACCCAACAACACGACCAACGATGCTGCGCCAGAGGATGATCTGGAGACCCTCCACGACCAAACTCCCGACACAACAACATTAGGCACATCGTACCCGGTACACATCGCAACACAACTGCTCAGACCCGTTCTCCGTACGGCTTCACCAGACATCATGCCGGAACACGACGAATCGCTTGGCGGCAAGACTAAGGGTTAAGAACTTCAGCCTTTTAAAAAAAATAGAAGGCAATTGTCAGTTGATTATACTTAACTTGAACAATAAGAATATAATCATTTCTTCTGCGCCTTGAATGCGATAAGTTTTTCTATAATGGCTAGTATAAAATTTTCAGAACAGCAACACATATCTGGTTAACGACCATAGTTGTTTAGAGAAGAGACATTAGTTTCCACTCGATTTAGATTCTATTATCTATAACATAATACCCAATGGATCTTAGCAAAAACGGGATAGTTTCCTAAGACATTAGAGTTGGGGATTGTTTGAGTTAGGGTCTTAGATCTGCTCTGGATCTGATAGCATTGTAATGAGTTAGGTTCTTAGTTCTGTATTGGATCTGATAATGTTTTAACAGTGTAAGCACGCATGAATCGTGGTCCTCCCAAGATGTTCCCCAGGGGGGATATGGATTTTCACGTCTACTCGTTGTCCCCCTGACTCACACTTGACCCGTCATGCATATGGGTATGTAACTTCCCTCAAAAGTTATCCGCTTAGATACTTACGGTCGCTTAGATACCCTGCGGTATCCATATTGCACGGTTATGCACTGGCCATTTGGAACGATTAAGGCGGTTCCAGGGGAAAAACACACCGCAGGCCGTTTTTATGTAGTTTTTCGGAGCTATCTACTCTTTATCCAAAAGAAATATCAACTTATTAAAAATACATAAATTTTCTCCATAATCTTGGCTCCAAAATTGTAGATTTTTTTTTTACTAAGCATAATGTTTAAATAATTCCTTCACAACGAAACCTCTGACAAGAGAAATAATTATCAAAAACGTGCATCTCCTCGAAAAGTAAGCATTATTTAGATTGCGTTCTTACACTAATGGATAGGCAATTTCATGACGAACATTATTGTAGAAATATTTTTTTAAAACGACCAAAACAAAAATTTTATTCAACAATCTGAGCGTATTCCCCATCATTTCTCTTGCCCGAGCTATTGAGATTCAGTATGCCACAAGCTCTCGAAGGGGGAACCCGTGTCGTTCGTCATCGCGCGGTCCGCTAGAATAGCGGTCGGCGCGTGAGCAAGAAAGCATCTGCTTGCTCGCTCACGCACCGCATGTCGCATAGAGTATAATACTATCATAAAGTGTCTCTGTTATTGATGATCATTTTGGTGTTCGTTTTTTTAATCGATTTCAAAAGGGAGGAGGTTATTTGTTTTTTATGTTTCTTTGCGGATAACTTTACTATAATATAAATAATAGGGTATTTGACTAAAAAAAAACTAATTAGTCCGTCATTCAGATTATAGAAAAATATTGGATAGGTTTATTATATACGTTTTACATTTCGTATATTTTGTTTTATCAAATCAATAAAAAATTGACAAATATAATAGGCATCAAAGATCAGGAGTGATGGCTGGTGACGTCACTGGCCGCTAAAAAGTGTAGCGTGCAGTGACGTCACACGAGTTTTCAAATCACTGTGCCGTCTTCATTTTTTTTATATGAAAAAAGAAAAAATATGTGTCTAGTATTTTTTGGGTAGGCCCCCGACGACCTGGTGAAGGTCGCGGGAAACCGCTGGAAGCGGGAGGCGCAGGATCGGGCGTCGTGGAGAACCTTGGGGGAGGCCTATATCCAGCAGTGGACGTCTTTCGGCTGAAGTGATGATGATGATGATGAGTATTTTTTGGAAATCTGACTGACGGACTAATTAGGTTTTTTTAGTCAAATACCCTATTGCATAAGTTGATAAAAAATGCTATGCAATAGCTTTACCGCGGCAGTTCCCGAGTGCCACATGTTTTTTTTTTTAATTAAAAAGATTATATCTTCAAGGTAGTCTCATGTTAAGGAAATTAGGGTCTGATGATGGAAAACCAAGGGAACCTAGGAGAAATTTAAAAAATCATAGGGGCGCCTAGGGCATTTCTATGTTTTTTTTCATTAAGTGTTTTAACGCACTACAATTTAGTAAAGTTCTGAGTTGATGATGGAGCCGGGAGACAGCCGAGGGATCTCCTTAACGATTCAAATCAGCCGCCTCGTGTTTGTGCTTAATAAATTTATGTTGATAAGAACTTTACACCTAAATGAGTTGTGATTGTCATTAAAGCTCTGATGATGAAGACACAGGCCAGTTAAGGGAACTCCTCAAAGGTTTACAATAGTTACCTTGTGTTTGGACTTAATTCATTTATATTGATGAAAACTTTACACCCTTAAAGGTTTAAATGAAGGTCTGCAATAGATCTGATGATGAAGATCATAGACAGTCGAGAGAATTCCTCAACAATTTACAACACTGTACTTTAACATAGTACAAACACTACCTACTCGTCATGCTTATGCAAAAATCAATTAAAATCAATAGACTGATTTTAAGTTGTGTTATTTCATTGCGTTATTTCTAGAAATGCTCATACTTTCATTGTGGTCTTATAGGAATTAAAGCAAACGAAATACGTCGTTTGCTTGCAGGCCTTTTCCAAATATGCTGCCGTCAGCGTCCAGTCTGACCGGATATTGTATTAGTCAGATGTTTATTATTTTTCTGCAAAAGGAAGCTTTGTGTAAATAATATTATAGTATATGTATTTGTTTTTTTTTATATGATAGTTTATTTTTTACAATTTACGTATTTCTTTTATTAAACGAGAATAATAATATAATTTCACAGTCTTGCCTGGGCCCAAAAAAATGTTTTTTTTTAATGTGTCAGTTCTGCAGAAATTTATTTGACCCTGATTACGTTTTCCCTTAAAATAATAAATAATGATAAATTAACCTTTATTATATTATTTTTCTATCCCTTTGACCATCTGACTTAATCTAACTTTCAATCTACAAAACTAACTTCCAACCCTGAAGTTACAGTCATAACATATTTAGTTGTAAAGGTCTAATCAATACAAATTAAGTAAGCCCAAACACATGACATTTGCTTCCGATGTGGATTCCCTTGATTCTCTGTTATCTCCATCATCAGGTCAGGCCCAAATCTTCACGGTTTTATAGTATCATCTGATATAAATACGAGTATCAAGTTTTCACCCGAAGCGTGCCTACAATTTTCGATAATTGGCCTAAATTTCTTAGAATTTCCATTATCGACACTGACGTGGTAACAATGAGATTACATAGGCAGCATACTCTTTCATATAAAAAAGAATGGTCAAAATCGGTTCATTAACGATAAAGTTATCAGCGAGCACACATAAATCGAATTGAGAACCACACTTTTGGGAAGTCGGTTAAAAATAAAATACGCAAATTTTTATTATGAAGTATCGTCAACATTTGTTTCAGTCTATAATAACCAAAAGTATTTGGGCGCACCAATAAACAAAAATAAAAGTGCCATGTCTGTTACTTCTGTGGTCTATGAATTTAACTTGTATTTGTAAGTACTTCGTCCGCCAGACGGCGCTAGTAATATTTTGCGAAGTATTGTAGAGGTGGGGCGCGGTGAAGAGGGAACAAATGCTCGAGGTCATTTGGTGAGCTTAAATCCTCATTGTGAAATGTCGTATGTTTCTTTCTGTCTATTATATAGTAGTGTTCATGATTGAATTATGTTTTATTTAATGTGCATTGAGGGATACTAACATAAATATAGATAAGCTCCAAATATGGACGAAAACATCACAATTATACCGCGAAAAACCGGTATGGTTTTATTATTTGGAGGAGGAATTCCCTCCTATCTATGGTCTTCATCATCAGATCTACTGAGTGTAAGCATTATGTGAGCTCTGGCATTCTACTTTCATGTTTTTTTTTTTTTTTAATAATTCTTCTTTTTAAAAATCGAACGTTGGATAAACCTACTTTAATCTTATCCTACCAATATTATAAATGAGAATTTTGATGAGGATGTATGAGTGTATCTACATATGTATGGATAAATGTTTGGCAATCTTACACGCAAACATTACAGCATGGGTTTGACTCACAGATAATTTAGAACTTACTACCTTATTTACACATAAGAATAGAATACTCTTTAATATGTTCACCATATAGATTACAGAACATAAATATAAAGATTTTACAAAGGGTAACACAATGGGCGGTCTTATCGCTAAGAGCGATCTTTTATAGACAACCTTACGCCAACCGCTACGGTGGGAGGCCACAACATCAGCCGCCGGCATAAGTTACCACCCACCAGACAAAGTCATGTCGCCAAGCGATTCGTCGTGTTCCGGCATGATGTCTGGTGAAGCCGTACGGAGGACGGGTCTGAGCAGTTGTGTTGCGATGTGTGCCGGGTACGATTTGCCAAATGTTGTTGTGTCGGGAGTTTGGTCCTGGAGGGTAGCGGGATCCGAAGCACGGTGCTCCGCTGGCCGACCGCAGGTAGTTGGGGGCCCAAGTAGTGTGCCAGCCACACACGAAAGGCTGCCCCGCCAACTGCGAAAAATCCCAGGGTGGCCCCATCGTGCCGGTTGGCGACCGGACGAGAGGACCCGATGGCGATCCCTGGGGGGGTTCGGGCGTCCCCGCAGTCTCCAGATCAACCTCCCTTTGGCGCGGCATCGTTGGTAGTGTTGTTGGGTTTAACATTGCTTCACCTCGCTCAACTGCCGTCTTCCTTCCTATTCACTCAATTTAAAATCAAAGATGAAAAGTACAAATAAGAAAAGTAGGTGTACACAGCGGGCGCACGTCCTCTCGTTTAAAGTGCACCTCTCAAACATTCGAGGTCTGCACTCCAATATCGATGCAGTCCACCACCACCTTGAGACTGAAAAGCCTCACCTACTTTTCTTGACGGAGACCCAGATCAGATGTCCGTCTGATGCGGCATACCTCAACTACCCGGGATACTCTTTGGAGCATCATTTCCTGCAGCGTGCTGGGGTCTTTGTGTATGTCCGCAATGACATCTGTTGCCGGCGTCTCCGTCACCTCGAAGACCCTCATCTATCGACCTTATGGCTGTTGGTTGACACTGGTGTAGACAAAATTGTCTACACCTGTGTCTACCGATCGCACAGCGGTGATCAGGAGACAACTCGGTTATTCGACCACCTCAGTGAGGCTGCTGACAATGCGCTGCATCGGCACCCTGACGCTCAGTTCGTCGCTCTGGGGGACTTCAACGCCTGCCACCAGGACTGGCTCTTCCCATACCAGAGGACCGACCACGCTGGGAGAGAAGCGCGAAACTTCGCGCTTTCTATGGGCCTTTCCCAGCTGGTAGAGCAAGCGACTAGGGTGCCTGATGTAGTTGGCCAGACAGCCAACTGTTTGGACCTTCTGCTGACCACTGATCCGGACAGATGTGTTGTAACAGTTTCCTCACCGTTGGGAACTTCAGACCACTGTCTGGTGAAGTCTGTGTCATCCTTCTCCCCTCCAGATCACGACTCTCGTGGTGAACGGAGATTGTGGCGATACAAGTCAGCGGATTGGGATGAGATGCGCCACTTCTTTGCGTCTTATCCTTGGCAGCAGGTCTGCTTCTCTTCTGACAATCCGTCGAGCTGTGTGGACGCTATAACCGATGTGGTGCGTCAAGCTATGGAGTATTTTATCCCCTTCAGCGACGTGCCCGTCGGTGGCTCAGCTCGCCCATGGTTCAATGCCGATTGTGTCCAAGCTGAACAGCTTAAGCACGCGGCATTTCTCACCTGGGTTGACGCTCGCGACCGCAGAGCTCCGGATCTAAGCTCAAAGAAGAGAGCCTTTAACCGTGCTGCCAAGTCCTACAAAAAGGCGCTTAAGAGGGCTCGCTTCGACCGTATTACCCATATTGGCAACAAGCTATCTGCGCAGCCATCCGGTAGCAGATCTTTTTGGTCCCTTGCCAAATCGGTCGAGGCGAACTTCTGTCGACCCACACTGCCTCCGCTGGTGAGGCCTGATGGAACACTGGCCCATACGGCGAGAGAGAAAGCAGGTCTCTTTGCATCTCTCTTTGCCCATAATTCGCGTCTTGATACTGGCAGTGCTACTCCACCTAATTTACCTCATTGCGGAGCTTCAATGCCGGAGGTTCGCATTAGGAACAAGGAGGTCCTGAGAGCACTGTGTCGTCTGGACGTGAATAAGGCTAGTGGTCCAGATGGTATACCAGCGATCATTGTTCTTAAGGCATGTGCGCCCGAGTTGTCTCCTGTATTGACGCGCCTGTATCGCCTCTCATTTGGGACTGGTATAGTGCCCAAGTCCTGGAAGCTTGCCAACGTGCAGCCCGTGCCCAAAAAGGGTAGTCGTGCCGATCCTACCAACTATCGGCCGATTTCGGTAACCTCCATACTCTGCAAGATTATGGAGCGTGTATTGAATTCGCGCCTCTTGGCTTACCTGGAAGGTAACGATCTCCTCAGTGACCGACAGTACGGTTTTCGGCGCAATCGGTCAACTGGGGACCTACTAGTGTATGCCACTCACTTGTGGGGCGAGGCCCTCGAGAGAAAATGGGGAAGCGATTGCCGTCTCCCTTGATGTCTCGAAGGCCTTCGACCGGGTATGGCACGCTGGCCTTTTGAGTAAGCTTCCAGCGTACGGCGTTTCCGCTGGCCTGACTGGCTGGGTTAAAGACTTCCTGACTGAACGGTCCCTCCGAGTTGTTGTCGACGGATGCTCATCGGAGCCCATGTCGACCAATGCCGGTGTTCCTCAGGGGTCTGTTCTCTCTGCAACTCTGTTCCTGCTGCATATTAATGATCTGCTGATGCCCGGTGTCTATGGGTATGCAGATGACAGCACAGTTGTGGAGAGATATCTGCCGGAAGCTCGGGCTAGTAAGGAAGCAATCTGGTCCGAAAGAGAGGCTATGGTAGAGCGTACGAGTGCTGCACTACAGGCAGTCTCCGAATGGGGCAAAGCCAATCTTGTAGCATTCAATGCCGCCAAAACACAGGCGTGTCTTTTCACCGCCAAAAGGAGCCCGTTCACCTTGGCTCCTACTTTTCAGAATGTATCCTTGGAGTGCACCAACCGCCTTCAGCTTTTGGGAGTAGAGATTTCCTCGAACCTTAACTTTGGGTGGTTCATTGAGTCCAAGGCCAGGGTGGCTGCTAGAAAACTTGGCGTTATCGCAAAGGTCCGGCGGTACTTCACACCGGGGCAGCTTCTAATGTTGTACAAAGCACAGGTCCGCTCGTGTGTGGAGTACTGCAGCCACATTTGGGCTGGTGCTGCGAAATGTCACCTGGATACTTTAGGATTCAGTGGAGAGGCGTGCGAAGAGGCTGATTGGCGACCCAGACTTAACTCGAAACGGTCTCCAAAGCCTGGAGCACAGGCGTAGAGTAGCCAGCCTTTCGGTCTTCTATAGGTTGCATTCTGGTGAGTGTGCAAGGGAATTGCATGATTTAATTCCCCCATCACCGTTCCACCATCGGACGACCCGTCGTACGGCGAGTTTCCACCCTTACGTTGTTGATACCACTGCGACCCGGACGAAGCGTTTCGCTTCCTCTTTTATACCGCGTACATCGAGGGACTGGAACAATTTGCCAGCGACGGTGTTTCCGTCACATTACAATTTGAGTGTCTTCAAGGCTAGAGTGAATAGGTTCTTAATAAACTAGCGTGCTTTACCATCAATGATCGCATCACTGCTTACCATCAGGCGGGATTGCGGTCAAGCGCTTGTTTATAACTTATAAAAAAAAAAAAAACCTTTGGATGGAATACTAAGGGGAAGGAGATGGAAATAATGTAGGTAGTCTACAGTACTTACAATGTTTTTTTTTCTATACAATTTTTATAATATTATTCCCACGGGGGAGAAATTTATGCAGACGAAACCGCAAGGCACAGCGAGTATAGATAATAATAAGACATAGTTTTTCAAGTATCATGGATTCCTTAGCAACAATTCACTTAAAAGCTGTGTTAGTAATATTAACAAAATATGATGTTTACTCAACCACTATCCTAGTAGAAGATACCAACGGCTCCATATCAAGCTATTTATAACTAGTTTCAGCTGACCTTGCATTTTATAGTCTATACATACAATCAGAAGTCAGCTTATACTGGTCATTTGTAGCTAGCTTGATGTGTTCTGGCTGAAAAAATAAAAGGTCGTTCTTCTTCTTCTTCTTCTTCATCCTATAGAGGTCCAC
This sequence comes from Sesamia nonagrioides, assembly GCA_017933935.1. Classification (NCBI taxonomy): domain Eukaryota; kingdom Metazoa; phylum Arthropoda; class Insecta; order Lepidoptera; family Noctuidae; genus Sesamia; species Sesamia nonagrioides. The sequence continues at coordinate 259,121 of JADWQK010001078.1, forward strand.
TGCTGGACATAGGCATCCCTAAGGCTTTTATTTCTTTGGGGGAGTTTGCCACAATCCCTACGCTAGGTAGGCGGGTTGGGGATCGCAGTAATTTGATGTTCCATAGGAGAACCGCTGCTGCCCGCTTCATTGGTGAGAGTTCCCTTAGTCGCCTCTTACGACACTCACGGAGGGATATCGGATGGCACTCTTCTAAGCCCAGTACCACACGTGAAAGGTGTTTTTTTTTTTTTTTATAAAATATAAACCAGCGCTTGACCGCAATCCTGCCTGATGGTAAGCAGTGACGCAATCGTTGATGGTAAAGCGCACTAGTTTATTAAGAGCCTATTCACTCTAGCCTTGAAGACACTCAAATTGTAGTCCGACGGAAACGCCGCCGCTGGCAAATTGTTCCAGTCCCTCGATGTACGCGGTATAAAGGAGGAGGCGAAACGCTTCGTCCGGATCGTAGTGGTGTTAACAACGTAAGGGTGGAAACCAGCCGTACGACGGGTCGTCCGCTGGTGGAACGGAGATGGGGGAATTAAATCATGCAATTCCCTCGCACACTCCCTGAAATGCATCCTATAGAACACCGAAAGGCTGGCTACTCTACGCCTGTGCTCTAGGCTCTGGAGACCAACTCGAGTAAGATCAGGGTCACCAATCAGCCTCTTTGCACGTCTCTCCACTGAATCCAAAGTGGCCAGGTGACACTTGGCAGCACCAGCCCAAATGTGGCTGCAGTACCCCACACACGAACGGACCTGTGCTTTGTATAACATTAGAAGCTGCCCAGGTGTGAAGTACTGCCGGACCTTTGCGATAACGCCAAGTTTCCTGGCAGCCACCTTGGCCTTGGACCCAATGAACCGCCCAAAGTTAAGGTTCGAGGAAATCTCAACTCCCAAAAGCTGAAGGCGGTCGGAACACGCCAAGGACACATTCCGAAAAGTAGGGGCCAAGGAGAACGGGCTCCTTTTTGGCGGTGAAAAGACACGCCTGTGTTTTGGCGGCATTGAATGCTACAAGATTGGCATTGCCCCATTCGGAGACCGCCTGCAGTGCAACACTCGTTCGCTCAACCATGGCCTCCCTTTCAGACCGGATTGATTCCATACTAGCCTGAGCATCCGGCAGGTATCTCTCTACAACTGTGCTGTCATCTGCATACCCATAGATACCGGGCATCAGCAGATCGTTAATATGCAGCAGGAACAGAGTTGCAGAGAGAACAGACTCCTGAGGAACACCGGCATTAGTTGTCATGGGCTCAGAAGAGCATCCGTCGACAACAACTCGGAAGGACCGTTCAGTCAGGAAGTCTTTTATCCAGCCAGTCAGGCTAGGGGAAATGCCGTACGCTGGAGGCTTACTCAAAAGGCCAGCGTGCCATACCCGGTCGAAGGCCTTCGAGACATCAAGGGAGACAGCAATCGCTTCCCCATTCTTCTCGAGGGCCTCGCCCCACAAGTGAGTGGCATACACTAGTAGGTCCCCAGTTGACCGATTGCGGCGAAACCCGTACTGTAGGTCACTGAGGAGATCGTTACCTTCCAGGTATGCCAAGAGGCGTGAGTTCAATACACGCTCCATAATTTTGCAAAGTATGGAGGTGATCGAAATCGGCCGATAGTTGGCAGGATCGGCACGACTACCCTTCTTGGGTACGGGCTGCACGTTAGCAAGCTACCAGGACTTGGGCACTATACCAGTCCTAAATGAGAGGCGATACAAGCGCGTCAATACAGGAGACAACTCGGGCGCACATGCTTTAAGAACAATCGCTGGTATACCATCCGGACCACTAGCCTTATTCACGTCCAGATGACACAGTACTCTCAGAACCTCCTTGTTTCTAATGCGAACCTCAGACATAGAAGCTCCGCAATGAGGTAAATTAGGTGGAGTAGCACTGCCAGTATCAAGACGCGAATTATGGGCAAAGAGAGAAGCAAAGAGACCTGCTTTCTCTCTCGCCGTATGAGCCAGCGTTCCATCAGGCCTAACCAGCGGAGGCAGTGAGGGCCGACAGAAGTTCGCCTCAACCGATTTGGCAAGGGACCAAAAGGATCTGCTACCGGATGGCTGCGCAGATAACTTGTTGCCAATATGGGTAATGCGGTCGAAGCGAGCCTTCTTGAGCGCCTTCTTGTAGGACTTGGCAGCACGGTTAAAGGCTCTCTTCTTTGAGCTTAGATCCGGAGCTCCGCGGTCACGAGCGTCAACCCAGGCGAGAAATGCCGTGTGCTTACGCTGTTCAGCTTGGACACAATCGGCATTGAACCATGGGCGAGCCGAGCCACCGACGGGCACGTCATTGAATGGGATAAAATACTCCATAGCTTGACGCACCACATCGGTTATAGCGTCCGCACAGCTCGACGGATTGTCAGAAGAGAAGCAGACCTGCTGCCAAGGATAAGACGCAAAGAAGTGGCGCATCTCATCCCAATCCGCTGACCTGTATCGCCACATTCGCCGTTCACCACGAGAGTCGTGATCTGGTGGGGAGAAGGATGATACAGACTTCACCAGACAGTGGTCTGAAGTTCCCAACGGTGAGGAAACTATTACAACACATCTGTCCGGATCAGTGGTCAGCAGAAGGTCCAAACAGTTGGCGGTATGGCCAACTACATCAGGCACCCTAGTCGCTTGCTTTACCAGCACGGAAAGGCCCATAGAAAGCGCGAAGTTTCGCGCTTCTCTCCCAGCGTGGTCGGTCCTCTGGTATGGGAAGAGCCAGTCCTGGTGGCAGGCGTTGAAGTCCCCCAGAGCGACGAACTGAGCGTCAGGGTGCCGATGCAGCGCATTGTCAGCAGCCTCACTGAGGTGGTCAAATAATCTAGTTGTCTCCTGATCACCGCTGTGCGATCGGTAGACACAGGTGTAAACAATTTTGTCCACACCAGTGTCAACCAACAGCCATAGGGACGAGAAGTGAGGGTCTTCGAGGTGACGGAGGCGCCGGCAACAGATGTCATTGCGGACATACACACAGACCCCGGCACGCTGCAGGAAATGATGCTCCAAAGAGTATCCCGGGTAGCCGAGGTATGCCGCATCAGACGGACATCTGATCTGGGTCTCCGTCAGGAAAAGTAGATGTGGCTTTTAAGTCTCAAGGTGGTAATGTACTGCAATGAGATTGGAGTGCAGACCTCTAATATTTGCGATGTGCACTTTAAATGAGAGGACGTGCGCCCGCTGTGTACACCTACTTTTCTTTATTGCACTTTTCATTAAAAAAAAAATTGAGTGAATAGGAAGGAAGACGGCAGTTGAGTGAGGTGATGCAACGTTAAACCTCACAATGCGACCAACGATGCTGGGCCAGAGGGAGATTGTTCTGGAGACTGCGGGGACGCCCGAACCCCCCCAGGGATCGCCATCGGGTCCTCTCGTCCGGTCGCCAACCGGCACGATGGGGCCACCCTGGGATTTTTCGCAGTTGGCGGGGCAGCCTTTCGTATGTGGCTGGCACACTACTTGGGACCCCAACTACCTGCGGTCGGCCAGCGGAGAACCGTGCTTCGGATCCCGCTACCCTCCACGAACAAACTCCCGACACAACACCATCTGGCGCATCGCACCCGGCACACACAGCAACACAACTGCTCAGACCCGTCCTCCGAACGGCTTCACCAGACATCATGCCGGAACATGACGAATCGCTTGGCGGCATGTCTTTGTCAGGTGGGTGGTAACTTACGCCGGCGGTCGATGTTGTGACCTACCACCGAGGAAAGGTTCAGTAGGTTTTAAATAATACTTTCAATTATATTGCAATCATATTGCTCATTATCCCAAAGAAAAAAAGAAAAATTATTTATCTATCCTGTAATGCGCCGGATTCTGATAAGGCACTGAAACTGAAACTCACATTGGATCAGTTTATTTAGCTTAGCTTAGTTTGCTGAGTTCATACAGTGGGGCTTGTATTTGGGGGTTACTGTTGTACTAACAAATATTAGCTGACACCACCTGTTGAGGAACTTTGATAAAACAAACATTCTTAATAACTCCTATGTACGACTATTTCGTTAGTACACACAGTTTTAAGCCCTTTATCTAAAGTTTATGGTGAGTTTTTAGCAAAGTGTGCAAAAGGCAAATAAACCTAAAATCGAGGAAAACTAAACAAATAATAAACGTTATCAGTACTATTAATTGTGTTCACGTCTATTATAATATCTGTATTTCTAAGACCTCTGACTTATGATTTATTGCATCATAGTAATCACACAGTACGTTAGTTAACCCAGCAAAATCAAACTGAAACTGAGTCAAACTGTTTCAGAATTTTTTGAACGTAAAGTCAAAGCTTTTACTAAAACTAGGCAAATAAAAGTCTCGACTGTCAAAAATTACCAAGAACTAGAATTGACTATAGTCGGCCATTACAAATTTCGTATGTAGAATAACGGGTAACAAATACCAACGTTACTCTTTTGTTTTACTATTGACCGAGACTCCACAAAAGCGGAGACGAGACGAGCGGATAGGAGATGTTTTTTAAACAACCAATGGAATTGTGTTATTGACACATCTCCTCTCCGCTCAGCTTCAGTGGAAATCACTATGCGGACATGTGTAATATTTGTGTAGCGTGATGTTAGCGGAGATCTAAGCTGTGCGCGGACACAATGGAGGCGCAATAGGCTATTTGACAGATTTATAATTTCTATCTTGAATTACTTGGTTGCGGTTAAGAAGTTCATCAAAAGTATTTTTTATTTTATTTTGAATACGTATTTCGTAAGAAACATGCAAATAAAAATTCAAAATTCAAATAAGCCGCCGAAACGTTTTATTCAGCAATATGGCGCCGAGCCTCGTAAGTGACGTCACAAGAATATAAACGATTTTCGGTTTCGCAGTAGTGTTTGTATTTATCTGTTATTTGTTGTTGTTTATCTAATAAAATGGTTTATAAGTGGTGCCCTGTACCGGGTTGTACAAATACATCGATAAAACACCTGAAAACACATAGAACAACAACAAATGCAGATGCGCGTATGACGTCATCGTGACATAGCCAATCTGGATCGTTTCGCAGTATGTGGCGCGAGATACAAAAAGTCAAACATATTTTTGTGTTTTAGGGTATATTAATTGTTATTATTTTTATTAAAACTCACATAAATGACATAAAGAATTCTTATTTTATGCAATTAAAGCAAATAATCACAAAAAAATTCATACTGTCAAATAGCCTATTGAGACGAGAGGAGTAACGGCGTGCAGTGAGCGATGTCTCCCTCCCTCTTCTCGCCCACTAGCAATCTGTCTTGGTGCTAAAAACATGTCTTCTCGCACAGCACATATCACACCGCATACATGTCCGCTTTAGTAGAGTCCCTCAAGTAGAATCACATCTCTTCTCGCCTAGCACCCAGCAAAACGCACATATCTCTGCTTTGGTGGAGTCATGGCCTAAAGCAAACATTAATTATATTTAATAGGAGGTGGCGACAATACAACCTAGTTTGCATATAAAAATTCAATTAAATATATCCAATACTTTGGTCACTACAGTAAGTCAAAGACTGAAAACTCTGTAGTTGGCATTGCCATCTATTTTGTTAGATAAAAATATTTTTTCAATTTCGATGCTAGAGTGTATTTGGTAGTTCCAATGTACTCTTACTTAATTATATGGTGAGTGTGTTGATTTATTGTCGAATTGTTATTAATATATTTACAATATATTTGACAGCCTCCGTGGCGTAGCTGTAGCAAACGCTGCCGTTGCGCAAGGAGGCGCGGGTTCGATCCCCGCACAGTGCAAATATTTGTATGCATGAATATGAATATTTGCACTGGTCTGCTCGTGCCTCGGAAAGCACGTTAAGCCGTTGGTCCCGGTTGCCATACGAACATCTAGTGGCAGTCGTTACGGGTTATTGGAGCCCTCAAAAGTCTAACAATTGGTCTAACTTTCAATGCTTCGATATCGCCTTCGGGTTGTGGAGGTCAGACGGCAGTCGCTTCACGAAAAATGTCGAATTGTAGCCAAAATCAGCAGTTAGACTGGTAAAGCGGACCCCAGACTCCTAAGCTGAAAAAGCTGCGGATGCGACTGGGATTAACGCTGAGATGATGATGATGATGTTATTAATATATTTAGTATACCACTATAGGTAATAGAACTGCGAAAGAGCCGGTCATTTAGTTGGAAATTTGTAGCAAGTGTAGCTCGAATATTGTCCTACGAGAAGTCTATCAAGGCGTATCAAACAAGAAGAGAAAATATGACAGGTGCATATTTTTTCCATCTATATATTATACCAGTTACTAAAAAAAATAACGGACTAGAATTCGTTTTCCACTTTCCTTTCACAGAATTTTCAAGAAATTATTTGCCAATATACGGCAAATAATTTCAAGAGTTGAAGATGGAAATAAAAAAAAAAGTCTGCTCTCCAATTTATGACTTAAAATATTGACTTTGATAGGCCTGTTATAATTACAACACGACCAAAACCTTACCTTCACAAAAATCTAATATCATTTTATTCTCTAGCTAGATTGCATTGGTCCACTGTAGGGCAAACCATATTTTTGTCCTTTACGACACGGCTAGCTTATGGTAGGAGTCAAGCTCTTTCGATCGTGGCAGTAAAGAATCTTGGGACGCGGTGGCAGCCTCTGTATAACATTAGTTCAGCAGAAGACTGCGGAAAGGGAGACCCGGCCCGCAGCAGGCGCATGGAGTGTCAACAGACAGCAGACACCGCCCACTTCTAGCCCCAAAATACATTCAGAGGTGACAGTTGGGGGTCGCCAAAGGATCCTACGTTCCTGCGACCCCGAAGTCTACGTGGGATGGAAGCCGGGGTGGTTTTTAATCAATACCTGACAGACTCCGTCACCTTCCATAGCTGCCGACAACCTAAATCTAAACAGCTCGTCCGTTTCAAATATGAACCCCCAGAATACTGCACTCCATGGATCGCTGGCTAAACTCGAGCTTTGAGCTTGGTTCAAAAATTTTCAGGTTCTAAAACGTCCGGTGATGCGATGGCACTTTTATGAATCGTCTAAAACAAAAAAGACGACATATGACTAGCCACTCTCATTATAGGCGTTGCTTTAAATAACAACTTTCATGATGAAGATACCTGCTCATGTTTACAATCATTTTACAGATTAAATATGCCTCATAGTGACTGCAGTCTCGCCAGACAAAACAAATAGAACAACGCCGAGAAGTCTGCTCTTATTAATTACAAAGCAAACAATGTATTCTCTTTATTGACGCTTATCTTAATAAATCCCGCACTGCGTAAACATACCGTATAACAAGAGTTGTATGTGTTTTTTATTATGAGTTATAAACTTTTACATTTTCGCCATAAAATCAGTCTGTTAACATTACGACGGTCATTGGATCATCCGATTGTTTTTTCTCTCAGGAATAAAAGCTTATTTCTTACTTGTTTATCTTTATTCTTAGCGTATAGATGGTATCTAAATTGGAAGTGCTGGCAATTTGCAAAAAGCATTAACATTGAAATTAATGGGGATGTATCCACGGTACGAAAATCAAAAAAATAATTAGTCCGATTTATAGATACTAAAAAAAAAATAAGACCTGTATTTTTTATTTTGTAGAAATTACCAAAAACTACTGAGATATAGCGTATTAAAGTTACGGAGTGGGGGCTAATTACGTCACGCCGTGGTATGTATGTGTATTTTGTATCACGGCGTGACGTCATGCGACATTTCTAATCAATATATCTTTTTATGTATTAAAAATAGATAGAAAAAATAAAAAATACGCGTTCAATATTTTCTATAAGTATATCTGATGGACATTAAATTATTTTTTAGGATAAAACCCGATTGGGAAAAGGACGCGATGTCTGTTTTCTTTCTTTTCTTTAATAAAATGCGTATTAAATATAATTTGTGTCTTATCACAATCACTTTAATATGACCACTTTAATATATCCTGTGCATGTTTCTAATCTTTTATTATATTCTATTTATCAATTTACTGCGCCACGCATTCCGCCCCGGTTTCACCTACATAGTTTTCGATCCCGCGGGAAATTGGGATAAAAAATATCCTATGTGATAACTCAGGTTATAAGATACCTTTGTGTCAAAATTCAACCAAATCCGTTCGGCCAATTGAGCGTGAAGAAGTAACATACATGCAAACACAATACGCACATTCACAAACTTTCGACGTGTGTGAACTGACATTGTAAATTTAGATGAGACAAAAGGATGAGTGACGTTTGATATTTTGTTATAAATAGAAATCCATTCCGATTTAGATTTTTCACAAAATATCAAATGCCAGTCATGCTTTTTCCTCTCGTCTAAAATGTTGTCAGTTCAATTTTCGCTTTTTTTGTTATTGAAATGCTTGAGAAAAGTCGATCTTTTAATGTAAATTGCTAATAATTTATATAATAATACGACTTTTTGTACAAAGAGTATTTAATACACCTTTAGTGAAAGAAACTAAATGATTCACTATGTAATTTTCACTATATTCACAACAATAAAAATGATTTCAGCTAGCCCACTTTTTACTTAATAAAGATGCAGTTTTACTTTCCTTGTTAAATAACAACGTAGGTCTTAAATTTTAAACTATTAGAAAGCTATTGTATTGAATTTGTAAAAGACTTTTAACAAATACTTCCAAAAACAACACGACTTTTTTCATTTGAATTCGACCTAACGTATTGCCCAAAGTCGCCAATCAATCGAATGTTTCTGGGAATTGAAATTCCAATTACATCCTCTGTAAGCGATCTTCCTTCCAAATAGCCTCCGAGTTAGCTAAACGAAAATATTATATATTCGTGTACACGCGAGCTTACATTTTTACAGTTTTCTGTATTTCTACAAAGTATTATAAGTAATAGTAACTTGTTGCAATACTTTGTAAAAATACAGAAAACTGTTATTTGCTTTTTCGAATTTGAAGTTACATGGCTTTTTCTGGGGAAGGTATTTAGTGGGTTATTCCATTAATTCACCCAAAAAATACATATATAATTGTAACATTGATAACACCTAAACTTAAATTCATACCACTATATTAGAAACTCTTAGAAAAAGTTTTCGTTGTGTTACCTCATGTTAGAAGCATATCAGCCGTAGTCATGTGATCGGTAAATTAGAAATTATTGAAATTCTTTAGAAATATTACAACAATAAGGGTCAACTAATACAACAAAGGCGATGATTATGTGATGTAGAAATCAGTAATAATTAATATACAATAATCTACATTTACAAATCATTTGATTAGGTACCCAGAAAGAAAAAACTGAGGAATAAAAATTGAAGGTCTATAATTTTTATTCTTCCTACCTGACTTATCTAAGACATTATTATAATAAAGATTATAAGTTTACAATAAATTACCACTCCCTATTTTTGTTCTACGATTTTTAGGTATGATTATTGTAGGTATTAGTGATAATAGGTCTCCTCATATTATCTCCTCGATTTTTGTTCTACAAAGTTTAGGTATTATTTTTAGGTAACGTAGGTAAATACAATTTGACACCTAACAACGACTGCCCGGCATGGGTAGAGCACCGCCATGTCCTCGTAGCGGCGATCGGTGGCGATCTCTCGCGCCCGACCCTGATCCGGGCCATGGTCCGGAGCGAGAGTGCATGGCAGGCCGTCACCTCCTTCTGCGAAGCAGTGATACTGGCAAAGGAGGAGGCGGAGCGCGTGAGATAGCGGGAATCCCAGCGCCCTTACGCCACTCGCCGCAGCAGGAGACGCCCTGGTCGGGGGTCGACACCGAACTCCCAGCCACCGTAGGCACGAGCCTACGGGCGGTGAGCAGTTGGCAGCTTGCTGCCCGGTAAGGACCAGGCCCGAGTCGATGGCACGTTGTGTTTCACGCGCACCTCAAAGAGATGTCAGCACATCGTGACGGGGTCCACGAAGACCGATGCCTCCTGGGCGAAGGTTGCGGGTTGGTTAAAATAGAAACCGTGATCCTGGCCGTCGCACAGGCAAGTGAAGAAACACGGATGGGTTTTAGACAGTAAAAGTCTGACACGCCCTTCCGCTCCGCCCAGAGCGGGAAGAGTCATTTGATGATTTCCCCTCCCAAAAAGAAGACCTAACAACGAGACTGGCTCCGTTTATTCCGCTGTATTTATATTCAATTCTGATATCAATACAATATTCTTAAGCGCTAATAGGTAATTTATGGTAGCAATTGTTCCTATTTAAGATAATAATAAACTGGTCTATTTTTAACCATGAACAGTTCAAGGTCCAAAGTTTGTTGTCTGATTGTAAACAAACACTGATTGATTGAAAATTCCTGGTCAAACCATCAATCAATGAATTTTTAATTGATCGGGACACTTACTTACATAACTGTAATTCTACATACAGCATTCATGAATATTTCCGAGAAATCATAATACTCCAAAAGTAAATATTTATTTTAATTTCTGCTGTGCGAATAATCATTTAATAAAGCTAAAGTATTTTGTTTGTTAAGCATACCTGAGGAACAAACAAAACTAAGCAACTACAATCTGTAATTACCTGCAATAAAAAATAGTCTGACACGGAATCTGTGACTCAGATTTAATTAACAAAATTGTCATACCTACATTGAAAAGTTTGTCACATATGTTTTTAACCGCTGTAATGAAATCCGACAGTGAATGCAATACTTATCTTTATTCTACAGCTCATTTACACAGATGACTGGATCCGTAGTTCTAGTTACAGCTAATCTACGAGTACGTACCACGGCACGCGTTCGCGAAGTGCAAAGTTTACTTACACACACAAACACATGTAACTGTGTCACTAATACACATAATACGTCAACAGCTACGTTGTGTACCTTTATCAGTCAGACGCTTTGCACGTGCCTCCCACTATATAAGGCAACGTTGCTCCCTCAAACATCATACCACAACCAGCTCTCGACGACACAACACGTGTTCAGAGCTGCTAAAGTAATACTTCGTAACGTAAACCACCAGTGTCTAAGCTGTGCTGTATACTCTGTTTATTAGACATATTCTGCTTCGACAATGGACAAAAGACAACTCATCGGCAGCGCCACGAGGTACATCGCCGGCAGGAATGCTGTGCAGACGGTCTACTGGAGGAAGTCAGCGGAGAACAGCAGCGGCCTCGTCAAGACAACGAGGATGACGTTCTTCGGTAAAAACGAGGGCCCCAATAAAGTAGACAGTGCGGAAATGTTTGCGAAAGTACGCGAAAGGTACAATTAGACGAAGAATGACACTCAGCGCGTATTATGACTGTGATAGTACTTAGTATAATTATTATATGTAAGTTTATGTTATAAGTACCAGTGATTTATGTGGTTTTGTATGCCGGACGTGTGCTGATTGGAATCACCGTAATGTACAAATACATTTATTTTTATAACTATCTAATTCTTTCATTTCGTCCCTAAATATTAGTTCAAATCAATAATCACTAATTGGTCTAAGAAAATTGATAACTTCTTGTGATACAAAATCAAGTGTTTTCACTAACAGGGCATGGAGAGTGCTTGATCAAGCCTTCTATCCAAACCCGTCCTATAAAAAAATATTTTTTAGTTACTTCTTAACTTGTAAGTGCACACACTCTTATTATTCTTACACACATGTTCTTAACAAGCCAGGAGACTTAATAAGGTTCTGGAATGGGCTGAAAAAATCACCAACGGCCGCCGTGGCCCACTATGGTCTACTGGAAGGACTCTGTTCCGACCTCAAACCCGTAACATAGACCTTCTAAGTGCAGACAGTTTATTGTTCATTACAAGTTATGCAAGATGTCTGTGACTTAGAATGCAAAGTCACCGAACGTGATCATAAAAAGTTGTAAGTTAACAATAGTTTTTTCAATCAAAATTAATTAACAAAAATAATACAAAATAAAATTTTGGGGGTCAACCTAGATAGTGACCTAATAAATACTCAAACACATCAATATATTTAACAAAATAACTCAAACATACCAATCACATGAAAGTACACATTTTTCGACAAAACATAAACATTGCTATATCGAAATCGGCGACGGTTTTTACGACGGTCAAGGGAACAGTTGGCAAGCGATAATTCTACGAGTATTGCCACTTCATTCAGAGGAAGTAAAAGATTATACTAATATGAAGTAAACTAATGTTTGAAGCCACAACACAGCAAATAATACTTCATCATACGTTTAGATAATAATATTACATTAATCAGCTCAAAAAATATCTATGATAGATCGATGCACATAATGCGATTTTGCGCTACACGTGCATGCATCGAAACGGCCATCTTTGTACGTAACACACTATCAGTAGCAAAGGGTTTCCTGTAACAACATACATTACTTTGTTGGGCAGACAGATTTCACTAGTACATGGAGCAATTAGCGGTAAGTCAACAGTGTAAACGGTCATGTCATTGCTCTTCTTCGACAGACCACAAAGTTTTTGCACTTTAATGCAAGCTGCGAGCGAGCCTCTGACTGAGTTAGTTTGAAGATGATCGCCGGAGACAAGCAATTTTCAAACACTCCGAGAAGTAAGTTATGTGAAAGTTTCTCGAACAAGTGCTGAAAGCAATTTAGAAAACTGTGATCTGGCATTAAGATCAACAACTCCAGTTTAAATTAATAGAAAACTGCACAACAACAGTCATCAAAGTATTGGAGTCATCTATGGTATTTATAATTTTACACGAATATAAGCCAATACTTATGGAATGCAGGTTTAAGAAAAGGTGTAATCTTATTTTCCTCATATTATTCTAGTTAAGCGAAATCATGTATTATAGGGGTTGTTCACTATCTAACTGACCTGTGTAAAAAACTAGCTTTATGTTATGTAATGTTTGTGTATTTCTATGGCTACTGTCATTATAGACTTGCCCTGCTAGATCTCTGAAAATGTATAATATTACGCAAATCATTTGTTATTTTAAAATTAATGTATTATGTGTACTGAGAAAAGAAAGCATTAAAATAGATATTTTAATGATTACTTTTAGAGTACCTAGTAAAAGAGTATTTTTTTAACGATACTATTGTAGATACAAAAGTATCTTTTTTTTGGTTTTTAGAGGTTTGGTGATTTAGTCAACTAGGGACACTCATAGTTTTGGCAAGTGACCATTAGCACTAGAAAGCTGAAATTTGGTATCACTATGTCATGTGGATATCAACCACGCCTACAAAGTGTTGGGTTGGGACTCAAATAGACAAAATTTTTTCGAACTTTCCATATCGACGCTTGAAAGGCAATCATATCTAAGCGACAAAAATTCATAAATTGAGTTATATACACCAAACAACGCAGAAAAATAGGCGGTTCGAATGGTGTATATTATAACTCAATTTTCGAATTTTTGTCGCTTACATATGATTGCCTTTCAAGCGTCGATATGTAGTTTAATCTACAACTCCTTCATTGGTTACTAATCCTTTGTGAGCCCGTTTTTCGTATTCCGTACTGATCATGTCAACTGAATGTAACACATAGCCATTTTTTTTAACTCTCTAAGTAGGGACACTAATTGTGATTTGGGAAACTACGGATCCCTACACTGAGCGTTACTCGATACGCTTTTCGCTGTCTTTTTTTATCATGTCATAAAAAAATAATCTTTATTAACAGACCACAGTTATAGTGATTCGTGATAAAAGTAATGTCTCAAGAGATTTCGTCCTCTCCTCTTAACTCCTTCCTTTATTAAAAGTTACATGTACCTACTTCTGTGGATCTGTTTAATCTAACCCTAATATTTTGCTTAAGCTAGAGGTACAATCAGGTAAAGACAATCTGTGACAGGAACAGGTCTTAATATATATTTTTTAAAAGTATTAATAGTCATGGTTGTGGTGATGACACGGTTGGATGCAGGTAAGCGATCAACTGCTGTACACATACAGGTATTTGTTCCAGGTCTGGATGAGGATGGAGGTCTCTTTGTGTGTTTGAGTTTAAATGTTTCCTAGATTGAGACAACATTAAAAACCGGTCAAGTGCATGTCGGACTCACGCACAAGGGGTACCGTACCATTGATTTATGAAATTAAAAGATTTAAGTTATTTGTATGAAAGATTACGCGGTAATAAGCGGTTTACGATTTTCGAAGTATTAAAAAAAACTACTTACTAGATCTCGTTCAAAACAATTTTCTTTGGTAGTTTTTATAGTAATGTACATCATATGTTTTTTTTAGAATTTTCATTCTCTTTGGGTCTGTCACGCAAACTATTCGGTTTAGAAAAAAAAATATTTTAGAAACCTCGATATCATTTTTGAAGACCTATCCATAGATACCCTACACATATGCGTTTCATGAAAAAAAAAATAATAATTGAGTTTCAGTTATAAGTATGGGGAGCCCCCAATATTTATTATCATTTTTTATTTTTGCATCAAAATCTTAATGCGGTTTATAGAATACATCTACCTACCAAGTTTCATACAGTTAAATAATAGTATTAGCTCTTATAGTTTCGGAAAAAAGTGGCTGTGGCATACGGACAGACAGACATGACGAATCTATAAGGGTTCCGTTTTATGCCATTTGGCTGCGGAACCCTAAAAAGAAGGTGGCCGTATGGTAGCAGCACCGACTTACAAGTACGATCGTGAGTTCGAACCACCGCACTTAAATCGGTGAAGGAAATGAATAAATAAACAAAATGCCTTTTCCCTACAGAGATTACAATATGAATTGAATATGTTGGATGTAATATTGATTTCTAGCTCAAATAGGCATAACAGTACGTCTGGTCACCGTATTAACCATCGCTAGGGCTCGATAATTGTTTAGGGCTGGTCCAATGATTCGTAGTTTACACAACCAAATTTTAAAACAAATCTAGTAACTTAAACAAATCTAAATTAAACACGTTCTACAAAAAAAAATTAACAACTTTTTGTAGGTAAAAACATTAGATATATGAATAATTAAACACGTGACGACACGGTTGGTGCAGTGGCGGAGCGATCGACTGCTGTGCTGCGTGCCGTGGGTTCGATTACCCCACGAATCAAATATTTGTATGGCCTACAGGTAGTTCCGGGTATGGCTGTTTGTGTGTGTGAGTTTAAATGTTTGTAAACGCACCCACGATACGGA
The DNA here is from genome assembly GCA_017933935.1 of Sesamia nonagrioides. Taxonomy (NCBI): domain Eukaryota; kingdom Metazoa; phylum Arthropoda; class Insecta; order Lepidoptera; family Noctuidae; genus Sesamia; species Sesamia nonagrioides. Next base: position 274,229 of record JADWQK010001078.1, read on the forward strand.
GTAATTCCTAGTGTGGGGCAACTTTCTTTTTTTTTAAAAAAAAAACCCTGTTTACTATTATACGTCACATTTTTGTAAAATGTGTTTAAGTTTTCGTTTATCTGATGTTTTTTTAACTACTCCATTTATTAGATCCCAGTCTGCTATTACAATAGCGCCAAGTTTCGTAATCTACCAACAAAATGGCGTCATTGTGAGTTTTCACTGCTCAATCACTGACACTCCACTCCATATTAATAAATGTTCAAATAGACTAGTTGTTAGAAAATCATTTCTACTAACGGGTTTTATAATAATGGCAATACGGCAATGTCATTCTATCACCATTCCATTACGAGACGACTGACCGATAATTGATCGGGCACTATGAATTTAGCAGATTACGAATTTTTAGCACAATGACAATGGAATCGTTTTGGAATGACAAATTTATTAAAAATAATAGATTAGTGCCCTAGGCCTACGTCAACGGCGCGTTATTTCCACGCGCGCCTCAAAGTGATGTCAGCATATCGTGACGTGATTCACGAGGATCAACGCTTACCAGGGCCTCGGATTCTTTGAAGAGATAACCGTGGTCCCTGGCGCACAGGTAAGTGAAGGAATACAGGTGGGTTTTAATCAGTAAAAGTCTGACACGCACTTCCGTTCCATCCAGAGCGGAAGAAGTCATATCATCATCATCTCAGCCACATGAAGTTCACTGCTGGACATAGGCCTCCCCCAAGGATTTCCAAAAAGAACATCCAGCGTTTCCCTGCGATTTTGCTCAGATCATCCGACCACCTAGTCGGTGGGCGTCCGACGCTGCGTTTGCCGGTACGTGGTCGCCATTCAAGAGCCTTTTTGCCCCATTGGCCGTAGAGGTCATATGATGACTAACAATTAAAAAAAAAAACTATTAACATTGATATCAAAAAGTCACATTAATTAATAACACGTTTTGCAAAAAATTTGTTGCTACTTCTAACTATTGGTTGAGTTCAACTACGGATCAAAAATCTGATCTTTATACGTCCTCGTCTTAACCTTTGTACAATTAATTTCCACTTGCTAAATAATAAACATAGCTATCTATCAATATGTATTTATCAATGACCAATGGGTAATTACATCAATCGGTTTCTCATCATCACGTTGTTAAGGTAGGTACAGACTTCTACAGAGGTGCAATGATACAGACCCCTGATAGAGGTGCTTGATAACCTATGCCCTATGAATACTATAGCACATCTTTATTACCTCCTGTCAACTTATAAACAGAGCTACCCTGTTCTGAATATCGTAAGACAGCATGACGCATTAATGGCCTAGTTAACCTACAAATGTACTTTAGTAACCACTCCCTTTTTTTCTTTTTTTTTTTGAGATGGGAAATCATCAAATGACTTCTCTCGCTCTGGGCGTAGCGGAAGGGCGTGCCAGACTTTTACTGACTAAAATCCACCCGTGTTACTTCACTTGCTTGTATGCCAGGGCGACGGTTTCTTTTTTAACCAACCCGCAACCCCGACCCAGGAGGCATCTGTCTTCGTAGACCCCATCACGATGTACTGACATCGCGAGCTGCCCACTGCTCACCGCCCGCAAGCTCGCGCCTATAGTGGCCGGGAGTAACCACTCCCTTCACAATTGACGTACTTTTGCTGTAGAAAATGTTTCCTTTCAAAAATTACAACGCGCGCCCCTCGTTTTGTTAAAAATCCTCTGGCGTCCGTCAACTGGAGCTCTTTCTTTGCCCCAAACCTTAATGTTTAAAACATTTTTTTTTTTTACAATTTGTCAGTGGCGGTGTTTCCGTCTGACTACAATTTAAGTGTCTTCAGGATTAGAGTGAATAGGCTCTTAATATGCTAGCACGCTTTACTATCAATGATTGTATCATTGCTTACCATCAGGTGGGATTGCGCTCAAGCACTAGTTTATAATTATACTAGCTGTTGCCCGCGACTTCGTCCACGTAGGCTTCAGTTTACAGCGCGCGGTGGTTCCTGTTTCCGGGGGAATGCCAAGATAAATGCCTACATTATTGCAAGGTTTCAAACATCCTCACACATTTTCGCGTTTATATTATTAGTAGGATTATAAAGATACATAAGGTCTATAGCAACGTTAATTTTACCGGGTTTAAAGGTTTAGCAAATGAAAGAAACATCAAATATTCACTTCTCTATATTATATTAACTACTTATTATTTTGCGTTGGTTGGTGTTCTGGATATGCTTAGGATATTATGAAATAATGGTTACAAATTATTACGCTTGATAAAATATGAGCACATGTAAGTAAGTACGGTTTTATAAACAACTTTTTTTTGTTTTGCTGTCTTTTCCCAAAACATAAAGGTTTTCTGGATTTGATACACGTGAGCATGCCACACAGAGTTGCCCATGAGAAAAACTTGTTGTTTCTAAATGAACTCCGGCAACTTTAAGCGTCTGTCGGCTTTGTTATTGTTATAGCAATTGTTACTTTTTGAAGGAACTGTACTCTTTTAAATTTAAATGGCAAATTAGTCGGGATAATGGGAATACGGAGAATCAAGACATTTTGTCCTTTTGCCATTCCAGCCATGATTGTAGCCTTTACAATATTGTGACCCTAATGTGTTATTTGTAACCGAGTACCATCACACAGCTTTGGAGCGTCAAGATTCCTCATTAATAGGACTGGACCACCAACTTTTAGTATTAACTTATGGGATGGCACTCCTGATAATTCTAAAGAGTTGAGATATTCTATAGGGTATGATGTAACTTGTTCAGTGTCCGTAATATTGTCCATTGAGAGGTATTCGATAAAATTTCCCTGAACGTTAAACATGATTTATTTTAATAACTATTTCAATAGTCGGCACCAAAATTGCCCTTTCACATAGCAATTCTCGGTTGGCCATATTTGTTTGAAGATCCGGATGGAATTATTTAATAGGTCATCTGAGCTATCCACAATTTGACAGAACTCACGACTCACTCTAATCATGCCGTTACTGTCAGTTGGCATGCGATCTACTACGACTTTTAAAAGAGTAGCTGCATACTGCATATACCCGGCTTAAGAATCGTGATGAAGTTGCACTCGCATATTCGTGGTGAGACAATACTTTTTCACCCGAACCCATATGCACGCACATGCTTTTAAAGAGGCATTTAATGACCACTGCTCTGCGATGATTCCTAAAGAAACCTCGCAGAACGGTTGGAGGTCGAAATTTAAAATATTCGAAAATAGGGACGAGGAACGGTAAATAATGTTACCATAAAAGAGTTCGAATAACAATTATAAAATAAAAATAGCAGACCAACAAGAATTTTGATGAGAAGGTTGTCATAGATACATCATCAACAATGTTGTCAAATCACCTTAAGGGTCTGTCTAAAGTCAAAAGCTAAAAGTACCACCATCCCTCTTATGATATCTTGGTTGCCTTTGATGTCCCCCATAATGCGATCTAGTGCTTTAATTGCCTTTTTGTGGAATGTCATCACATTTATTCCAAACTAACAACTTACACTGCTGTAACTTTCTTCCGCGCTCACTGCTTATACTAATATTGCATTTCCTCATGAGCTAAGTTCAATGGTAACTGAGTGCGATGTTCGTTCCGTTCCGAAAAAAATTAAAAAGAGCTCAGTGGATATTAAATAAGCGCCTGTTAAAATAATGGAAGCAATATGTACGTCTGCGTTAGCTCTCGTTTTCGCAACATTTTTTGCTACTGCTCTTCTCTTATTGGTATATAACAATATAGCCTAAAGCCTTCCTGGCTATCCAATGCAAAAAGAATTTTTCAAATTGGACCAGTAGTTCCTGAGATTAGCGCGTTCAAACAAACAAACTTTTCAGCTTTATATATTAGTATAGAGTATAGATATAGATAAAAAAAGTAACATTCTGCTGTTGTAAGAGACTCGGTGCGTTATAATATTTTTTTTTTTAAAACAGAGACAATATTACCAGTTTTGCATCTTTTTACGTTTTCAGGCGTAAACGTCTTAAGAGATTTCGGTGAAATATGGCACTTGGTTGACATACAATGTTTTTTTTTTAATCACAATTCTCCCAAAGGATCGACTTATACGGGAGAAATCCGTTGCTTAGCTTGTCGATAAATGTGTTGTCTGATAGGCGTTGACCTACACACTTTAATAATTTCCTAATTTATTATGATAAAGTAATCAGTCATTCAGTTTATCTGTTTTTTTAGTTATCAAATATTATTCCATTATGCAATTACAAAGTGGGTCAGTACCTATTATTACTTAATAGGTTGGTGATTGTACTTTAATTAGTTTACAGTCGCTCGGGTCGATTGATCAAGTTAAGCGACGCTTGCTGCGGTCGATTCGTGGATGGTTGGTGCTGATGGATGGATCTTTATACATATTTACAGTAAGGGTCAAAAGTGGAGTACCACTTTTGACACATTGTCAGTGCAATAAAGTTCAAAAGTAGTAATGCACTTTTCACCCTTACTGTACATCGAGACGCTTCTTGCCTCGGAAAGTACGTGTTAAGCCGGTAGTACCGGCTGTTATTCTTGGATCATTGTTGCTTTGTTTGTTACTGAGTACTGGGTTGTGGTATTATAGGTCAGATAGACCAGGATACATGGAAAATATTGGTATTTAGTAGAATCCGGTAAGATTCGATTTCGTTCATTCCAACATAGGTGAAAAAATGCCAGGGAGATTGAAATTGATTTCTACATTTGGATACTAGGAAACATAACAAAAAAAAAAGAAGATATATAAAGACATAGGTAACACTTTTACACTAATAAATAAAGCAATTCAATTTGACGACAAAGTTGGCGCAGTGGCTGAGCGATCGACTGCTGAGCTGCGTGTCGCGGGTTTGATTCCCGTAGGGAACATGTACTTGTATGGGCTACAGGTAGTTGTTCCAGGTTTGGCTGTTTGCGTATGTGAATTTAAATCTTGCGTTGAAAATCGAAAGTCGAAAGTGGTGGTTAATTGTCATTTTTTTAACAGTTACAAAGCAACTTCAGGAATTCCGCAAAGATCACATTTTGGGACCTATTCTTTTAAACGTTTTCATCAACGACATTACAGATTGCGTCAAATACTCTCATTTCTATTTGTTTGCTCATGATTTAAAAATAATGAAGCCAATTCATAGTAAACTAGACTCTATAATACTCCAAGATCGAAGAGAAGAATCTGGTGTACACTGAACAAAATGCACTTAAATATCCGTAAGTGTCACTACATCCAGTTCACTGGTAACAAAATGGTGTTAGAGAATAAATACTACATAGACGGGGTTGAAGTTATGAAATTGATCACTATTCGCGACCTTGAAGTTCAACTCGACCAAGCATTGAAATTTGATGTCCACATTTTAAACATAGTCTCTAAATCCTATGAAGTATTAGGATTCGTATTGCGAAACAGTAGAGAATTTAAGAAACCATCTACAAAAATAAAGCTCTTCAATATTTTAGTTCGTCCACAGCTAGAATATTGTTCAGTAGTATGGAATCCACATTACGATGTCTATATCAAGCGGCTAGAGATTGTCCAGAAGCGGTTCCTTTACCATATATACTACGGAGATCATTTGGCTAAAAAATAACAAGTTATTCTGATAGGTTAAAACATAATCATATGGGTACACTAATCAGTCATAGGATAAAAGTGGACTTCATTATGTTTCACAAAATATTTAATGGTACTATAGATTGCACTGAACTTTTGAGCTCATTACAAATTAAATCTCCAACTCGAACTCCCAGGCGTAATACATATGAGTTATTCTACATTTCTGGTTCAAAAACCAACCTGGGTCATTTCACCGCTTTGTCAAGACTTTGTAGGCAATACAACAAGTTAGCCAAGACAACCAACTTAGACATTTGTGAACCTCTTGCAAAGTATAAAAATTGTCTCAAAGAAATAACTAGTTGTTAGTTTTTGATCTTAATTATGGTTTTGATGTTGTTCGTGAACGTATTTAGTTTCTTTTATATATATTACCGAATATGTTTTATTTTAATTTTATTATTATTATTTTAAACTTTTAATTTTGTTTGCTAAGTTATAATTTCTTTTATGCATGCTGTGATCTCCTGTAAGTGAAGGAGTACACCTTCGTGATAATATTGTCGTCCCTTTATACTTTTTTCATGATTTGTATATATTCTTTGTTGGACATCCTAAATAAGTAAATAAATAAATACATGTTTGTAAACGCACCCACGATACAGGAGAAATTTCTAGTGTGGGACAGAGTCATAAAAAAAAAAAACGTGCGAAATAATTCCCTAATCATTCCAATAATTTAATTCAAAAATGCACAATGTTATATGTATGTGTATTTAAGATTTCACTTTTTCCGGCACACCCGGAGTGCAACTGGTTCCTGATTGGGAAATCCTGATGGATGACCACCAGATGACCTGTCGGATGGGCCGGCGTGTCTTTGCAGGCCTCCGCAGGTTAGGGAAAGTGAGGAGTTTCTTTCCCCTTGCGACGTGAAGGAGCGACGCTCGTATGAAAACCGTACTTGTCCTAAACTGGGGGATATCTGTAAATACGACTCGTTAGTCATATAGGTAAAGTTAAACAAATATTTGTTCTATAACTAATAGTTTGTCTTTAACAAACTCAGATTACTATTCCTTACTGTAAAACTCAACAGAATATACATAGTTATAATGCCACATTATTTGTGTTGATCAAATTTAACTGTCTTTAATATTTTAGTCTCAGATTTAAAGACATAATAGTCTTTATTATGTCTTTAAATCTGACTGTGTTTGTTTAAACGCGCTAATCCCTGCAGCTAGTAGTCGAACTGGATTTTTTGTTTGGTAGCTTAGATTTCGAGGAAGGCTATCAGCTGTTTAACATCACATAAGGGCCAATAGCAGCCGAGTAAAAAGACACATTGTCAAAAACAAAGAGAAAAAGGAATAGCGTGGGCGAGTGATGTGCAAAAGCTCAGTGGGTTGCTGAAATTTCACACGAATGAATTTGTGGGCTGTATATAATATGAATAATATAATAATAAATATGAAGAGTTTGTTTCAACCTACTAATCTAGTCTTAAAAAATCAGCATCCCTGCTTCATAAAATATTATGATGTTAAAAGAGTGTCCATGGAGTTTCTTGCACGTTCTTCTCCATAGAGATCTACGCTTTGGAACGTGCAATTTAGCTTCTTTTTTCTTGGACTGACCGACATTGACTATTCAAAAGTACCAAGTGATGGTTAATTTGAAATAAACAATTTTGATTTCAACAAATATAATGTAATTTATGTGTGTTGTTAAAATAATGAAAGGGAATATGTAGTATGTTTGTACTTATTATCAAAACTAAATAAACATCATACGTCCATCCAGCCAAATTGTTTTTTTTGTTTGAACGCTCTAGTCTCTGGAAATACCAACCTTTTTGAATTCAATTGAACAATTATTGAGGAAGGCAAATATGTGACGGGGTCCACGATTGCGGGCTCCTACCAGGACTGTGAGTTGTTCGAAAGATATACTGTGGCTCTGGCGCAAAGGCAAGTGAATGAAGACGGGTAGGTTTTACTCAGTAAAAGTCTGACACGCCCTACCGCTGCACATCACACCTTCCACTACACGCCAGAGCGGGAGAGGTCATTTGATGATTACCCATACATGAAAAAAATTAGATAAACGTTATTTTTAACACCATTGCTCGTAAAGCTGATGTAATTCCACCGGTTTTAAATATGTAAAGCGGGCCATAACAAACGCGTGTGTTATCAAAGCAAATAGTTAAGTTATAGTCCATACAAATTCCATAACAGCATTATTTTCCATTTCAAGTAAATATGGAACTGATCGCCGCCGCACGACTCGCGCTGCGCGCTGTTCCATATTTGAAATGGCAAATAACAATACTAATGGCGGGAAAGTAACAGTGTGCATTCACAGATTGAGTTTATTTAAAATGAACAAAATATAAAATACTTTTTTTTCTGTTTCCTCGCAAGTGTGTTAAAAAACGTCGTACGATATACGTGCGTATTGGTTATAACATGCTCGGCTCAATTACACCCTCGCCTTCGGCTCGGGCTGAAATTCCGCCTCGCATGTTATAACCATCATTACGCAGTAATATCGTAATGTACTATAACACACACAGCATTCGAGGGAATAAAACTAAATGGTGGATGAAACCGAAAAAGATGTGAGACACAGCAGTAGATAATATCAACAAGATAAACGAAAGTGGGTTACTAAATATGTAGTTCGTAACATTGACATAATACGTACAGTTGATAATAATAATTCTGCTCGTTTGTTCCTAGCCTATACATATTTTGCGATACTATAGATGAGCACTTTTAAACTGAAATGTGATTACGGAATCACACTTCATAAAAAATTTTTATTATTATTTAATACAAAGTTAATGTTACAGTTTGTGGTCCAAAAAATACATAACAGTGTCGTGTAAGGACAAGAAAACTAATTAAAAGAAGACGGAAATCAGTAGATTAAGAACTTATTAATAACAGTTTATAAAAAATTAAAATAGATGGTGACGATGGGTGAAGTGAGGGGACAACAAAAAGTAAAAAAAAAGCCCCAGCGGTCAGTTGGTAGCAATAGCACAGGTAGCAGCAGTAGAAACAGATAGGTAGCAGCAGTAGAAACAGCACAGGTAGCAGCAGTCACAGGTAGAGAGCCTCCTTCGGAGGCTGCAGACGCTTGAAGGCAGCGACCATCCGAAGGCAAGGGTGGATGAAGATTTGGCCGCAGCGAGGGCCTATCAAGGGGCGGCAGCGAAGCGGCTCCAGGCAACAGAAGCCGCACCAGGCAGCAGAATTGGCACCAGGCAGCAGAAGTGGCAGAAGCGGCACCAGGCAGCAGCAGCGGCTTAGAGGCAGGGTACCCCTGGAGGCAGGGTACCCCTGGAGGCAGTGTTTTACGTAGATTTAAGTACTTCTTCAGTTCCTTCTTAGGCAGCCAGACCATTTAGTTCCTTAAGTGCATTTGGCATTTGTCAAATATACGTACACACATAGCCACATAGTTTTTATTGTATTTAGCACTTCTAGGCAGGCCATCTAGAACTAGTCTATGTAGGTCACGTCGACTTCGTGAACATACTTCTTCCGCATACCTAAGTTTTAAAACTTAGGTGAAGTGAGTGTGGAGTGAGCTGTCATTCCAACTATTGGTAAGAGATTGATATTATTCCCAGTACACCCAAATTTTGAGAATGAGATTTTTACACAATCGATCTGCATGTTTCCTTAATAAATAAAACAAAATCAGGTTACTTACACACACACACACACACACACACACACACACACACACACACACACACACACACACACACACACACACACACACACACACACACACACACACACACTCATACACACACACACACACCCACACGTACACATACGTTTTATTGGTTTTCCTTTTTTAATTTTTTTTAATATACTCTTTTAATTTCAATTTAAAATCAGGACCATATTTTAATTAATTTAAAATTACCTAACGCATTTTCATAAGTAATCAGTCGTTTTCATCTTTACCAACACCTCGGCTTCGGTTTTTTCTATATTCATTTACGTAAGGCGTATTTTCTTACTTTTATATTATACGACACAGGCTCGACCTTGTGTGGAGTTTTTTTTAGCAAAATGCTTCCTTCTGTTTGTTGCATTCATCTATACCCCAAGGACTTTTTTCTTATTTTACTGTTAAATATACTGGTATTTTAAAGTTGGCCATTATAAAATTTGCCATCTCAAACGCCTAGTTTATGTTTCCTATCGCACTTAGTTCTAGGTTTTCTTAGTTATATTTTGGCCTCTTGCATTATACGTGTATATGTATAAGTTTTCTTTGTAAAGTTAAGCAATGTTAGCCAATGTGTGGCTGGCGTATAAATTGAGATCGGAGAACACAGAAGTTGGTGGGTCTGTGATCAGTAGAGAAACATTTTATGTATTATTATCTTCTATGTATTGTAAACTAGTGTAACATTTATCTTACCAAATTTCGTAAAAAAAAAAAATCGCAAAATAGATATTTATCAATACAAAAACAAAAACAGCTTATCAATATTTGTTCTTTATCAAGGACAAGCTAAGACTTATTATTCATTAGCAAACATACTACGCTGGACAATGAACTCGACGCAATAATAAATATTATCTTTACTTTGAGCAAAACATCCGAATCGTAAAACCTGTTGCTATCTGTACCTTCAGTGTTCCCATAGTAGCCGGGACATAGGCCTTAATAATAATAATAAATCATTTTTATTTCGGACATAAAAATCCATAGAGTTAGTCTTAGTAATCCATTAGTAACATACAAAGAAAACAAAGCTTATTTCCTAGTGTTTTTTTAGTAATTATTGAAGTGTGCACAATTTTGTTAAGAATTATTGGAGAGCCGAAGCTCTCAGCTACAGTTTTCAGGATGCTGTTCCGACTGTCCCTCACTCTTCTCAGCAACACCGCGATCTTTTTGCATATGATTGCATAAAAACCGTCGGTACGGGCTTGCACAAACATTTCCGACGCACTACAGTAACAAGGTAGTCTCAAGAACATCCTGAAAGCATTATTTTATTGGACACGCAAGACGTCTAGCGATCTTTTAGTACAATTGACCCACAGACTGCCCGAGTACAGACTTTGACAATAAGCCTTGAACAGTGTTAATGGGCATAATCACCACCACACGGGTCCAGTATGGGCTGGTAGATGACAGATGTCTTCGATTTTTTGGTTCTAGGACATGCTGGTTATGCCCTAACAGGCGTTCCGGGTTGGTTTTTGGAGAGGTACGTATGAGTAGCCAGCCTGTTCAATGATTTTGGAAAGTGTGCGAGGGAATTGCATGATTTAATTCCCCCATTTCCGTTCCGTTATCGGTCGATCCGTCGTACGGAGAGTTTCCACTCTTACGTTGTTGACACCGCAATGATCCGAACGAAGCGTTTCGCCTCGTTTCTTCCGCGAAGGTACATCGAGGCAATGGCGATGTTTCCGGCTGACAAAAATTTAAATGTCTTCAAGGCTAGAGTGAATAGGCTCTTAATAAACTAGAGCTCTTTAACAAAAACGATTGCATCACTGCTTATCGCCAGGCGGGATTGCGGTCAAGCGTTGGTTTATAATATTAAAAAAAAATGCATGTCTAGCTCCGTACTTTCGACCTATACGCCTTTATTCTTAAACGTTGCTTAAAGTTAACTAGTAATTAACGACTGTATAGCCATACATTTTTGACGTTTAAACAACACTTAACTTTAATCATCGTTTATGAATAAACCTCATAAATTGTAAGCCTCGATCGTTAACTCTCTTTTCTAGCTGCTAATAATTAACTATATTTTAATATTTCGTGCTTAAATCAACAAAGATGACCTGCTTTTAACCCCCCCTTTGACCTTCCTTGACCTTTTTAGCTTTATAACTTCAATAAGTCTATTATGTACTTGCCTTTCATAATTAAGAATCCTTTTAAAAGATACTTAAATAGGTCAGATTTAGCCTGGCAACTTTGCTAAAGTAAATTCTCAAATCTACTTTAATTATTATTTTAACCTTAATTAACCAATGTCGATTAACATGAAATTATTGTATACTTTTGACGTTTAAAAACAGAGCTAAAAAAGAGAGAGAGAAACGGAGTAATTTAATTAATTAACCTCATTCTAATTAAATGTAACTTCCGTTTATATGTATAGGTATGAATAAAATATTTTGCTTAATAATTAATTGATACGAATAAAAATTTCGAAAACTGAACTGTTGTTTGCACTGGCTGAGTAGCTCCTGTACCAACAGACACACACAGCCTCGTATAAATATTTGTATGGCTTAAAGGTAGTTGCTCCGGGTCTGACTATTTGTGTGTATGAGTTAAAATGTATGTAAACGCACCCACAATACAGGAGTAACTCGTAGTGCGAAGCAAAAAAAAAAAATGATTGATTGTCGTGTGATTTGTCCGTATATATTTATTTATTTATTCCTTCATACATAATATGTATGAAAATTTCTGCTCAATATCGTAAATAACGTAATGATTGTTTTTCAAATCCTAAAATAAAAGCTTTTGCAATTGTTGATAGTTTGCAATTATCTCGTAGTTCTCTTTTATTATGTTACTCGTAAATACTATTTTCATACATATTAAAACAAACAGCAAAAAGAAAGCTGTCTCCTTCACCCAAAAAACCCACTGTGGACGTGTCAAAGGGAGGAAACACACATTCAAACAAAAAGAACAAAGCAAAACAGCATGGCCTCTCGGGGAGAAGATCAAATAGCATCTCAGAAGGAACAACTAAACCGAGCATGCTCAATTTCTTAAAAAATAAAAACCTTGAAAATAGTCTAAACACTTCCAAAAATAGCGCATAGCAACCAGCCCCTCTCCTCCATACAGATTCAACAATGAAACATTTATATAAACAAAACACACCAAATCCTCCAACCCGGTTGGTCACTGTGGGGGATCATGACCATAACCCTCCAAAGAAAATCACACATTCAAAAAACAACAAGTTAGAGACGTGGGCGTCTTTGTAGGAGGCCTTTACCCAAAACGGGGTTCTTGCGGACTAATTATATTGCTATAAAAATACCATGTTTTCTTTTTGTAAAAATTTAAATTTATAACTATTTGTTAGTTATAACCTAACCTAACCTAACTTTTAAGTAAGTATTTGCTACAATGAGAATTACTAACAATTTACATATATTTTTCTTTTTCTTATGTAGTATACCTAGATACTTTAATATTGCATTTAAAATTGTAATTTTCGACATGTAAAAGCAAGAAATAAATGGCTTATTTATTTATTTATTTTAAATACTATTTTAATGTATTTAGGAATATCTCTTATAAAGAGTGAATTACCTTAATTTTCTTAATTTTTAATAACACATTTGTAAAGAAAAAAAAAAACAAAAAAAAAAAAACAATAGTTAAACACAGATCAGTATGCGTAGTATGAGTTTTCATTACGAGACTCGATCGTCGATATCAAGAGCGTTTGTCGCTCTCAATGGTTGAGAGTTCTTACAACCTTGAAGCGGGCTAATCTATGAGTCAACTAGTGCGTGATGGTAAGCAGTAAAGCAATCGATGATGGTAAAGCGTGTCAGTTTATTATGAGTCTATTCACAGTCTAGCACAGGCAAATTGTTTCAGTCCTTCGATGTACGCGGTATAAAAGACGAGGCGAACCGCTAAAATAATGCGTCAACGTTGTTGACGCATTATTTGTTTGTGTTGTGTTTACTAGTATGTTTACTAGCTAGTCAAATATGAGCGTTAGAGATTTATATTAAAAAAATATTTATTTCAAAAATACACGTCTGCTCAGCATGAGCTTTACAATTATAATGATTAATATTGAACAAAATAAGAACGCTTAAATCTAAGTTACATATGCTTATATACTAAATGAAGGTTTGCTTGTGTGTTTGCGACTCACAAGAGGAATCTGTTAGGCGATGCTTATTGCTTTGTTTGTCACTGATTTCATCAGAATGAAACTTGAACTTAATGGCTACCTGGGAGCAACTGGGTGGCATGTTATGATGTTGTGTCACTGTTACTATGCGAGGTAAGGGCTGGCTATGCATAACTCCTCCCTCCGTAAGTTCAAAATCATCATTCGAAGACAATTCATGAGGTTGATGATTTTGACTAAATTTACATCTTAATACATGTCTATAACGATACATAGTTATTATTAACATAGTAAGTAGAATAACGTAAATTACAATAGTTCCTATACTAACACTATGCACGTTCACAAAATGGTTTTCACTGTTTATCACTTCACTGTTATCCTTTAGGGCATGTGATAGAAATTGTAGATTTTCTAAGTTGATTTCATCTAAGCTGATAGTCTTGCGGGATACGTCTTGTGGTGTCACGATGCTAGGTAGATGTATGGATGGTGAGCTGCGGAAGACAACTTCTCCTGTTTGAAGACGATGTTTTCTCAGCGTCGTTGTTCCAAATTTTACTTCACAGGCATTGTTCAGGGTTAGAATGTAGGTACCCATGATGTCGTGTTGGCTCATGTCGTTGCCACAGTATTCTGTTAAAAATGTAGGGAAACCTGCGAAAATTAGCCAAGAGTCTTGTTGTATGGATTTAATTTTAACAGTTGATGCATTAACTGTAAGAGGCAGGCATGATGTTATCTTCGTAGAGAAGGTCATCAGATCTACGATGCATTTTGTTTCTTCTTCAGGAGACACGATGTCGTCGTAACAAAGGAACTTTCCTTCGTCTATTTCTCTGCAAGGCTGAGAGAGCGATACTATTTTCGACCCTTTCGCAAGGATGTGGGAATGTTTAGGAGTTATGAGGAATGATAATTCAAGGTGGGAGTTGTACATAGGAAAAGGGTGTAAGGTATAGTAGTTATAGACATCTGCTTGGACTGTTGGTACTGACATAATAAAAGTTATTTGTTTGCCCTTTACATAAGCTTTTATATCAATACAATGTTCTATGTTAACTAAATTTCCGATGGTTACAGGGAATGCTAACTTATCTATTTTCTCAATGTCTATAAGAATGTTAAATAGTTCGGATGTATTCAGTATAGACTGATGTAATACATTCACTCTACTGAATGCTACTGCTGTCTCCACTTCATCTAAGCGGGTTAATAATATTTGAAAATTATGAATTAACATGTCATATGTATTTATAATCAAGTTTTTACTCCTTTGAAATTGGGTGTTATTTAAAATTTCTTCTATTTTCTTAATAGTTTTGTCCAGTATGATAAAGTTGTTTCTTGTTGAATTCGTAAAGTTATTAAATGTATCAATTATTTCGGAAATTAAAGTGATTTTGTTCATCGTTACATTTTGTTGTGATTGTAGACTGTTTATCAAGTTATCATATCTAGTAGCATCATCATTGTCTAAATTTCCAGTAATTGCTTTAATTATTGATCCAATTGGATTGATAAGTCCCCTTTTAATTCTTATGTTTGGAATTAACTGATAATATCGTTCTATAGTTATGTTCATTATATATTGGGTTTGCAATTCAGCATCAACAAGGCTACCGTCTAAAATGTATGTATCTAATTTATCCTTCATATAATTGGTTATATCGTAATACTTTCCTATGTTGTACTCTAAATTCTTATGAACTAAATTTAAGTCTAATATCTTAATTATATTCCAGTTATAGAGGCTTAGCGAAGCTTGGCCTTCTTTAACGGGGAGTATTCCTGGATTATCTTTAATCCTTTGAAGTTGAAGGGCCAGGTTCAGGGTTGCTTGCATCACTATCACGAGGGCGAACCTGTGGAGGACGCTTTATGTCTTTAATTGGTATTTTCTTTATTTTGCGGGCTTTATTTGCTACTGTTACGGTATTTCTATTAACTTTATCTACTACTGTTGCTTTTTGGTATCTAGGCTTATCTTTACTACGTCTTGTATTAACTCCTTTCATGTAAATGTTGTCGCCTGTTTTGATGTCAAATTGTTTTTCTCCTCCGCGTTTCTCTATTATTTTTTCTTTAGATTGTAACATTTTATTTGTTAAGTAGTTATAAAGGTATTTGGTACGTTTAACGTGATCGGTTACTAATTGTTGGGTATAATTTTTATCGAAGTTTACTGCAAAAATGCTCGAAGCGTCAGTATGTCCAAAGACTACTTCAAATGGAGTTAAACCAGTAGTTGAATGGATAGATTGGTTATATGACATGACAGCGTAAGTCATGACAGATGCGGCGTCGGTAATCTTTCTTTCATATTTTGCTAGTCTATAAATTTCTATGATAGTTGAATGGAATCTTTCGACAAGTCCCATAGAATTTGGATTATGTGGTGTACCTATGTGTAGATCTATTTTATAAAAGTTTAGCATTTCCTTTAAGAGGTTATTGTTAAATTCAGATCCAGGATCGGCACTGATCTTTTGAGGGACACCATAAATAGAAAAATATTTTAATAGTGCTCTAATAACTTCTGGTGTGGATCTGTTTGATATTTCAATCGCTTGTCCTAGTTTACTAAATGCGTCTATAATAGTAAGGAAATAGGTTCCTTCTATAGAAAATATATCCATAAAAATTTCTTGAAAAGGTTTATTTTGTGTTTGAGTTAATTGCAGTTCAGGTTTTAAAGGTTTTCTGTCGTATTTCATTTGTTTGCACAGATCACAAGAGTTAATTATACTAGCTACGGTTTGTTCTAAGCTATTCCAATAGTATGTTCTTTTTAAATGGGCTATGGTTTCTTTGATACCACGATGACATGTTTTTCCGATATGATATTTCGTTATTATTTCTCGTTGTTCGTTTTCGTCTTCTACATAAATAACTCTTTCAGTGCACTCATAAATGCTTATTGCGTCTTTTTTAAATAGATTTATTATTATTTTTGAAAACTGTTGTCGATGGCGTTGGTCTTCAAAATAAATATAATATTTAATTTTCGGACGGATATATTTTTTTAAGAAATCCTTGATTAAATCCGGTTTGTCTATTGGTATGTGTACTTCAAATACTTTCTGTTTGTTTCTGGATAGATTTTTAACACTATACTCATTTTTATACCAAGTATATACTAGTATTTGATTCGGTTTCGTATCTATGGCTTCCTTTAATATCGGAATATCAGAGGAATCAGTGTTTTCTTCTGAATGAACTGTTGCTAAGGAAGGAGAGTCTGCTCTTTCCGAGGCTGTAACTGTTTCACTACCTATCGATGGAATCGAATAAGGTGATCTGGGTCTATCTTTAGAAACGCTGGATGAAATTGTAATATTATCACCTTCATCTGATGAGATGACAATGGTTTTTGAGCTATCTGTATTGACTATCATTGATACATCATCTAAAGCATTGACTTTTATTCTGGATAGTGCATCTGCATTACCGTTTTGTTTACCGGGTTTGTATTTAATTTCGTAATCGAATTCAGAAAGTCTAAGTCTCCATCTATTGAGTCTACTTCCGGGCTCTTTTATAGAGTTTAACCAAACTAATGGTCTATGATCACTTAAGATAGTAAATTTTTTACCATACAGATAGGGTCTAAAATGTTTACATGCCCAAACAACTGCTAATAGTTCCTTTTCTATGGCACTATAGCGCGTTTCGGCATCGTTGAGAGTTCTACTCGCGAAAGCTATTGGTTTGTCACTGCCAACGGGACCTTGAGATAGGACCGCTCCTAGTGCAAAGTTAGATGCGTCTGTTGTTAAGAGGAAAGGCTTGTCAAAGTCTGGAAATTGTAATGATGGTGCATTGGTTAATAACTCCTTGCACTTTTCGAATGCATTTATGTATTCCTTAGTTATTGTAACTTTATTTTTCTTTTTAAGGCAGTTAGTTAAGGGTTGTGTTATTTTAGAGAAGTCTTTAATGAATTTACGGTAGTATCCTACTAAACCTAGGAAACTTTTAATTTCCGTCGGTGTTCTAGGCAAAGGGAATTTTAGAACTGCTTCAATTTTGTCGTTATTTGGTTTAAGACCATCCTTTGTTATTGTATGTCCTAGATATAACACTTCTTTTTTTAGAAATTCGCATTTATCTAGAGTGGCTTTAAGATTTGTTTGTCTAAGTCTATCAAATATTTTCCTGAGCTTATCTATGTGTTCTTGAAGGCTGGTTGAATACACAATTATGTCATCTAAATATACTAAACAATGTATGCCTTGTAGTCCGCGGAGCACATTGTCCATTGCACGTTGGAAAGTTGCTGGGGCTGTCTTCAAGCCAAAGGGCATCCGAGTAAACTCATAATGTCCTGATTGTGTTGTAAATGCAGTTTTAGGTTGATCATCCTTTTCTACTTCCAATTGATGGTAACCGCTAGCTAGGTCTATTGTAGAAAAGTAAGAGGCTTTTCCTAACCTATCAAACAAATCTGTTATATTGGGTAATGGATATTTGTCGTCTATTGTTATTTCGTTGAGTCTCCTATAATCTATGACCATTCTAAATTTTTGTTCACCCGAGGAGTCCATTTGATATTAAAGATTTTTCTTCTATATTGAGGTGATCAAGGCGTAATTTACTTAAGTTTTCATTAAGTAATCTGTCAATATTTAAATTATTGTCTAATTTATTTACTATGCAACTATTTGGTAATTCTTGTTCTATATTAAATACAGTAAATGGCTTTTCAAATGTTATAGACATTTCAGTATCAGTGGTGTTCTGAATGACTGTTTGAGCTAAAGAGTCTACGCAGTTGACTAAGGCATCAGGCATGCGAACTCCTGGACAGAATTCGACGTGGTTTAAGATTGCAGTGCCATTGTCTAACATTGTTGGTACCTTTACGCGTGTTTCTGATCTAGGTGGTATTATTATCTGGTAAAATGGATTATATAAAATTGGGATATCGGTAGTATTTGTCCTCAATACCTGATTTTTCATGTCTATATTAGCTTCTAACCTTTTTAATAAGTCTGAGCCAATAAGACCGTTATATTGTTGATCTACTGTGTAAATATAGAACTTGTGATAGATATCTGCATTGAATGTATCTGTTAAAGGGATGTATGCAACTTCGCTATGCTTGCTACGTCCGTGAGTACTAATGACTTCGAATGGTTCTACATCTATATAGTACTTAAAGAATTGGTCGGCTAGTTCTTCATTAATAAATGACCGTGAACTTCCTGTATCTATTAAAAAAATTGCATCTATCTCCGGTAAATAGATATGTGGTAGTCTAAGACCATTATAATTTAATTGTATTATTTCGGCTGGTCCGTTACAGAGGCTTCTGTTGGAAAATTTTCATTTTCTGATTCGTTTTGTACGCAGTTTAGTTGGTTATTATCTTCGTCTGGGATTGCTACACACTGGTTATCTTCGCAAGAACATAGTTGTTCATAATTAACGTCACAATTAATGGATTCATCTAACATATTATTTTGTACCGTTCTCATGGAAACGTCGGTGTTTTGTCTGGGTGGTTGGTTGTTAACACCAAAACGAAATTGTTGGTTTGGATTGGCTTTGAAAAAACCTGAATTTTTATAATTATTCATTGTCCGTGGAAGTTGTTGTGGTTGATGAGGAATCTGGGATTTTTGATTCTGATTTTGTGGTTTAGGTGCTTGCGGATGAATACCACATCTTTGATTACCATGATTATGATTCGGGGTAAAGTTTGGTTTAAAAGGTTGTTGCGGATTATTGTTTGTTGGAATACCGAACTTATGTTGAATTGGTGCCGTAAAGTTGGGTCTAGGGTTGTTTAAACTGGGATTATTATTGTTAGAGTTTGTTTTATTTTTATTTCGGGAGTTATATCGGGTTTGGAAATTAACTTCCTCGATAACAACACTTAATGCGGATTCTAATGTATTGCATTTATTTAATCTAACAAATTTTATCAAATCTTCCGGCAAGTTGTATAGAAAGACGTTGAGAGCTGTGTTATTATATATAATATATTTAGCTGCTTTTATACCTTCGTCAGTTAAAAGGTTTACTTTAGAAATTAGCGAGCTTCTTACGTTCTGTATACGGTGGCAAAAGTCTATATAAGATTCACCATGTTTAATTTTAAGGTTTTCTAATTCTATGTTTATACAAGCTTCTGATCTAGGGTCACCAAAATGTTGAACAAAGAGTTCTTTTAGATCTTCCCAAGTGGTAATATTTTCGCGTTCACTTATTAAAACGGCGGCTCTTCCTACTAACCTACTTGTTATACAGTGAAATAAATAAGTTTGTTGAGCTGAGTTGTTCTCCCCTCTGAAACTTCTAATAACATATTCACATTTAGAAATAAAAAGGTTTAATAACTTATCATCACCATCGAATCTGGGAATGATGCTTTGGATTTCCTTTGGGATAAGTTGAATATTCATTTTGTTAATATTTAAAGCAAACAATTAACGTATTTGACGATTTTAGTCCAAATTACGCGACTTAATCTAAAAAATGTAAAAATCACTAATGTTCGAGAAATTTTCACAAAGTAACAGATTGGCAATGTGAGTCCAATTTGTTATATTAAAACTAAATCTAGATTTGACAATTTTTGACCAAAAATAGATGAGTTACGTTATCGGCGATGTCTAGTCCAATAAATCGTAAGGAATATAGACAAGGGATGGGAGTCAGTGCGAATAAGGGTCTACTCACAGTTTGCTCGATCCCATGCCGGTTCTTGTTCTGCTGCTGCTTCTGAGCTTGCGCCTTTGACGAATTTATTTGTTAGGTTCTTTACAGACTAGAAGTCTATGCGACTAGGATGACGTTACGACCGATTTTTGTGTCTATTAACGATTACTTGTACGCGACTTGCTAATCCGACCCGGCTGCGCCAGTCAAATATGAGCGTTAGAGATTTATATTAAAAAAATATTTATTTCAAAAATACACGTCTGCTCAGCATGAGCTTTACAATTATAATGATTAATATTGAACAAAATAAGAACGCTTAAATCTAAGTTACATATGCTTATATACTAAATGAAGGTTTGCTTGTGTGTTTGCGACTCACAAGAGGAATCTGTTAGGCGATGCTTATTGCTTTGTTTGTCACTGATTTCATCAGAATGAAACTTGAACTTAATGGCTACCGGGAGCAACTGGGTGGCATGTTATGATGTTGTGTCACTGTTACTATGCGAGGTAAGGGCTGGCTATGCATAACTAGCTAGGCACGCACAATAGCGGTGGTAAGTCCCCTCTTTGAGGAGTGGCTAGAGAGGCGCCACGGCACCCTCACCTTCCGCCTGACGCAGGTCCTCACTAGAAACAACTGTTTCGGGAGGTTCCTGTTCCGTATAAGGCGGGAGGAAACGCAGGGGTGTCACCACTGTGTGGAGCGCCCTGAGGACACGGTGGAGCATACGGTGGCGGTCTGCCCGGCTTGGGTAGAGCAGCGCCGTGTCCTCGTGGCGGCGATCTCTTGCATCCCACCCTGGTCCAGGCCGTAGTCCGGAGCGAGAATGCATGGCAGGCCGTAACCTCCTTCTGCGAAATAGTGATGCTAGTAAAGGAGGCTGAGCGCGTGAGGGACAGGGAATTCCAGCGCCCTCACGCCTCTAGCCGCTGCAGGAGACGCCCTGATCGGGAAACAACATCCAAAAACAACGAACTATCGGTCACCCAAGGTGCGGGCCTGCGGGCGGTGAGCTACCCACTGCTCACCGCCCGGTAAGGACTCGGCCCGATTCGACGGCGTGTTGTGCTTCACGCGCACCTCAAGGAGATGTCACCACATCGTGACGGGGTCTACGAAGACCAATGCCTAATGGGTCAGGGTTGCCGGTTGGTTAAAAAGGAAACCGTGGCCCTGGCCTACAGGCAAGTGAAGGAACACGGGTGCGTTCTAGTCAGTAAAAGTCTAACACGCCCTTCCCCTCCACCCAGAGCGAGAGAGGTTATTTGAAGCTGAAAAAAAATAAAAGAGTGGTTACTCGCTGTACTGGTCACTCAATGATGGAATATACATGATGGAATTAAGTCATGCAATTACGAAAAAGCAAAAAAGAAAATGAAAACGACTGTACGACCGTGTAAAATTATTTTTGGGAAAATAAATTGCCTTGAATGTAGGCAATTTTTCAAAATATTAGAAAACGATTGAGCAAATGTTTCTGAATAAACTGCTTTCATATTAGGCATTATTTCAGGTACACATTGTATAAAATGGAAACAATATTTTACAAGCATAATTTCAAACTAATATCAGATGCCAATTCACCACAATGGACACTCCATTAACTCCATATGTTTACCCCATTCCCTTTGTTTATTGCAAACAATATGATTCATTGTTTGTATGTTCACGGTTTTTTCTCTGATATATGTAGTATTTTTATCTTACAAAGTGGCACTCGCTTTACTTATAGTTATCAAGTGTACAAACACAAGGTAAGTGTGTATGCGCTGGAGCCATCGGTTTTTTTGCAATATTAAAAATAATTATATCTTCAAAAGTACTAAGGGTTACCACAAACAAAATTTTCCTAGGTATGTATTTTGGTTAGGTGAATGTAAAGAGTTATTTTACCATCTGCGAATACACGTGTGTTAAGTATTATGCTGTTGCTTCACGTAAACATTCATAGCATATTTGTGCAATTAGTTACTAAGTGATGCCCATAATAAATGCGACAGCCTCCGTGGCGTAGCGATAGTGGACGCGGCCGCTGCGCAGCGTGGCGCGGGTTCGATCCCCGCACAGTGCATGAATTTCAATATTTGCACTGGTCTGGTCGTGCCTCGGAAAGCACGTTAAGGCGTTGGTCCCGGTTGCCATACGAACATCTAGTGGCAGTCGTTACGGGTTGTTTGTTGGAGCCCTCAAAAGTCCAACAATTGGTGTAACTGCAATGCTTCGATGTCGCCTTCGGGTTGTGGAGGTCAGACGGCAGTCGCTTCACGGAAAATGTTTAAGTTTAGCCATATCAGCAGTTGGACAGGTAAAGCGGACCCCAGACTCCAAAGCTGAAAAGGCTTCGGATGCGACTGGGATTGACGCTGGGATGATGATGATGATGATGCCCATAATAAATGTATGTTGAATATCTTCTCTGATTTTTGAGTTTATCAGAGGTGAACATTGCCAAAAACTTAAAGTAAACTGAACGCGACCATAGACTGTGCGTTCTTACGCTGACCGCCGCATGGCATAGGTAATGTCCCTGGTAATTCTCCTGGTAATCATCCTGGTAAGTCCTGGTTATCTGGTCCCTGGTAATGTCCCTGTCGAACTGGCAAGCTAGCGTGTCCTGGCCACGTTCTTTTAACAGTTACCAAATTTAAGTATTTAAAGTAACCCCTGGGGGAAGTTTAGGCCTCAAAATTCAAAATTTATAAAGTTAGGGATTCTGCCAGTGAATTGTGTCGACGTGCGTCTTCGATCTGGTCTGGTGGTGTATGAACTCCGCATCTGAAAGTTAGAGGTAAGTACTTTACCGCTTTAGCACCTTAAGGTCGTACCCTCACCAAATGACCTCGAGCATTTGCTCCCTCTTCACCGCGCCCCACCTCTACAATACTTCGCAAAATATTACTAGCGCCGTCTGGCGGACGAAGTACTTACAAATACAAGCTAAATAGCATAAGCATAGACCACAGAAGTAACAGACATGGCACTTTTATTTTTGTTTATTGGTGCGCCCAAATACTTTTGGTTATTATAGACTGAAACAAATGTTGACGATACTTCATAATAAAAATTTTGCGTATTTTATTTTTTAAGGGTCTCAATTCGATTTATGTGTGCTCGCTGATAACTTTATCGTTAATGAACCGATTTTGACCATTCTTTTTTTATATGAAAGAGTATGCTGCCTACGTAATCTCATTGTTACCACGTCAGTGTTGATAATGGAAATTCTAAGAAATTTACGCCAATTATCTAAAATTGTAGGCACGCTTCGGGTGAAAACTTGATACTCATATTTATATCGGATGATACTATAAAACCGTGAAGATTTGGGCCTGACCTGATGATGGAGATGACAGAGAATCAAGGGAATCCACATTGGAAGCAACTGTCATATGTTTGGACTTACTAAATTTGTATTGATTAGACCTTTACAACTGAATATGTTATGACTGTAACTTCAGGGTTGGAAGTTAGTTTTGTAGATTGAAAGTTAGCTAAGTCAGATGGTCAAAGGGATAGAAAAATAATATAATAAAGGTTAATTTATCATTATTTATTATTTTAAGGGAAAACGTAATCAGGGTCAAATAAATTTTTGCAGACAGGAAACCTACATAAAAAAAGATTTGATGTTTTTTTTTGGGCTCAGGCAAGACTAAAATTATATTATTATTCTCGTTTAATAAAACAAATACGTAAATTGTAAAAAATAAAACTATCGTATAAAAAAACAAATACATATACTATAATATTATTTACACAAAGCTTCCTTTTGCAGAAAAATAATAAACATCTGACTAATACAATATCCCGTCAAACTGGACGCTGACGGCAGCATATTTGGAAAAGGCCTGCAAGCAAACGACGTATTTCGTTTGCTTTAATTCCTATAAGACCACAATGAAAGTATGAGCATTTCTAGAAATAACGCAATGAAATAACACAACTTAAATTCAGTCTCTTGATTTTAATTGATTTTTGCTTAAGCATGACGAGTAGGTAGTGTTTGTACTATGTTAAAGTACAGTGTTGTAAATTGTTGAGGAATTCCCTCGACTGTCTATGGTCTTCATCATCAGATCTATTGCAGACCTTCATTAAAACCTATATGGGTGTAAAGTTTTCATCAATATAAATGAATTAAATCCAAACACAAGGTAACTATTGTAAACCTTTGAGGAGTTCCCTTAACTGGCCTTTGTCTTCATCATCAGAGCTTTAATGACAATCACAACTCATTTAGGTGTAAAGTTCTTATCAATTTAAATTTATTAAGCACAAACACGAGGCAGCTGATGTGAATCGTTAAGGAGATTCCTCGGCTGTCTCCCGGCTCAATCATCAACTCCGAACTTTACTAAATTGTAGTGCGTTAAGCCACTTAATGAAAAAAACATAGAAATGCCCTAGGCGCCCCTATGATTTTTTAAATTTCTCCTAGGTTTCCTTAGTCTTCCATCATCAGACCCTAATTTCCTTAACATGAGACTATCTTGAAGATATAATCTTGCTAATTAAAAAAAAAATGTAGCACTCGGGAACTGCCGCGGTAAAGCTATTGCATAGCATTTTTTTTATCAACTTATGCAATAGGGTATTTGACTAAAAAAACCTAATTAGTCCGTCAGTCAGATTTCCAAAAAATACTCATCATCATCATCAAATGTCAGGCAGCTAAGTACCAATGTTCAACTGAATGGAGTACAGTTGAACCCTGTCGAGTCGACAGTTTTTCTTTGTATAACTATTGACGCCAAGTTACAATGGGGTCCTCACATTGAGAAGCTGTCGGGTAGACTCGGTTCTGCCGCCTTTGCTGTTAAGAAAATTAGACAGATAACTGATGTTGATAAAGCCAGAATTGTTTATTTTAGTTATTTTCATAGTCTTATGACTTATGGGATTCTTCTCTGGGGAACTTGTGCGGACATCAATACCATCTTTGTTTTACAGAAGAGGGCTGTTCGAGCCATTTACAACCTTGGTCCTAGAGATTCTCTTAGAGAAAAGTTCAAAGAAGTGAACATTCTGACTGTGGCTTCACAATATATATTTGAAAATAAAATGTATGTTCATAAAAATATCTCGAATTTTAAGAAAATAAGCGATATTCATAATATAAATACCAGGAGCAAACACAATCTTGCTGTACATCACACTCGTCTCCACAGAGTAGGCAACTCGTTCATGGGTCAATGTATACACTTTTACAACAAGCTTCCGCGCTTCCGCTTCAATATGCGTAATTATAACGTAAATTATTGTATACATTTTCATTTTTAATGTCTGGACTTGAAAAAAGACGATGATCCCTGAGTTTGTTTCGGCTATTTCTTCTCAGAGGTAGTCAGTTAGGAAATGCCGGCTTCATCTAGTTAAAAAAAATAAACATGACGTAAAAGTGATCAGTGATCCTACTTGCTTAATAAACGATTTCATTTCATCATTTCAGCCGAAAGACGCCCACTGCTGGATATAGGCCTCCCCCAAGGTTCAAGGGTCCTGCGCCTCCCGCATCCAGCAGTTTCCCGCGACCTTCACCAGGTCGTCGGTCCACCTCGTCGGGGGCCTACCCAAAAAATACTAGACACAATTTTTTTTCTTTTTTCATATAAACAAAAAATGAAGACGACACAGTGCTTTGAAAACTCGTGTGAAGTCACTGCACGCTACACTTTTTAGCGGCCAGTGACGTCACCAGCCATCACTCCTGATCTTTGATGCCTATTATATTTGTCAATTTTTATTGATTTGATAAAAATAATAATAAAAATATACGAAATGTAAAACGTATATAATAAACCTATCCAATATTTTTCTATAATCTGAATGACGGACTAATTAGTTTTTTTTTAGTCAAATACTCTATTATTTATATTATAGTAAAGTTATCCGCAAACAAACATAAAAAACATATAACCTCCTCCCTTTTGCAATCGGTTAAAAAAACGAACACCAAAATGAACATCAATAACAGAGACACTTTATGATAGTATTATACTCTATGCGACATGCGGTGCGTGAGCGAGCAAGCAGATGCTTTCTCGCTCACGCGCCGACCGCTATGCTAGCGGACCGCGCGATGACGAACGACACGGGTTCCCCCTTCGAGAGCTTGTGGCATACTGAATCTCAATAGCTCGGGCAAGAGAAATGACGGGGAATACGCTCAGATTGTTGAATAAAATTTTTGTTTTGGTCGTTTTAAAAAAATATTTCTACAATAACGTTCGTCATAAAATTGCCTATCTATTAGTGTAAGAACGCAATCTAAATAATGCCTACTTTTCGAGGCGATGCACGTTTTTGATAATTATTTCTCTTGTCAGAGGTTTCGTTGTGAGGGAATTATTTAAACATTATGCTTAGTTAAAAAAAAAAAAAATCTACAATTTTGGAGCCAAGATTATCGACAAAATTTATTTATTTTTAATAAGTTGATATTTCTTTTGGATAAAGAGTAGATAGCTCCGAAAAACTACATAAAAACGGCCTGCGGTGTGTTTTTCCCCTGGAGCCGCCTTAATTAGGCCGCTGCCTCGAATCTTGCGGGCAGCGGGGCGGCGGCGGCGGCGGGGAGTGAGCGGCAGGATCTTATGCGTACAATCAAACGGACCGGTTCTCGAAAACAGCGGCGCGGGAGCGGGGCGGTGGCGGGCAGCGAGCGGTGGACTTCTCGCGCTCGAATCTTGCGGGCAGCGAGCGGTGATCGAGCGTTAGGAATAAATTTGAATGAAAAAGATGTTGCCGCCATTGTTCAGACATTTCTTTCGGCAATAAAAACAAATATCTCTTCGACACAATCGTGAACACAACACTACGCTGCTATAGTGACGCGCGATCTACCCGCTAGTTTCGAAAACGGGTCTTCGATGCCCGCTCGGCTCCCGCGCCGCCGCGGGCCGACGCCGCCGTCCCGCTGCCCGCAAGAATCGAGGCAGCGGCCTCAAGGTCAAATCTATCTTTGTACCAAATTTTAATAAAATCAGTTTAGTGGTTTAGACGTAAAAGCGTAACAGACAGACAGACAGAGTTACTTTTGCATTTATAATATCAGTATAGATATACTATATCTACTAGGGACTAGCGGCCGCCAGCGACTTCATTCGCGTGGGTTTAGTTATGCTTCGCTCCTATTGGTGGCAGCGTGATGTTATATAGCCTAAAGCGTTTCTGGATTAATGGGCTATCCAACGCCATTTCCTAAGATTAGCGCGTTCAAACTAACAAAAAACTCTTCAGCTTATAGATAAATAAATAAAGTGCTTGCTTGTCAGTACACTACACAACTTCTTATTGGACCAAGCAAGCTACTCGCGTACTTTTGTGTACATTACAGACATGTGTATTACGGGCTTTATAAGCGTGCGTCGTATTGTGGGATAAAAGTTCTACAAACAAAACATTAGTGTTATTCCATGTACAGCACTAAACGTAAAACGATGTCGTGTGACGTCATTTCAATCCGCACAGACATAAGTGTGCTTACTTTTTTTTTATAATTATAAATTATTGCTTGACCGCAATCCCGCATGATGATAAGATGCACTCTGGCCCTGGAAGACACTTAAATTGTTGTCCGACGGAAACACCACCTCTGGCAAATTGTTCCAGTCCCCCGATCTAAGTATCATAAAAGAAGAGGCAAAACGTATCGGTGTCAACAACGTGAGGTTCAAAACTCTCTAGAAGGAAACAGCGTCGATGGCACGTTTGAATATCTATTTATTTATAAACATCCAAGACCCAGGTCAATCAGGAAGATATCGTTTTCCATCATGACCTGGCCGAGGATCGAACCCCGGGCCTCCACGTCGCAGTCAGGCGTGGGTCTTTATAGATTCTGAAGGGATTAAAGTATAGATGTACTATAAAAAGAATATGTTGAATGTAGTCGATAAAACTGAAAAAGAAAATATTTCTTTTAGTGAATCCTAGATTAGGTATTAATCAGATAAAATGTTTATAAAGACAATTCACAATTGCCGCTTGCCCTGGTTCTTTTGTGGATTGGTGATTATTTTTATATAAAGAAACCCCTCCGTACATCGGAAAGAACGGCTCCATGTAAAATGCTATTCAGCTAAATCTGGTTAGACTGAAACCGACCCAACATACTTAGTTCGGAAAAGTCTGTGTTCAAATTAATGATTTACATGAATTGTTCACCTACAACCTTAACTCAGAAGTACTAATAAACTTGGCAACACCCAACCAAACATCCAGACGCACCGCAAATTCAACTTCCCTTCCCAACTCAAATTGTACTGCTTCAAACTTCATCAAAATCTGTTTAATGATTCCCTTGGTTAGCAAACACGGGTTGACAAAGTTATACTTAGTCGTAGGTAGTGTGAGTTCCTTTATTTTAATTATAATACACCTCCTGTGAGACGTCATCGTGTAAATAATGTTGTGGGGGGCATGTATGACGTCACGGGAAGGTAAAATTAGTAGTATCCACCTGCCCTTTCGCTAAAGGTCATCTTAAATGTCTCATAATGCTCTATAGAGCTGTGGGCCACAAGATAGGCTCTTTTAGATAATTATTGCCGGCTACAGACTACATACTCTGTATTGATAAACCATCGTTCTCCATGTTCGACGGATGTGTCTGATCAACTGCTTAAGTAACGCAATGAGTGTTAGAGTGTTTTTTTTTGTTATAAAAACGTTGCCCTACACTACGAATTACTCCTGTATCGTAGATCATCATCAACCTTTTTATCGTCCCACTGTTGGGCACAGGTCTCCTCTCATACAGAGAAGGATTGAGCGTAATCTCTCTCCTCTCGTGATGTCTGGTGAAGCCGTACGGAGGAAGGGTCTGAGCAGTTGTGTTGCGATGTGTGGCGGGTACGATGCGCCAAATGTTGTTGTCTCGGGAGTTTGGTCGTGGAGAGTCTCCAGATCAATCTCCCTCTAGCGCAGCATCGTTTGGTCGTGTTGGTCTTGGGTTTAACATTGCATCACCTCGCTCAACTGCCGTCATCCCTCCTATTCCTAAATTTTTTAAGTGAATAAGCTTAATAAACTAGTGCGCTTTACACTCAACGATTGCATCACTGCTTACCATCAGGCGGGATTGCAGTCAAGCACTAGTTTATAATTACTAAAAAAAAAAAAAAAATCACCACGCTTGCTCAATGCGGGTTGGCGATTTCAGACCCAAAGTCCAGGTTTCCTCAAGATGTTTTCCTTCACCTTCAGTCATTGGTGTCCAAGATATACTTAGAAAGTACATATAACTTTAGAAAAGTTACATTGGTACTTGCCTGACCTGGAATCGAACCCGCGCACTCATACTTGGGAGGCTGGTGTTTTAACCACTAGGCCACCACGACTATCGTATCGTAGATGCGTTTACAAATACTTAAACTCACACACACAAACAGCCAGACCCGGAACAACTACCTGTAGGTCATACAAATATTTATTCCGTGTGGGGATCAAACCCGCGATATGCGCAGCAGTCGATCGGCCAGCCACTACACCTACGTGGCATCAAAATGAAACCCATTGCTACTGACAGTGTGTTACGCAATAGAGTAGTTGACTAAAAAAAAAACAAATTAGTCCGTCAGTCAGATTTCCAAAAAAAACTAAATAGTTTTTTTTTATAATTATAAACTAGTGCTTGACTACAATACCGCCTGATGGTAAGCAGTGATGCAATCGTTGATGGTAAAGCGCACAAGTTTACTAAGCCTATTCACTCAAAAATCTTAGCGAGTAGGAGGGAAGACGGCAGTTGAGCGAAGTGATGCAGTGTTAAACCCAACAACACGACCAACGCTGCTGCACCAGAGGGAGATTAATCTGGAGACCCTCCACGATCAAACTACCGACACAATAACATTTGGCGCATTGTACCCGGCACACATCGCAATACAACTGCTCAAACCCGTCCTCCGTACGGCTTCACCAGACACATGCCGGAACACGACGAATCGCTTGGCGGCAAGACTTTGTGCGGTGGGTGGTAACTTCTGCCGGCAGCCGATGTTATGGCCTACCACCGAGAAAACTAGACACGTAATTTTTATTTTTTCATATAAGCAAAAAATGAAGACGATACAGTGAGTTGAAGGTGTGACGTCACTCCTTGCTACACTTTATATCACCAAGTGACGTCACCAGCCACCACTCCTGATCTTTGATGCCTTTTATATTTGTCAATTTGTATTGATTTGGTAAAACAAAATATACGTATCCAATCATCATCATTACAGCGTTAATCCCAGTCGCATCCGAAGCCTGTTCAGCTTTGGAGTCTGGGGTCCGCTTTACCAGTCCAACTGCTGATATGGCTAAACTTCGACATTTTCCGTGAATCGACTGCTGTCTGACCTCCACAACTCGAAGGCGACATCGAAGTATTGCAGTTAGACCGATTGTGGGACTTTTGAGGGCTCCAACAACCTGCGACTGCCACTAGATGTTCGTGTGACAACCGGGACCAACGGCTTAACGTGCTTTCCGAGGCACGACCAGACCAGTGCAAATATTCTTATTCATGCATACAAATACTTGCACTGTGCGGGGATCGAACCCGCGCCACCTTGCGCAGCAGTCGCGTCCGCTACCGCTACGCCACGGAGGCTATCCATAAAATATACGTATCCAATATTTTTCTATAATCTGAATGACGGACTAAATAAAATCAATTTTTGTTGCCCAGGAAACACCCCTATTATCCTGTAATTTGTTTGTACCCCAAAATATTAATCAGGATTAACTAATTAGAATGAAATCAAAAACTTGTTATTATGCACGAGGGGTTTCAAACAATTATCTGTATGTCGGAGAAGGTATGTTTGTCTCTCGTTATTATTTGGCGTATTTTAATTACTGTGGGCGTATTGTGGGTAGTGTTAATTATAGCATAATAGAAGTACGGTTTGCAGTTTAAATAAGATTATAATTTACGAACAACGTCACACTAGCAAGTCACATAACTCAACTATACGAAATGCGAGACAGATCGCTAGCATATGTTGTTCGTTTTATGTCCAACTAGCTGCTACTCGCGACTCCGTCTACGTGGACTTCAGTTTACAGGATCTCAGTTGATATAAAATAAGCGCCTGTTAAAATAATGGGAGCAATATGTACGTCCGCGTTCGTTAACGTTTTCGCAATATTTTTTGTTACTGCCCTGCTCCTATTGGTCATGGTCATAGCGGGATGTCATAAAGCCCATGTCCTTCTCAGGCTCTAGTCTAGACTATCTGTGAACCAAATTTTATTACAATCGGTTTTGGCGTGAAAGCCGGACAGACAGACAGACAAAGATACTTTCGCAGTTTTAATATTATTATATATAGTATTATTATAATTATAATATTACTATAATATAGTATGGATATTTAGATGACTTAGCTAGCACCGCCTTTTAAGCTGTAGGTCGCTTCCAACTACCGTAGAATTGGGAGGACCCGGTACCCCGGAAAGGTAGATGATGAACGCATAGGTATTTTTTTAGCCGGTAGGAGTCCGGCACACCCTTCTGCGTCCCCGAGCGGAGGATAGTCCATGAGGACTTTTTTCTATTTTCGGAAAAAAATAACTCAGATGAGCGCTGGTCTCCCAAATAGTCAAGCAAACTGAAACGATTGCGACATGTAAAAAAAAAAACCAAAAGGTGGATTAAATTAAAACGATTCCACTGAAATATATAGCAATCATTTGAAGCACTCCAGGCTCCCAGTTTGCGGATTACAGTTTGATCTCTGCTGTCAAAATGCCACATTGTGTTCCTAAAAAAAGTACCCATCAACTTTTTAAGCATTTCATACAATTCCGTACTGGCGTACTTTCTTTATATGTGAGCTAAGGGATTATGTGAAGCTGGAATTTAGATGTAAATTCCAACCAACCCGTCAATAAAATGAAGTGAAGTGGTTTGAGATTTTTTCGCCGTTTCCCATAATAAGCCTATGTTGTTCCCACTGCTGGGAGACAGGCCTCCTCTCGATGAGAGAGATATGGGGCCCGTTGTCTGCAACGCTGGTCCAGTGCGGATGTCACATGTTGAGATTTTTGGTTCTAGGACGTGCCGGTTTCCTCACGATGTTTCCCTTCACCGTATTGAGATCAGTGGTGGTGAAATAATTTACACAAAGTAAAGCGCCTGATGAGGTGCGAACCTGCAATCTACAAGTTGCCTACAATAGCTTGTCTACTACATTGCCTTTGCATTTAAATCGCCTGATGGGGTCAACCTACGACGTTTGTAAGTCGTGGCCGATACCAATATGCTACCACTGCTCTAGTAATATTGGTACCTACTTACAGCTTGGCAAAAAAGTCTAGAAACGGAACTAATTTTTTGTCTATTGGCAACAAAGTTTATTAGTTGTCTGTAATTAAAATTGGTGTTTATTTATGTTTAATTACTTTATTTTCTAAACGATTTACCTTGAGAAAACGTAAATCGATTCGAATCGATCGAAACGTAAAGTAATTTAACGCAAATAATGAATAAAACTATTTTTATTTAATAGTGGGTTGCCATACGAACAGCACAGTGGCACCTTTTCTACTCTTTTTTGCCAAGCTGTATTTATTTCTTCGTTTGTTTTGCTATCAGTGACATATTTTATACAATACTAGCTGTGCCCGCGACTTCGTTAGCGTGGTTGTCGGAAACAAAACTACCGTCGTCTATATAAGAGTAGGCTATATACATTTATGCTTCATTCAAGAAGGTGGTATAGTATTTTTTTGGACAATAAAGAATTTGCGAATTGGTGGAATTACCCGGAGCATATACTAATTCAAAATCAAAATCAAAATTGTTTATTTCAAATTAAACAACAGTTGGTGCTTTTGAATAGTCAATGTCGGTCATTCCAAGAAAAGTGAAGCTAAATTGCACGTTCCAAAGCGTAGGTCTCCATGGAGAAGAACGTGCAAGAAACTCCATGGACACTCTTTTAAAATCATAATATGGATTACATGTCTTCGTTACATATTTCTGTTGCTTCTATCATGTGAGCACAATGTATAATTATAAAAAATAACGAAAAGATAGAAAATTAATCAAGTCCACTGGCAGCTAAGAGATGACCAGTCTCCACTGACGGCCCCCGTTCACGAGCATGCCGCGCGCATCAGCCCCACTTAGCTCAACCATTTTGAAGGGAACCAAATGACCCAACAACACGCGCCACCATCAGCAAGACATGTGAGTGAGCATGACAAACTCTCAACTGCCATGCTCGTAATGTCAAGCAAGTTATATATATATATATATATATATATAAAACAAACCATAGTCCATGGTGCCTCACATTCACAAACTTGGAAAGTGCTTGGAAATTCTACGCGAGATTGACGTTGTTCTACTGTTTTTGCTCGTCTTAGTTCATCTATTCTTTCCCTTTCAAATGCAAAATAACTTCATTGTTTCTTTGTAGGTACTCCTACATAGTTATGTCTTCTATTTGTGAGAGAGATTCAAACTCGTGCGAGAGAGCGTGACGCTCTCGGTCAGGAGACAGACGTGCTTGGCGTTCCTCGATATTCTCTTGGGAGCGCAGATCTGCGGTCCGAGTTCTATGCGAACTTAAGCGCAACTCCCTTTCGGTGAAAGTCTCTGACTCGTGTGAGAGGGCATGACGCTCTCCATCAGCTGATAATTCACGTTCTTGGCTGCTCTCTTGGAAGCGCTAAGTCGCGGTCCGAGTTTTTTGCGAACTTAAGCGTGACTCCCTTCCGGTGAAAGTCTCGGACTGTAGTGAGAGTACATTACTCATCATCTCAAACAGCTGGCAGCTGTACTTCGCGTTCCTCGGTGCTTTCTTTAGACCGAAACGTCGCGGTCCGTATTCTTTGTAAACATAAACGTGATTCCCTTTCGGAGAAAGTTTCTGATGCACGTGATAGAGCGACGTGGTCAAGGTTAGCAAATACGGTTATTTCGCGATCTTCTTCTGATTCCTGAGACCTAATAAGTCTCATCCTTTTCGCATTTCGACTACGTAACGAAAGGTTTGTTTTTTTTTCTTTGAGGCATTTTCAAAGAAAATAGCAAAGCAATGAACGAAATAACGGCGCTTGTGACCGAATAGCTTGCAAACTTAAAAGAATGGTGCGTCGAACAGTCTCGTATGACAACGAATCGTCTGTTCGTGGTCGCGACTTAACGAATTGGCAACACTAACTGTAAAACGATTGCCAACTATTTAAAATCAAAAGTAAATATTACTTGAGTAGGTACTTGTTTCAAATATCAAGGAGCATCCTTACTACGTACTTCAAACCAATGACCAAACGTAACCAAAAAGTCAATACTTCTTTTTTGACCAGTTTAGAATATCGATAATTTTCCAAGCAACCAAAGATCTTTTACGACACACTCAAGAGCTTTAACGGAAAATCTTAACACCTGGCGGTGTTGTTTGTGTGTGTTCAGAAAATGACAGCATTTGTACAACGCCATCAATCGGATTTGGAATTCAACTATCAACTTCAGTTTTATTTTAAGTTTCAAGATGACGTTGCAAGTACCTACTATACTGAATTGCGTGTGCATATATTACTTCTTCAACTCACTAAATTAATCATATCATTTGATAGAATTAACCGATTTCGATGAAACAAAAACTAAGTTATACCTCAAGTTGCGTATAACTTTTGTATATAAACATTGTCTGCATTGAATTCGTAGATTTTTCGTGATGCGCACACAGACAAACAAAAATTCAAAAATGATGGAAATGGGTCCTGTTAGTTATCCTTTAACACGCTGGCAATTTTTTTTTTCAATTTCCTCAATGTACAAAGATTACGTTTCTGCATATGTACTTAGATATTGCAACATAACTTTATTTTTCTAAAATAAAAAAAAAAACCTAAAATAAAAGTAACCTCCTTATTACATAAGCTATCTGCCAGTGAAAGTCCCGTCCAAATCGGTCCAGTCGTTCCAGATATTAGCCGGAACAAACAGACAGACAGACGAAAATTTTAAAAATATGGATTTTGGTATGTATACCCTATATACATTCATATGCATGTAGTAGAAAGCGGTTATTTTAATATTACACACAGACACTCCAATTGCATTTATTTGTATAGATGTATAGATGTGCATGGTGGCTGATTAAAGCCAGTGGTATTGTTAATGTTACTACGTCAGATCAGTGGTTCATTCAATTTCGTTTGCTATTGTGTTTGCCAGCTCGTCCGAAAATAGCTGTATGATAGAGATTGTTTGTGTAATGATTGACGTGTTGGATGAATTAATATATTTAATACAAAACAACTTTTGAAAATAAAAATAAATACCTACAGTAGATTCGAAATCTTTGTTTCTGAGAGAGATAAATACGCCCAATTTTTGTGTTAAAGCTGTTACATAAAAATATCAAAAAGATATTGTACAACAAACTGTGAATCAAATTTACGTGCAAATTCTTTTTTTTTTAATAAAAATATGTCTCCGTGTCCGTGACATAGCAGACAAACTGCAAGAGAATCGCCTGCGCTGGTACGGTCACATCTTACGTAACAAGTAGGGAGGTAGGTTACGTGGGTAACAAATGTCTTGCCATGGCGCCTCCGCCGGGCCGGAACAAACGAGGTAGACCAAAGAAGTGCCGGCTTGACGTTGTAAGAGATGACATGCATGCCAACAAGCTCTTGCCACAGGATGCTAAAGATCGTGCGAAATGGAGGTGAATGTGCAGGAAAGCGGACCCCGGGCTCCAACGCGAAAGCCGCGGATGCAACTGGGATAAACGCTGAGATGATGATGATGATGTATCATGCCATTGTTTTGTAACTTGCATGTGTAAACATCAAGCAAACAACATGTGTAAATCATCATGATCATCATCGTCATCAACATCAACATGTATAAATATCGTGACGAGATCCAGGAGGCGTCGGTCTTCGTAGATTCCGTCACCATGTGCTGACATCTCTTTGAGGCGCGCGTGAAACACAACGCGCCATCGACGCGGGTCAGGGTTGCGGGTTGGTTAAAAAAGAAACCCTGGCGCACATTGTTTATTTCCCATCCAGAACAAGCATTTCGTGTGGTGCCGGATCTTAGAATAGTACCAACTGATATCCTCCCGTGGGTTCTGTCGTAAGAGGCGACTATGGGAACTCTCACCTGGGAAGCGGGCAGCAGCGCTTCTCCCGTAGAAAAATTACTAATTACTGCGATTCCCAATCCGCCTGCCAAGCGTGGGGATTATGGCAATGGAATGAAAGCCTTGGGGGAGGCCTTTGTCCAGCATTGGACCGCTATAGGCTGATAAGAAGAAAGGAAGAGATGCAGTTCATTTATTTGTTAATGAACTTCCACAAAAATTTTCATCCATTCAGGGGCTGATTTTGCAAACAACAATTCCTCAGCACGTCAATCTACTACAATCTGTCATATCTCTTCAATAACTTTTGAACTTTATTGTCAAATCTTTAAGGCTCAAGATTAATTGGGAATATTTTACAGTGTAAGGAAGCTTGGCCTGCTATCCCCGCCAAGTGAAAACATTTATAGGGGTGTGTGCAAAAGAAAATGCAAATACAAAATATACGTGTTTTTATAAGATAAGGATGAAACGTGTTGAAAACATTTGACGTCAAATTATTACGTTACAATCAAATTAAGTGTAAACAATATATAACAAGATACGTAAATTGCATATTAACGAACACACCCAACCTACGCAAATATTATTGTAACGTCAGCTTTGTACGTACTTAATGTTTTCTTTCTTATCAACCAAATATTATGTATTTATACCGCTATTTTTAAATTTATCATGAGGCGATCAACAATTATTACAAAACATGGGTGTGCCTACCAAAAAAACTACGTGTCTATTTAGCTTACGTATACGTATGGGCTAGTCACATATGCCGCAGGACCTACAACCGTTGAGGTAAACGACTCCTCGAGTGTAGACCGCGTCTCGGCAGACGTAGCATAGGACGCCCTTGGGCGAGATGTAGCGACGACATCAAAAAGGTGGCTGGTAGTGGCTGGCGGAGAACTGCTCAGGATCGAGCTTGTTGGCGTGCC
Source organism: Sesamia nonagrioides (assembly GCA_017933935.1). NCBI lineage: Eukaryota > Metazoa > Arthropoda > Insecta > Lepidoptera > Noctuidae > Sesamia > Sesamia nonagrioides. The sequence goes on from JADWQK010001078.1 coordinate 311,404, forward strand.
ATGGAAGAGGCCCTATGTCCAGCAGTGGACGAGTAGAGGCTGATAATGATGATGATACGTATCTCCTATTTTTGTGTTTTGATAATAAGTGGCCCTATTTTGGATGGACTCAGTGACGTTATTTTATTACCTATTTATTGGATTATCAAATATCGGCGTTGATACGATCATTGAAAATCCAACAGAACGCATCCCAGCATGGCAAAAAGAAACATGCTCTTGTTTAATTATCGGCGCTAAGCAAAGCGTCGAAAATCTCACGCTTACAAATCACTTATTCCAATTTCAAATCAAAACATAATAACTTTAAAGCAATAAATGACATGAGAGCATCGTAATAGAAATAGTATTACGTAAAAGCGATTTGAATAACTCAAATATTCGAAGACATATTCCTACTATTTTATGCCCCTACCATAAGTGAATATCAATTTTTGTTAGCGATTCAGTTTGTATGATATATAACACAAGGATATACCAGATTGTGAAGAGCATGAAAATAGAAATGCAAAACAGGGATTTAGCATTTTCTTTAGCAAAGAAATAACGAGCAAAACGAAATAGAATCAAGGCAAAGTTAAAAGAGTATTTTTAGGAATTTTCGCTAATCCACTGAGAGAGAAAATTGGAGTTCACATTGTATTTCTCAGATGATTAAGCCTACATTTACATAGAGTCCCAACTATTATGTAAATGAACAAGGAGCGTTATTTGGGGACATTGAACATTGCAAGCATCGAAGACGGGTTCTTGTTGGAATTTCAATGAGCTTTATGTTTGAAAGGATCGTTTGCGACGCCTCTTATTTAAGTCAGTTTAAGTATTTAAAGATCGTAAAATTAGAAGGTCCATTTGCATTAAATGGAACGGTTTAATTAAAAACCCGTTGATTGAATTTGGACAGTGTATTTTAGATGGTGAAGTCGTGGTGGCCTAGTGGTTAAAACATCAACCTCTCAAGTATGAGTGCGCGGGTCGTTCGCAGTTCGGTTCGGTTTTTTTTTTTAATTAGTTATAAACTAGTGCTTGACTACAATCCCGCCTGATGGTAAGCAGTGATGCAATCGTTGATGGTAAAGCGCACTAGCTTATTAAGCCTATTCACTCAAAAAAACTGAGTGAGTAGGAAGGAAGACGGCAGTTGAGCGAGGTGATGCAATGTATAACCCAACAACACGACCAATGATGCTGCGCCAGAGGATGATCTGAAGACCCTCCACGACCAAACTCCCGACACAACAACATTAGGCACATCGTACCCGGTACACATCGCAACACAACTGCTCAGACCCGTTTCTGTTCTAGGTCAGGCTCAAAGTTTCTCTTTCTAAGTATATCTTTGACATCAATGACTGATTACAAGGCGAAGGAAAACATCTTGAGGAAACCTGGACTTTAAGTATGAAATCGCCATCCCGCATTAAGCAAGCACGGTGATTACGCTCAATTCCTCTGTATGCGAGGAGACCTGTGCTCAGTAGTGGGATGATAAAAAGGTTAATGATGATGATGATTTTAGATAGTTGATGAGACTGCTTAACAGAGCTTTTTTTTAGGAATGGGATATTATCAAATGACTTCTCCCGCTCTGGGCGGAGCGGAAGGGCGTGTCAGACTTTTACTGATTAAACCCCAGCCGTGTTCCTTCAATGCATGTGCGTCAAGGGCGACGGTATCACTTTTGAATAATCCGCGGCCCTGGCAGCCATCGGTCTTTGGCCTAATTGAGTCTTACATTGATTGAAATAATAACAAAGTTTAAGCAAAGCAAAGCACACAAAACAAAGTTTTCTGGAGTTGTGAGTACTTAACGCGTGAGCCATATTAGCCAAGTTCGCCGCTAATGCGTTGACTTCAATAGGATATCAACGCATGTGTGTCAATGTGTTTGTATTGTAAAATACTTGAGAATTTAGCATAACTTAGGATGGCATTTTGCTACTGCACGGTTAGCGCAGTGGTTTCTTTGATTGACTGTTGTGCTGCGTGTTGCGGGTTCGATTCCCGCACGGAACAAATGTTTGTATGACCTACAAGTAGTTGTTCTGGGTCTGGCTGTTTGTGTATGTGAGTTAATATGTTTGTAAACGCACCCACCATACAGGAGAAATTCCTAGTGTGGGACAACGCACCAGATGGGATTTATCATCATCATCATCAGCTTATAGCAGTCCACTGCTGGACAAAGGCCTCTCTTATTTCACGGCAATTCTATTTATTTATTTATTAAAACTTTGTGCACAAAGAAAAACATTGTACAATGGCGGACTTAATGCCTTAGGTATTTTCTACCAGTCTACCTTAAGGTGATGCAGAGACAAAACATGGTAGGTGCAAAGATCAGAGATGCGATTTATTTGAAATACTTCTATTTAAAATACAAATACAAAATGCAAAATAGCTATTTTGTATTTTGTATTTAAATACTTTTTAGTAAAAAGCATTTTGTATTTTATTTGAAATACCTTTCGGGATATATTTTGTATTTTAATATACATTTCAAAATGCAAAATACTTTGTGATTAAGTTTAGCCAACATTACCAGTCAAAAATTTAATTTATGAACGAACGACGCCTGTATTTCCGAATTAGACCGATAGAGGCGCCTGCTAGCCATTCGCCCCATTTTCACTTCTTACTCAAGTCCAGGCTGTATGGCGTATCATGCCTTTGCCTTTTCCGTTTAGAAGTACGGAAAGTTCAACTTAAACGACGAACATACATTATCTCAGTCCTGAAAGACATTGAAATACAGTTCTTGGTTGAATATGTTAGAATTTCCAAACCCATAGCTGAGGCCATCAGGAGCTTGGAAGGTGACAAAGAGATATATTATGGATGTCTACAACCCGAATTGATAAGAATGCAAAAAATATTAGCTTCATTACACATGGACAACCCAGTATATTGTGGACCATTGATTGAATTATTAAAGGAAAGTATTGCAAAGCGTTTCCAAAAATTTGGTTTAGAAGACCCAAGATCCAAAGACAGCATTCTGGCAGCAGTATCATATCCATTCTTCAAATTAAAGTGGGTGCCTAAAAATAGGAAGGAGCATGTTAAGGACCTGTTTATCACAGAAGTCAGGAAATTTAAAAATGAAAATTTAAAAAGTGGCCTTCAATCACAGCCATCAGAAAGAAGAAAAGAAAAAAGCGAGTCTTACTACATTTTCCAGGATTCAGACTCCTCTGCAACCAGTGAGGGTGGTAGTGCCAATACCAACACTACCTACCTGGAAACCCTACAATATTTAAAGGATGAGTGCATAAGTCTGGAGATGCTAAACGCTTATCCTACAATAAAAAAAGTTTTTTTTTAAATACAACACAACCTTACCCAGTTCAGCACCAGTAGAAAGACTTTTTTCATATGGTGGGATGATTATGAGACCTCACAGACGAAAAATGAGTGATGAGGTATTCGAACAACTGGTATTGTTAAAAAGCGTAATAAAATAATTTATTTTATTACGCTTTTTAACAATACCAGTTATACTGTAATCAATAATAATAGTGTAATGTAAAAGAGTTAAAATAATTTTCAATTATATTATCTATAAACATACCTACTCCTTAAAAGTGAAGTGTAGTGTTAATCCTTTAGGAATGTCAACAGGCGATTTGACAGTTCTAGCTGACTAAAAAAAGACTAATTTGTTATTTGATTATAACTCGCCTAAGTACAAATATTAGGATTTTTAAGAAATTTTAATTTCGTTTCCCTAATATTTATAGACTTTGTTTTCTCAGAAAAAGATGGTTATTTTTAGTTGATTTTTGTGAACTCTAAGATTTTATGTTTATTTTGTTAAATAATAACTAAAAATATGTCGTTTTTATATTGTAATAAATTCATAATAATAAACTGTTATGTACTTGTGGAAATCGTATAGGTATTAATAAGATAATAAAATGACAGTCCTAAGAAATGGATATAAATATCGGATATATATCCGATTTTGGATATATATCAAAAATATCCGATATTTTGATATTTATTATAAATATCGGATATTTTCGAACCCTGAAAATAAATAAAAATATCTGAGATTTGGTCAAAAGTATTTTATTTTGAAAAAAGTATTTTGAAAATACCTATTTTGCATTTTGTATTTCAAATACAAAACGCAAAACTATTTGGTATTTTGCATTTGAAATACTAAATCTGAAAAGTATTTTGCATTTTGTATTTAAATGCTTTTTTAAAACCATTTTGTACATCTCTGGCAAAGATATAAAAGAGAAGTTAAAAGAGAAACACAAAAAAAAAATAATAAATACATAAATACATACAAACAAAATATAAACAGTAGAGAGAGATAAAAAAATATATATAGAGAAAAAAATAAATTATATGTTTGATGAATCTGCCAACTTCTTGCGTAAGTATTCCCGAGCTTTAATTTTAAATGTGAACCGACTGGTCAACGTCCTGATATTCTGAGGAAGATCATTCCATATCATATTACCGGCTTTTATCCAACCTCTAGTAACCTTGCCATATGGTTCAATTATGTTTTCGATACCTTCATCAGTCTGAATTAATGATAGTTACTAATGACATTACAATAGAATTTCGTCTAACGTATATTTAAATGTAATCTGATATCTGAAACTATTTCATTTAGAAATCACTTTAGGAGAGAGAGAAAAATAGTTCGAAATAAAAAGAATATCGAGTGAAAAACGAAGTAATGACACGGGCAAGCGATGCGATACTGTGGAGTGGGGAGAACAAAACATTTCTGACGAACAGTCGCGGAGAGAAGGTCACTTTATTCTTTCGGTCATTTTGATCATTGTGGGAACATAATTATATGAAAGCCAATTGTTGTTATTAAAAACGATTAAAATTTAGTTGCAATTTCGTCATCATTGTTATTATTATCTTAAGGAAAATGATTGGGACCTGCAAAGGGTATGCCTCGAGCCATACGTTAAAATATAATGCGGGGAAGACGCTGGAAAGCGGCAATTGTTAATTGTTTTTATAAACATTGTATCTGATTGATACCTAATCTAGGATTCACTAAACATGTTTATTTTCTTTTTCAGTTTCGACCACATTCAACATATTCTTTTAACACATCATACATCTATACTTTAATTCCTTCAGAATCTATAAGGACCCTGTCACGATGTGCTGACATCTTTTGTCGTCCTCCGTGGCGCAGCGGTCAACACGCCTGCCTGCGACGTGGATGCCCCGGGTTCGATACCCGGCCAGTATCATGATGGAAAACGATCTTTTCCTGATTGGCCTCGGTCTTGGATGTTTATCTAGATATATATCTATCTATTATAAATATAGTATCGTTGAGTTAGTATCCCATAACACAAGTCTCGAACTTACTTTGGGGCTAGCTCAATCTGTGTGATTTATCCGTATATAAATAAAAAAATATATATAACGTAGTACCATGTTCATTGCAATTTTTAGAAACTGTGGCGTCAACAGTTGACGCATTGTCTGCATCATTAGGCTCAGACGTAGCAAAAATGAATACACCTGCAGCCTAATCCGCGAACACATTTTTGTCAAATAATTGCGACTAGTTGGGATCGTTTCACCGCAGTTGGTATAATTTTAGTGTAAAATAATATCAACTGTGGTCCAAAAAATCCCAACTAGTCGAAATCATTTGACAAAAATGTGTCCGCCAATTAGGCTGCTGAATGTTTTTACGCACATTTTTATTCTTCTTGCTTAACAGCGATCCCAATTACAATAAAATGTGCCCTAAAATTTCAAATAATAATCGTACTCATAAGCTATTCTAGTGAAAAAATAACATTTTCACCAAATTTTTGTTGCTAAGCTGTCTTCACAGCCGCTTGGCATTACTTTTATAAAACGTAATGGCGTAGTTGTTACAAGTCGTTACACTTCTTTTATAAAATTTTCAGGTAACAATAATTAGAGTTAAAAACTATAATTTGCTAATTCGTTTTACTATTTCTAACAACCGATTTTAATATTGAATTACCTAATTATTTATTGCTTCAGACGTTTAAACATTTATTTTAAAATAAGCGCCATGTTTTTTCTTTTAGTCAAGAGTAGGTCAAATAACTATTTCTATTAAACAAATATTAATACAAATCTATTATTAAACTAACGCATGTCGCTTATTAATCATGAAATTAATTAAGAGGGGACTCTAGTGCCGAGGAATTTGGAAAATAGGTATTTGAAGAAACTGCCTTCGCGCTGCTTCCAACCTCTCCCGGTAAAGTGCGAAAAGGACAGTTGCAGCTCAGGCTGATTTTACCTACAAAAACGTTGACCAAAAGACGTTTCGTATTCCACTGTTTTATTTTTCAAAACACGACAGATCTCAATTATTTTAAGTAGTAAGTAAAAGTAGGTAGGCTTCTATTATTTTCTTTTTTTGTCAAAAACTTATCACGTTTGTCTAATAGCACAGATTACAGAATACTCCATACAGATACCTTAAGGTGAACAACAAAATGAGTCCAGTTCAAGTCGGGCAGACGGTCGAGCAAAAAAAGTTTCTTAAAGAGATCACTAGAGGGCCACCAGGGAGCGCTTTACCGGCCGGCCACTACCGCCATATATGTCTTGTCTACATTGTCATATATACATCCATGCATTGTGCATCGAGAAATACGCATTCTAAAAGAAGATAACAGCAATATAATGGTTAGAAGAAATCTTATCTTAACCTAAAAAAAATATGTTATGACAGGATTAATTGAGTATAGTGCCATCTATAGTCGCGAGTGTAAAATAAAAATCCTTGTCACTACTGAGCCCATTTTACCGTTTTGTTTAATTACGTTATTTATACGTGTAAATATACGTAGTAGCATTAAATAAGTAAATTAAAATTGTTAAAAAAAATAAAAAGGCTATAAATTGCACGTAAGAGGTTTCTTTTATCTGTATCGCTTTGTGCTGTGCTTTTGTTTATAATCTCTTGTATTTATTATGTTTTGTATTTGTATTGTCTTATATGTGTAATTTTTAGGGTTCCGTACCTCAAAAGGAAAAAACGGAACCCTTATAGGATCACTTTGTTGTCCGTCTGTCTGTCTGTCTGTCTGTCTGTCTGTCTGTCTGTCTGTCTGTCTGTCTGTCTGTCTGTCTGTCACCACCCTTTATCTCAAGAACGCGTGGACGTATCAAGCTGAAATTCACATGAAATACTCAGGTCTATTGTCCCTTTAAGCTGTGAAAATATCAAACTTCTAAGCCAATCCAATCAAAAGATACAGCCGATATGTCGATATTTTCAACAAATTTTCGACACTCGCAAAGGAATCAAAACCTACAGGATACTTCCCGTAAACTCAGAATCTTGAAATTTGGCATGAAGGATTGTAATATAATGCAAATATAGGAAAAATTGCGAAAATCACATTTTTTTAGTTATATAATATAATAAACATATTTTAATAAAATGGAACTTCCTACCTTATTTCTCACGAACGAATAAAGTTATCAAATTGGAATTTATACCTAATACCTAGGTCTATTGTCCCTTTAAGCTGTGAAAATATCAAACTTCTAAGCCAAGCCAATCAAAAGATACAGCCGATATGTCGATATTTTCAACAAATTTTCGACACTCGCAAAGGAATCAAAACCTACAGGATACTTCCCGTAAACTCAGAATCTTGAAATTTGGCATGAAGGATTATCATATAATGCAAATATAGGAAAAATTACGAAAATCACATTTTTTTAGTTATATAATATAATAAACATATTTTAATAAAATGGAACTTACTACCTTATTTCTCACGAACGAATTAAGTTATCAAATTGAAATTTATACCCAATACCTAGGTCTATTGTCCCTTTAAGCTGTGAAAATATCAAACTTCTAAGCCAAGCCAATCAAAAGATACAGCCGATATGTCGATATTTTCAACAAATTTTCGACACTCGCAAAGGAATCAAAACCTACAGGATACTTCCCATAAACTCAGAATCTTGAAATTTGGCACGAAGGATAATCATATAATGTAAATATAGGAAAAATTGCGAAAATCACATTTTTTTAGTTATATAATATAATAACCATATTTTAATAAAATGTAACTTACTACCTTATTTCTCACGAACTAATAAAGGTATCAAATTGAAATTTATACCAAATACCTAGGTTTATTGTCCCTTTAAGCAGTGAAAAAATCAAATTTCTAAGTTAAAGCGATCAAAAGATACAGCAGTTTATACCGACACCTTAGACGAATTTCCGTCACACGCTAGGGAATCAAAACCTACAAAGCTAATACATTAAAATTATATTTACAATAGACAGGACATCACGAACAAAATCGTAAGCCAATACTTTTATCGACTTGGTTAAAAGTCGCTCAGTCTAGTCTGCGCGTCAGGACGTAATTTGTGTCCACCAAGAATAAACATTTTCTAAGGAAATATACCATGTTGCGCTTTGTGTTACTGTACATCTCGTTATAGTAAAACGACTGGACCTAACTTCGGAATGTTTTTCTATAAATTATTTATATTTTGTCTGCAATTCAAATAAAAAAAAAATCTTAGTACTAGAAAATTTTCCATTATTGTAATAAGCGCCCTCTATTGTTGAGTAGTTTTACTATTTTCTTGTAGAGATGTAGTAATGTTGTTTATCGATTTAGTTATCGATAATGCTTATTAAGATGAATACATTTTGTTGTATTTTATTGACATTTAAAATATAGCTAAATAAACTTAAAATATTACTATATTTCAAGTTTATTTATTATTAACTCTATTTAAACATAATCATATCATATTAATAAACAAAATTGAATGAACAATTACTATAAATTCATTTATCTAGGTTTTTGTTATTTTTGGTTTCGAATAAAAATAATGTCGTAGGGAAAAAGTGGATACGATTTGTCCAGATAGACCGTAGAGAAGAAAATTGGCTTCCGTCTCATTCGTCGAAATTATGCTCAATGCATTTTAAAAGAGAAGTTATCTACTTTGGAAAGACCTTGTATTAGAAATGAAATAGTAAGTTCTTAATTTCAGTACTTTTTTACTTAACCGTAAAAATTGGAATAAAATTTACGGTTAAGTGGATAAGTACATAGATTACATAACTTATTTATAATGAAATATATTCATAAAATATGTAGGTACGTATATGTAATACAATGATTGCGAGCTACTTTGTGATTTTGAGGATTCCGTACCTAAAAGGTAAAACGAACCCTATTCATGAGACTTCTCTGTTCGTCTGTCCGTCTGTCACCAAGCTGTATCTCATAAACCGTAATAGCGAGACAGTTGTAATTTCCAGAGATTGTGTTAGTATTTCTGTTGCCGCTGTAACAACAAGTACTAAGAATAAAAATAATAAAATATTTAAGGGGGCTCCCATACAACAAACGTGAATTTTTGCCGTTTTTTGCTCCATATTAATAACGGAAACAGATAGACGCTTAAAATGTTCACAGAATATTTAGTTATATATTTAGATTACAAATAAATAATTAAAAAAAAATAAATCCTGAAGGCGGGCTCCGATACAATAACCGTGATTTTTTTGCCGTTTTTAAAGATAATGGCGTACGAATCTTGTAAAGGTCTTGCTCCAGCAGACTACCATTTTTGTCGTGATTTGGACAATTATCTACGTGACAAGAAGTTTTCTTCCCAGGAGGCAGTTCTGCTTTCACACAGTTTGTGCAGTCTAGATCCTCAGAGTTCTATCACAAAGGCATAAACGACCTTCCTATATATTGATTATAAATAATTTATTTAAAAATTAAAAAATAAGCAATTATTTACATTTTCAGTACTAATCGACAATTTTAAACTTTAACGCCTATTATATTAAAAGAATTATATAAATAAGAAACTTGTAAACTTGAAATTACCCATAATTATTCTGCTTCCTAATTTTTTGTTTCAAGCTATCATAATGCGAAAAAACATCGTCGTAGTAACTTCTTTGAATATTATCGATAACTTTATATCGAAATGATATAAACCCTACCACAGTTTTTTGCATTGCCATTTAAAAATATTTGCAAACAAACGTGTAAAAAGAATAATTTTGCTAAAAACGAAATGCAAACGAAAATTGCAAAACAAAATGCACTTTATGGCCTAAAAGGTCTATTACACTCAAAAATCGCAATAAACTGAGCGTTAAAATAATTCGTAAGCATAAAACATCTAAAATGCCAATAGACGGTGTCACTGTAAATGAATAGTAGCAAATAAAATTCTAAAACAGTTTTTGTTTGTACAAGACAAGTTTCACTTAATTTATTTACTTTTCAATATTTATTTACCCGATTTGAACTATACTAGGGTATTAAATCGGATCTGGCAACATAGACCATACTGGCCACCTACCGGGCAATAGCTGAATATATTTTATATAAACTTATTTCATTTTTACTATTTGATGTCTCCAATTATCGATCTAATTTTGCTATATTGTACTAGATGGCGGAACTGAGCCATGGGATCACAGTTTTTCTATGCCATTTTGACACATGCCCTCTCTCTAAATCTTAAATCTCTTTGCCTACAAGGTATTTCCCGTGAACTCAGAATCTTGAAATTCGGCACGAAGCAACGTTAAATGACAGACAGATAAAGGAAAAATTGTGAAAATGATAAATTTGAAGTTACATAAAATATTAAAATATTATTTTTGCTTACACGACATAAAATATTTTTTTTAATAATTATAAACTTACTACCTACCCTTTTTCACATGAACGCGTAGAGATATTAAAGTTGAAATTCATATCAAACACTTCTTAAATCTAATTGCCTCTAAACTGTGAAAAATTCTAAATCAATGCTAGTATTATAAATGCGAAAGTAACTCTGTCTGTCTGTTACGCTTTCCCGCCTAAACCTCTCAACCGATTTTGATGAAGTTTGACACAGACAATCTTTAGACCCTGAGAAAGAACATAGGCTACCTTTTATCCCGGAAAAATTTGATGTTCCCGAGGGGAATTTAAACAGCGCGATATAACCGAACTTCACGCGGGCGAAGCCGCTGGCGAAAAGCTAGTACGTCATAAATTGTAAACCGCTACGTTTGTACGGCGGAACCCTCGGTGTGCGAGTCCGACTCGCATTTGGCCGGTTTTTATTTGCTTTTGTATTGTTTTGTGTGTGCTATGTTTTTGTATTTATATTGTTTAAGTACCTATTTATGTGTTGTAGAATTTAGTATGCTAACGTAGAAGTAAGTTTAAAATTGTTACTAACAAAATGAGTCACTGATACTCGAATAAATAAAAATTTATTATTATTTTTAAAATCGTTGCTAAGTTTTAAACCGCAACCTATGCTGCCATCTATTATCTTTTGATAAGAACTGAGAGTCTGTTGTACTAGATGGGTCCCCATGCTAATAGTCATCTGAACATCACGGTAAAATGAGATATATTTCGCGATTTTGAAGTAACGTATTTCTTTTATTAGTTAAGTTTCGGAAAAAATCAAATGATACAGGCACGTATAATCACGTTGTTAAATTGTAGAAAAAAGTGCTCTAAAAGCATTATCCACGAAGAAAACAGCGGAATACATTGATATAATATTAGACTAAGGTAGATAAGTCACTAGTGCATTGAACTCGAAGCGTACAAAAGATTATAATTTTAATCTCTTGCCTTAGTCACTCTCGATACACTCGTAAAAACAAACGACAAACACTAACAGCGCAAACGACAAACACTAGCCATCTTTTTCTTCTCTATGCTTTAGATTGCGCCCCATCTCACACACACTGTACCAACGTGTGAAATGTACGCAGAATAAAAAAAATTGCATGTGTATGCTGCTGCTCCGATTGGCACATTTATTTCGGTTAATTTGTTAGAGCATATCATACTGTTTAATATTATATCAATGGCGGAATACGTTTGTATAGAGAAAGCACCACTAGAGTTTCCTCTTAATCTTAGATAACTAGTTTCTTAAATCTCAGTTTGGATAAACCCGCTGTTATGGATTGCTATCAAAATAACCGGAAATCCTAACGTAGCTGTCTACATTGAAGAAAACCAAAACAAATTTGGAAGAACAACAAATAAATCTAAACTAATTTATACCTATCTAATCATATGAACTGTTAAGTCTGAACTTAAGGTTGATATGTTAAAGGTTTAAGTTAGCTTTACGCCGATATAATATAGTCTTATGAATGCAATATAAGCTTCAATTTCGTACGAATTTAATTAACTTAGGTTAATTAACTACATATAGCTGAATTTGCTCTTCGTACGTTCTCGTCAATATCAAGTTTTCTATTGAATACACCGTTAACGCAACGCTGTCAACATTTCGCAAATTTCTATTTAGTTGTAGTATGTGTGGCAAAATTAATAATGACGCTTACAATGTTAACATAATTGCCAATTTTGTTAATAACATCGTTGTTCCAGAATTTAGTTGTGTAATTTTCAGCACTGTGTTTTCATTAGCACTTAATCCATACTAATATTATAAATGCGAAAGTAACTCTGTCTGTCTGTCTGTCTGTCTGTCTGTCTGTTACGCTTTCCCGCTTAAACCTCTCAGCCGATTTTGATGAAATTTGGCACAGACAATCTTTAGACCCTGAGAAAGAACATAGGCTACCTTTTATCCCGGAAAAATTTGATGTTCCCGAGGGAAATCTAAAAAGCGCGATATAACCGAACTCCACGCGGGCGAAGCCGCGGGCGGAAAGCTAGTAATGAAATATTTGAGAACTAAACATATTTCAGTCGAAATTTAATTTTGTCACAACATTTTGTTGTCTTCTGTTACTACACAGTCCGTTACCTCCTTCTTTAAAGCATTCATCATCTCAGCGTTAATCCCAGTCGCATCCGAAGCTTTGGAGTCTGGGCTCCGCTTTACCAGTGTAACTGCTGATTTTGGCTAAACTTAGATATTTTCCGTGAAGCTCCTGCCCTCTGACCTCCACAACCCGAAGGCGATATCGAAGCATTGCAGTTAGACCAATTGTTGGACTTTTGAGGACTCCAACAACCCATAACGACTGCCATTAGATGTTCGTATGACAACCGGGACCAACGGCTTAACGTGCTTTCCGAGGCACGACCAGACCAATGCAAATATTCATGCATACAAATATTTGCACAGCGCGGGAATCGAACCAGTGCCACTTTGCGCAGCAGCTGCGTTCTTTACCGCTACGCCACGGAGGTTGTCTATCCTTAAAACATTGATGCTGGAAAAGGAGGAGCCGGAGCGCGTGAGGAAGTGGGACCCTGACCAGGAGACAATACCGAACTTCCGGCCACTATGAACGCGGGCTTGAAGTACAGCTTGTTGTGTTGACGTACGTATAAGTGAAGAATCCTTTTTTTTGGGTGGCAAATCATCAAATGAGCGTAGCGGAACAGACTTTTACTAACAAAAATCCACCTGATCAAGACATCATTAGCCTATGCCAGGTGCCCCGATATGTCTCCCGAACAATCTGCGGCTCTGGTAGGCATCGGTCTTCAGCTCGCCGCTCGGTAAAAACCAGGCCGGAGTCGACGACGCGTTGTGTTTCACGCGCGCCTCAAAGAGATGTCAGCACATCGTGAAGGGGTCGACGAAGACCGATGCCTCCTGGGTCAGGGTTGCGGGTTGGTTAAAAAAGAAACCGTGGCCCTGGCCGTCGCACAGGCAAGTGAAGAAACACGGGTGGATTTTCGTCAGTATAAGTCTGACACGCCCTTCCGTTCCGCCCAGAGCAGGAGAGGTCATTTGATGATTTCCCATCTCAAACAAAAAACAGGCATCAGTTCTAGTAAAACCGGTTACGAGATGTGTGTTTGAGGCACGCCTAGAACACAATGATGATACGGTTGGTGCAGTGGTTGAGCGATTGACTGCTGAGCCGCGTTTCGCAGGTTCGATTCACGCACGAAACAAATATTTGTATGGCCTACAGGTCCGTTTTTCAAGTCTGGCTCTTTGTGTATATGAGTTTTAATGTTTGTAAAGGTATCCCCAATACAAGAGTAATGCTTAGTGTGGGACAAAGTTTAATAAAAAAAAGAAACCTTTGTTGACCCGTACCTGATCTTGCTCGAGTGGCGAGCAATCGGTAGGTCGAAGCCTGCAAGCTCGCAAGCCTGTACCTACGGTGGCCAAAAGTTCTTTGCTTTATCCGGACATTTAGGGCGTCTCTTGTGGCCTGAGGGCGAGAGATTGCCTCTTACTCCACGCTCAGCTTCCTTCTTTGCGAGCATTACTGCTTCGCAGAAGGAGGTGACGCCTTTCATACTTTCACGCTCCGTACCAAGGCCTCGACCCAATCAGGTTATTTTTTTTATAAAAAAATATCTGCTATTTCCAAAGAAAAAAACCATTTTTAATTCATTTATTATATAATGTTTCCTTGTGGACAAAGTCATGACATCCTACTTATAACATAAATGCGAAAGCTTGTGAGTATTAGATGAAATTATGCACACAGATGTTTCAAAACCAGGAATTACACATGAGATACTTTTTATCCCAATATTTCTATGGGATCGAAATTTACGCGGGGGTAACCGCAGGACGCTAGCAGTTTATTAAGTAAAGTTACTTTTCGTGACTGTCGTTTAGTTCTTATATACAAGTATTTATCAACGTGTGGGTCGCGAATACCTAAGGTAACGTTATATTATGGTTGCTTTTAGGTTGGTGTTACTAGTAAAATATTTTTCATCCCACCATTTCGGAAAGAGTATTTTTAATCTTCAATATCTGACTGGAAAAGCCGTTTTTATTCTCTAGAGGATAAAGTAAATTGAATTTAGAACATCGTGTGCACTAAGTTTGTAAAAAAAAAAAAAACATTAAACCTATTTACTGTTACCTCTATGGTGCCGAATATATCATACAACTTTTTTTTAATTTGTTAAAAACTCGAGACTCGGAACCTTCTTGGTGTTCTTTTTTCAATTTTCTTTGTACGCGGTTCTTTACGCGGCATTTTTTCACGTCATTGTTAAACCTTATATTAAAAAAAATAAACTTGAAAACAAGTGAAAAACTAAAATGAGTGATTCTAGCGACGAGGAAGTTTGTTTGACGCCAACAGAATTGACTGAAACTGTTAATAATGCGCAAATGAGCTTTCTACCTCAACAATCACGCGAGAAGTATTTAAAAAGTACGATATGTTCAACACGTGGCGACTAGCAAAAGGAGCCAAAACTTTCTCAGAAAACGTTTTGCTGGCATATTTTTTAGAATTATCCGAGAACAAGAAAGCAAGCACTCTATGGAGTACGTATTCGATGCTAAAAGCAACAATAAAGATGAAAAAAGACATACATATCGATACCTATCCTAAATTAGTAGCATTTTTAAAAAGAGCCTCATCTGGTCATCATCCAAAAAATCGAAGGTTTTCACAGTATCTGATATTGAAAAGTTTCTTAACGAAGCACCCGATTCCGTATATTTGGCGACAAAAGTAAGTCAGTTGCACATTCAGTATCTACTTAAGTACATATATTAATCTCAATTAAATAGTATACTTAGTAAATGTTGATAGGCATAATTATGCGTTCATATAAATTTTATTCATTTATCTACTACAATACTCTTTACATTGCAGGTTTTTCTTATTATTGGAATAAACGGAGCATGTCGAACTAATGAAATAACACAACTTAATGTCAAAAACATTGAGAAACATTCAGATGACTTACTATTAATTAATTTACCTAATACAAAGACAAAAAGAGACCGCAACTTTGTCATTCGCAAGGAATACGTAACGATTGTTGAGAAATATCAAGCCTTACGGCCGCCTAACACTCCAATCAATCGTTTTTTCTACAGTATCGCAATGGAAAGTGTGTTAGACAGCCTATGGGTACTAATAAAATTGGCAGTATCCCACGAGAAATAGCAACATTTCTTGAACTTCCAGAACCCCTGTTGTACACGGGTCATTGTTTCCGACGAACTTCAGCCACACTTTTGGCTGATTCCGGAACTGATCTCCTGTCCCTTAAGCGCCACGGAGGCTGGAAGACCAATGCAGTTGTAGAGGGATACATAGAGGATTCCATCCAAAATAAGTCTAAAATATGTGAAGGCATCGTAGAAGCCATTACACTGAAAGAGCCTCAATCGGAAACTTGGACTGGCCCTTCTACATCAAAAATAAGCCGTTATGAAACACCTAACCATCTCCCTCTCTCTCCAACATTCACGCCAAGGGAATCCGATGAATCGGTACAACTATTACGTATGACAGACAGTTTACCGAAAAACAGTACACAAGTGACTAACACCAATATTACAGTACCAAACAAAAATATTACACTCAATTTAAATAACTGTTGCAACGTTACTTTAAAATTTTCTTAATTATACTTTAGTATTGTTTTATTATAATTTAAAGATTATTCTGTAATAGTTACCTGTCATAATGTAGTAATTAATACCTAAACTGAAATAAAAGTGTACCTATCTTGTGATTGTAAACATTTTTTTATTGCATTTAGTCATTTCCTCACTGAGGTGGAATGAAAAGTTACGTGTTGCACTCGAGTGCAAAGATTTTTCACCTCGTGTCCTTTTGATTCCCTCGCTAACGCTCAGGATTCTAATTTTGAATCACTTGCTGCGCTCGTGATTCAATTTTAGAATCCTTCGCTTGCTCGGTCATCAAAATTGAACACGCGGTTAAAAAGCAACTTTGCACTCTTGTATAACAAATAACTATTTATGGACTGTAGATTGATAAGTTGAGTCGAGTCACAATCGAGATAAGTTATTATGGTTGCTTTTACGTTGTCGTACGCCTAGTTTCCACCCTTACGTTTTTAACACCACTACGATCCGGACGAAGTGCCTCCTCCTTTATACCGCGTACATCGAGGGATTGGAACAACTTGCCGGCGGCGGTGTGTCCGTCGGACTACAATTTGAGTGTCTTCAAGGCTAGAGTGAATAGGCTCATAATAAACTAGTGCGCTTTACCACCAACGATTGCGTCACTGCTTACCATCAGGCAAGGGCGGTCAAGCGC